>JAQPZY010001584.1:4577500-4674438 GCA_029931535.1 Margaritifera margaritifera | reverse complement strand
ATTTTATCAAGAAATAGAGGTTTATATGTTGATAAATACATTTGTAATAGTTGATTTTATCAAGTAAAAGAGTTTATTGATGATAAACATTGTAATACTCGATTTTGTCAAGAAAAAGGAGTTTATAGATGATAAACATTGTAATACTTGATTTGTCAAGAAAAAAGAGTACTATACAGATGATAAACATTGTAATACTTGATTTTGTCAAGAAAAAAGAGTATATAGATCCTGTTAGCTTGATCATTGTAATACTTGATTTTATCAATGAAAAAAGTGTATCATTCATGATAAAACATTGTAATAATTGATTTTCGTCAAGGAAAAAGTGTATATATCATGTTTAAACAATTGTAATACTCTGATTTTGTCATGATATGTGAGTATATTCATGATAAACATTGTAATATTGTATTTTAATACTTGATTTTGTCAAGAAAAAGAGTTTATAGATGATAAAACATTGTAATACTTGATTTTATCATTGATTAGTGTTTATTCATGATAAACAATTGTAATACTTTGATTTTATCAAGAAAAAGAGTTTAGTACAGATGATAAACAATGTAATACTTGATTTTGTCAAGCAAACGTGTATTTTCATGTTTAAACATTGTAATACTTGATTTATCAAGAATATGAGTATATAGTTCGATATATCAATTGTAAAATACTTGATTTTTCATGATAAAGAGTATGGATGATCAAACATTGTAATACTTGATTTTGATCAGGAAAAAGTGGATATTCATTGATAAACATTAAACATTGTAATAATTTGATTTTATCAAGAAATAAAGTGTATATAGATGATAAACTTTGTAATACTCGATTTTATCAAGATTAAGAGTATATGCATGATATACATTGTAAATACGTGTGGTTTGCATGAATATTGGAGGATTTTAGATGTTTTTAATGGTATTACACACTTGATGGTTTCATTGATAACTTAGTGGATATAGTTGTTAAACATTGTAATACTTGATTTTGTCAAGGAAAAAGAGTAGATTGATGACAAACATTGTTAATACTTGATATTGTCAAGAAAAAGAGTATATTGATAATAAACATTGTAATACTTGATTTTGTACAAGATTGTAAAACTTTGAGTTTATCAAGAAATGATAAACATTGTAATACTCGATTTCGTCAAGAAAAAGAGTATTTAGATGATAAACATTGTTTTTTTGTTTTTATCAAGAAAAAGAGTATATTGATGACAAACATTGTAATACTTGATTTTATCAAGAAAAAGAGTATATTGATGATAAACATTGTAATACTTGATTTTGTCAAGAAAAAAGAGTATAATGATGATAAACATTGTAATACTTGATTTTGTCAAGAAAAAGAGTATATTCATTATAAACATTGTAATACTTGATTTTATCAAGAAAAAGGGTATATTGATGATAAACATTGTAATGCTTGATTTTATCAAGAAAAAAGAGTATAATGATGATAAACATTGTAATGCTTGATTTTGTCAAGAAAAAAGAGTATAATGATGATAAACATTGTAATACTTGATTTTGTCAAGAAAAAAAGAGTATAATGATGATAAACATTGTAATGCTTGATTTTGTCAAGAAAAAAGAGTATAATGATGATAAACATTGTAATACTTGATTTTATCAAGAAAAAGAGTATATTGATGACAAACATTGTAATATTTGATTTTGTCAAGAAAAAGAGTATATTCATGATAAACATTGTAATACTTGATTTTATCAAGAAAAAAGAGTATAATGATGATAAACATTGTAATACTTGATTTTATCAAGAAAAAGAGTATATTGATGACAAACATTGTAATACTTGATTTTATCAAGAAAAAGGGTATATTGATGATAAACATTGTAATACTTGATTTTATCAAGAAAAAGAGTATATTGATGACAAACATTGTAATATTTGATTTTGTCAAGAAAAAAAGAGTATATAGATGATAAACATTGTAATGCTTGATTTTATCAAGAAAAAAGAGTATATTGATGATAAACATTGTAATACTTGATTTTGTCAAGAAAAAGAGTATATTCATGATAAACATTGTAATACTTGATTTTATCAAGAAAAAGAGTATATTCATGATAAACATTGTAATACTTGATTTTGTCAAGAAAAAGAGTATATTCATGATAAACATTGTAATACTTGATTTTATCAAGAAAAAGAGTATATAGATGATAAACATTGTAATACTTGATTTTGTCAAGAAAAAGAGTATATTCATGATAAACATTGTAATACTTGATTTTATCAAGAAAAAGAGTATATAGATGATAAACATTGTAATACTTGATTTTGTCAAGAAAAAGAGTATATTCATGATAAACATTGTAATACTTGATTTTATCAAGAAAAAGAGTATATAGATGATAAACATTGTAATACTTGATTTTATCAAGAAAAAGAGTATATAGATGATAAACATTGTAATACTTGATTTTATCAAGAAAAAGAGTATATTCATGATAAACATTGTAATATTTGATTTTATCAAGAAAAAAGAGTATATAGATGATAAACATTGTAATACTCGATTTTATCAAGAAAAAGAGTATATTCATGATAAACATTGTAATACTTGATTTTATCAAGAAAAAGAGTATATAGATGATAAACATTGTAATACTTGATTTTATCAAGAAAAAGAGTATAATGATGATAAACATTGTAATACTTGATTTTGTCAAGGAAAAAGAGTATATTGATGACAAACATTGTAATACTTGATTTTGTCAAGAAAAAAGAGTATATTGATGATAAACATTGTAATACTTGATTTTGTCAAGAAAAAGAGTATATAGATGATAAACATTGTAATACTTGATTTTGTCAAGAAAAAGAGTATATTGATGATAAACATTGTAATACTTGATTTTGTCAAGGAAAAAGAGTATATAGATGATAAACATTGTAATACTTGATTTTGTCAAGGAAAAAGAGTATATAGATGATAAACATTGTAATACTTGATTTTATCAAGAAAAAGAGTATATTGATGATAAACATTGTAATACTTGATTTTGTCAAGAAAAAAGAGTATAATGATGATAAACATTGTAATGCTTGATTTTGTCAAGAAAAAAGAGTATAATGATGATAAACATTGTAATACTTGATTTTGTCAAGAAAAAAAGAGTATAATGATGATAAACATTGTAATGCTTGATTTTGTCAAGAAAAAAGAGTATAATGATGATAAACATTGTAATACTTGATTTTATCAAGAAAAAGAGTATATTGATGATAAACATTGTAATGCTTGATTTTGTCAAGAAAAAAGAGTATAATGATGATAAACATTGTAATACTTGATTTTGTCAAGAAAAAGAGTATATTGATGATAAACATTGTAATACTTGATTTTATCAAGAAAAAGGGTATATTGATGATAAACATTGTAATACTTGATTTTGTCAAGAAAAAAGAGTATATTGATGATAAACATTGTAATACTCGATTTCGTCAAGAAAAAGAGTATATAGATGATAAACATTGTAATACTCGATTTCGTCAAGAAAAAGAGTATTTAGATGATAAACATTGTTTTTTTGTTTTTATCAAGAAAAAGAGTATATTGATGACAAACATTGTAATACTTGATTTTATCAAGAAAAAGAGTATATTGATGATAAACATTGTAATGCTTGATTTTGTCAAGAAAAAAGAGTATAATGATGGATATAACATCATGTAATACTTGGATTTTTTGTCAAGAAAAAGAGTAAATTCATGATAAACATTGTAATACCTTGATTTTATCAAGAAAAAAAGAGTATAATGATGATAAACATTGTAAATACTTGATTTTATCAAGAAAAAGAGTATTTGATGATAAACATTGTAATGCTTTATTTTGTCAAGAAAAAAGAGTATATAGATGATAAACATTGTAATACTTGAGTTTTGTCAAGAAAAAGAGTATATTGATCGATAAACATTGTAATACCTTGATTTTTATCAAGAAAAAAGAGTATATTGATGATAAACATTGTAATACTCGATTTTGTCAAGAAAAAGAGTATATTGATGATAAACACTGTAATACTTGATTTTGTCAAGAAAAAAGAGTATATTGATGATAAACATTGTAATACTTGATTTTGTCAAGGAAAAAGAGTATATAGATGATAAACATTGTAATACTTGATTTTGTCAAGAAAAAGAGTATATTGATGATAAACATTGTAATACTTGATTTTGTCAAGGAAAAAGAGTATATTGATGATAAACATTGTAATACTTGATTTTATCAAGAAAAAGAGTATATTGATGATAAACATTGTAATACTTGATTTTATCAAGAAAAAGAGTATATTGATGATAAACATTGTAATACTTGATTTTATCAAGAAAAAGAGTATATTCATGATAAACATTGTAATACTTGATTTTATCAAGAAAAAAGAGTATATTGATGATAACATTGTAATACTCTGATTTTATCAAGAAAAAGAGTATATAGATGATAAACATTGTATTACTTGATTTTATCAAGAAAAGAGTATATTGATGATAAACATTGTAATACTTGATTTTGTCAAGAAAAAAGAGTTATAGATGATAAACATTGTAATACTTGATTTTGTCAAGAAAAAGAGTATATTGATGATAAACATTGTAATACTTGATTTTATCAAGAAAAAAGAGTATATTGATGATAAACATTGTAATACTTGATTTTGTCAAGGAAAAAGAGTATATTGATGATAAACATTGTAATACTTGATTTTGTCAAGAAAAAGAGTATATTGATGATAAACATTGTAATACTTGATTTTATCAAGAAAAGAATATATAGATGATAAACATTGTTTTTTTTGTTTTTATCAAGAAAAAGAGTATATTGATGATAAACATTGTAATACTTGTTTTTGTCAAGAAAAAAAGAGTATATTATGATAAACATTGTAATACTCAATTTTGTCAAGAAAAAGAGTATATTGATGATAAACATTGCAATATTTGATTTTGTCAAGAAAAAAGAGTATATTGATGATAAATATTGTAATGCTTGATTTTGTCGAGAAAAAAGAGTATATTGATGATAAACATTGTAATACTTGATTTGTCAAGAAAAAAGAGTATATTGATGATAAACATTGTAATATTTGATTTTATCAAGAAAAAGAGTATATTGATGATAAACATTGTAATACTTGATTTTGTCAAGAAAAAGAGTATATAGATGATAAACATTGTAATACTTGATTTTATCAAGAAAAAAGAGTATATTGATAATACACATTTTAATATTTGATTTTATCAAGAAAAAAGAGTATATTGATGATAAACATTGTAATACTCGATTTTATCAAGAAAAAGAGTATATAGATGATAAACATTGTTTTTTTTTGTTTTTATCAAGAAAAAGAGTATATTGATGATAAATATTGTAATGCTTGATTTTGTCAAGAAAAAAGAGTATATTGATGATAAACATTGTAATATTTGATTTTGTCAAGAAAAAAGAGTATATTGATGATAAACATTGTAATACTTGATTTTGTCAAGGAAAAAGAGTATATTGATGACAAACATTGTAATACTTGATTTTGTCAAGAAAAAAGAGTATATTGATGATAAACATTGTAATACTTGATTTTGTCAAGAAAAAGAGTATATAGATGATAAACATTGTAATACTCGATTTCGTCAAGAAAAAGAGTATTTAGATGATAAACATTGTTTTTTTGTTTTTATCAAGAAAAAGAGTATATTGATGACAAACATTGTAATACTTGATTTTATCAAGAAAAAGAGTATATTGATGATAAACATTGTAATGCTTGATTTTGTCAAGAAAAAAGAGTATAATGATGATAAACATTGTAATACTTGATTTTGTCAAGAAAAAGAGTATATTCATGATAAACATTGTAATACTTGATTTTATCAAGAAAAAAGAGTATAATGATGATAAACATTGTAATACTTGATTTTGTCAAGAAAAAAAGAGTATAATGATGATAAACATTGTAATGCTTGATTTTGTCAAGAAAAAAGAGTATAATGATGATAAACATTGTAATACTTGATTTTATCAAGAAAAAGAGTATATTGATGATAAACATTGTAATACTTGATTTTATCAAGAAAAAGTGTATATTGATGATAAACATTGTAATACTTGATTTTGTCAAGAAAAAGAGTATATTGATGATAAACATTGTAATACTTGATTTTGTCAAGAAAAAAGAGTATATTGATGATAAACATTGTAATACTTGATTTTGTCAAGAAAAAAAGAGTATATTGATGATAAACATTGTAATACTCAATTTTGTCAAGAAAAAGAATATATAGATGATAAACATGTTTTTTTGTTTTTATCAAGAAAAAGAGTATATTGATGATAAACATTGTAATACTTGATTTTGTCAAGAAAAAAAGAGTATATTGATGATAAACATTGTAATACTCAATTTTGTCAAGAAAAAGAGTATATTGATGATAAACATTGCAATATTTGATTTTGTCAAGAAAAAAGAGTATAATTGATGATAATATTGTAAAAGCTTGATTTTGTCGAGAAAAAAGAGTATATTGATGATAAACATTGTAATACTTGATTTTGTCAAGAAAAAAGAGTATATTGATGATAAACAATTTAATAATTGATTTTATCAAGAAAAAGAGTATAATTGATGATAAACATTGTAATACTTGATTTTGTCAAGAAAAAGAGTATATAGATGATAAACATTGTAATACTTGATTTTATCAAGAAAAAAGAGTATATTGATAATACACATTTTAATATTTGATTTTATCAAGAAAAAAGAGTATATTGATGATAAACATTGTAAAACTCGATTTATCAAGAAGCAAAGAGTATATAGATGATAAACATTGTTTTTGTTTTGTTTTTATCAAGAAAAAGAGTATATTGATGATAAACATTGTAATACTTGATTTTGTCAAGGAAAAAGAGTATATAGATGATAAACATTGTAATACTTGATTTTATCAAGAAAAAGAGTATATTGATGATAAACATTGTAATACTTGATTTTGTCAAGGAAAAAGAGTATATTGATGATAAACATTGTAATACTTGATTTTGTCAAGGAAAAAGAGTATATTGATGATAAACATTGTAATACTTGATTTTGTCAAGAAAAAGAGTATATAGATGATAAACATTGTAATACTCGATTTCGTCAAGAAAAAGAGTATTTAGATGATAAACATTGTTTTTTTGTTTTTATCAAGAAAAAGAGTATATTGATGACAAACATTGTAATACTTGATTTTGTCAAGAAAAAGAGTATATTGATGATAAACATTGTAATGCTTGATTTTGTCAAGAAAAAAGAGTATAATGATGATAAACATTGTAATACTTGATTTTGTCAAGAAAAAGAGTATATTCATGATAAACATTGTAATACTTGATTTTATCAAGAAAAAAGAGTATAATGATGATAAACATTGTAATACTTGATTTTATCAAGAAAAAGAGTATATTGATGATAAACATTGTAATGCTTGATTTTGTCAAGAAAAAAGAGTATAATGATGATAAACATTGTAATACTTGATTTTGTCAAGAAAAAGAGTATATTGATGATAAACATTGTAATACTTGATTTTATCAAGAAAAAGGGTATATTGATGATAAACATTGTAATACTTGATTTTGTCAAGAAAAAGAGTATATTGATGATAAACATTGTAATACTTGATTTTGTCAAGAAAAAAGAGTATATTGATGATAAACATTGTAATACTTGATTTTGTCAAGAAAAAGAGTATATTGATGATAAACATTGTAATACTCGATTTTATCAAGAAAAAGAATATATAGATGATAAACATTGTTTTTTTGTTTTTATCAAGAAAAAGAGTATATTGATGATAAACATTGTAATACTTGATTTTGTCAAGAAAAAAAGAGTATATTGATGATAAACATTGTAATACTCAATTTTGTCAAGAAAAAGAGTATATTGATGATAAACATTGCAATATTTGATTTTGTCAAGAAAAAAGAGTATATTGATGATAAATATTGTAATGCTTGATTTTGTCGAGAAAAAAGAGTATATTGATGATAAACATTGTAATACTTGATTTTGTCAAGAAAAAAGAGTATATTGTTGTTAAACATTTTTATATTTGATTTTATCAAGAAAAAGAGTATATTGATGATAAACATTGTAATACTTGATTTTGTCAAGAAAAAGAGTATATAGATGATAAACATTGTAATACTTGATTTTATCAAGAAAAAAGAGTATATTGATAATACACATTTTAATATTTGATTTTATCAAGAAAAAAGAGTATATTGATGATAAACATTGTAATACTCGATTTTATCAAGAAAAAGAGTATATAGATGATAAACATTGTTTTTTTGTTTTTATCAAGAAAAAGAGTATATTGATGATAAACATTGTAATACTTGATTTTGTCAAGAAAAAAAGAGTATATTGATGATAAACATTGTAATGCTTGATTTTGTCAAGAAAAAGATTATATTGATGATAAACATTGCAATATTTGATTTTGTCAAGAAAAAAGAGTATATTGATGATAAATATTGTAATGCTTGATTTTGTCAAGAAAAAAGAGTATATTGATGATAAACATTGTAATACTTGATTTTGTCAAGAAAAAAAAGTATACAGATGATAAATATTGTAATGCTTGATTTTGTCAAGAAAAAAGAGTATATTGATGATAAACATTGTAATATTTGATTTTGTCAAGAAAAAGGAGTATATTGATGATAAACATTGTAATACTTGATTTTGTCAAGAAAAAAGAGTATATTGATGATAAACATTGTAATACTTGATTTTGTCAAGAAAAAGAGTATATTGATGATAAACATTGTAATACTCGATTTTATCAAGAAAAAGAATATATAGATGATAAACATTGTTTTTTTTGTTTTTATCAAGAAAAAGAGTATATTGATGATAAACATTGTAATACTTGATTTTGTCAAGAAAAAGAGTATATTGATGATAAACATTGTAATACTTGATTTTGTCAAGAAAAAAGAGTATATTGATGATAAACATTGTAATACTTGATTTTGTCAAGGAAAAAGAGTATATTGATGATAAACATTGTAATACTCAATTTTGTCAAGAAAAAGAGTATATTGATGATAACATTGCAATATTTGATTTTGTCAAGAAAAAAGAGTATATTGATGATAAATATTGTAATGCTTGATTTTGTCGAGAAAAAAGAGTATATTGATGATAAACATTGTAATACTTGATTTTGTCAAGAAAAAAGAGTATATTGATGATAAACATTGTAATATTTGATTTTATCAAGAAAAAGAGTATATTGATGATAAACATTGTAATACTTGATTTTGTCAAGAAAAAGAGTATATAGATGATAAACATTGTAATACTTGATTTTATCAAGAAAAAAGAGTATATTGATAATACACATTTTAATATTTGATTTTATCAAGAAAAAAGAGTATATTGATGATAAACATTGTAATACTCGATTTTATCAAGAAAAAGAGTATATAGATGATAAACATTGTTTTTTTTGTTTTTATCAAGAAAAAGAGTATATTGATGATAAACATTGTAATACTTGATTTTGTCAAGAAAAAAGAGTATATAGATGATAAATATTGTAATACTTGATTTTGTCAAGAAAAAAGAGTATATTGATGATAAACATTGTAATATTTGATTTTGTCAAGAAAAAAGAGTATATTGATGATAAACATTGTAATACTTGATTTTGTCAAGAAAAAAGAGTATATTGATGATAAACATTGTAATACTTGATTTTGTCAAGAAAAAGAGTATATTGATGATAAACATTGTAATACTCGATTTTATCAAGAAAAAGAATATATAGATGATAAACATTGTTTTTTTTGTTTTTATCAAGAAAAAGAGTATATTGATGATAAACATTGTAATACTTGATTTTGTCAAGAAAAAAAGAGTATATTGATGATAAACATTGTAATACTCAATTTTGTCAAGAAAAAGAGTATATTGATGATAAACATTGCAATATTTGATTTTGTCAAGAAAAAAGAGTATATTGATGATAAATATTGTAATGCTTGATTTTGTCGAGAAAAAAGAGTATATTGATGATAAACATTGTAATATTTGATTTTATCAAGAAAAAAGAGTATAATGATGATAAACATTGTAATATTTGATTTTATCAAGAAAAAAGAGTATATTGATGATAAACATTGTAATACTCGATTTTGTCAAGAAAAAGAGTATATTGATGATAAACACTGTAATACTTGATTTTGTCAAGAAAAAAGAGTATATTGATGATAAACATTGTAATATTTGATTTTATCAAGAAAAAAGAGTATATTGATGATAAACATTGTAATACTCGATTTTATCAAGAAAAAGAGTATATAGATGATAAACATTGTTTTTTTTGTTTTTATCAAGAAAAAGAGTATATTGATGATAAATATTGTAATGCTTGATTTTGTCAAGAAAAAAGAGTATATTGATGATAAACATTGTAATATTTGATTTTGTCAAGAAAAAAGAGTATATTGATGATAAACATTGTAATACTTGATTTTGTCAAGGAAAAAGAGTATATTGATGACAAACATTGTAATACTTGATTTTGTCAAGAAAAAAGAGTATATTGATGATAAACATTGTAATACTTGATTTTGTCAAGAAAAAGAGTATATAGATGATAAACATTGTAATACTCGATTTCGTCAAGAAAAAGAGTATTTAGATGATAAACATTGTTTTTTTGTTTTTATCAAGAAAAAGAGTATATTGATGACAAACATTGTAATACTTGATTTTGTCAAGAAAAAGAGTATATTGATGATAAACATTGTAATGCTTGATTTTGTCAAGAAAAAAGAGTATAATGATGATAAACATTGTAATACTTGATTTTGTCAAGAAAAAGAGTATATTCATGATAAACATTGTAATACTTGATTTTATCAAGAAAAAAGAGTATAATGATGATAAACATTGTAATACTTGATTTTATCAAGAAAAAGAGTATATTGATGATAAACATTGTAATGCTTGATTTTGTCAAGAAAAAAGAGTATAATGATGATAAACATTGTAATACTTGATTTTGTCAAGAAAAAAGAGTATATTGATGATAAACATTGTAATACTTGATTTTATCAAGAAAAAGGGTATATTGATGATAAACATTGTAATACTTGATTTTGTCAAGAAAAAGAGTATATTGATGATAAACATTGTAATACTTGATTTTGTCAAGAAAAAAGAGTATATTGATGATAAACATTGTAATACTTGATTTTGTCAAGAAAAAGAGTATATTGATGATAAACATTGTAATACTCGATTTTATCAAGAAAAAGAATATATAGATGATAAACATTGTTTTTTTGTTTTTATCAAGAAAAAGAGTATATTGATGATAAACATTGTAATACTTGATTTTGTCAAGAAAAAAAGAGTATATTGATGATAAACATTGTAATACTCAATTTTGTCAAGAAAAAGAGTATATTGATGATAAACATTGCAATATTTGATTTTGTCAAGAAAAAAGAGTATATTGATGATAAATATTGTAATGCTTGATTTTGTCGAGAAAAAAGAGTATATTGATGATAAACATTGTAATACTTGATTTTGTCAAGAAAAAAGAGTATATTGATGATAAACATTGTAATATTTGATTTTATCAAGAAAAAGAGTATATTGATGATAAACATTGTAATACTTGATTTTGTCAAGAAAAAGAGTATATAGATGATAAACATTGTAATACTTGATTTTATCAAGAAAAAAGAGTATATTGATAATACACATTTTAATATTTGATTTTATCAAGAAAAAAGAGTATATTGATGATAAACATTGTAATACTCGATTTTATCAAGAAAAAGAGTATATAGATGATAAACATTGTTTTTTTTTGTTTTTATCAAGAAAAACAGTATATTGATGATAAATATTGTAATGCTTGATTTTGTCAAGAAAAAAGAGTATATTGATGATAAACATTGTAATATTTGATTTTGTCAAGAAAAAAGAGTATATTGATGATAAACATTGTAATACTTGATTTTGTCAAGGAAAAAGAGTATATTGATGACAAACATTGTAATACTTGATTTTGTCAAGAAAAAAGAGTATATTGATGATAAACATTGTAAGACTTGATTTTGTCAAGAAAAAGAGTATATAGATGATAAACATTGTAATACTCGATTTCGTCAAGAAAAAGAGTATTTAGATGATAAACATTGTTTTTTTGTTTTTATCAAGAAAAAGAGTATATTGATGACAAACATTGTAATACTTGATTTTGTCAAGAAAAAGAGTATATTGATGATAAACATTGTAATGCTTGATTTTGTCAAGAAAAAAGAGTATAATGATGATAAACATTGTAATACTTGATTTTGTCAAGAAAAAGAGTATATTCATGATAAACATTGTAATACTTGATTTTATCAAGAAAAAAGAGTATAATGATGATAAACATTGTAATACTTGATTTTATCAAGAAAAAGAGTATATTGATGATAAACATTGTAATGCTTGATTTTGTCAAGAAAAAAGAGTATAATGATGATAAACATTGTAATACTTGATTTTGTCAAGAAAAAGAGTATATTGATGATAAACATTGTAATACTTGATTTTATCAAGAAAAAGGGTATATTGATGATAAACATTGTAATACTTGATTTTGTCAAGAAAAAGAGTATATTGATGATAAACATTGTAATACTTGATTTTGTCAAGAAAAAAGAGTATATTGATGATAAACATTGTAATACTTGATTTTGTCAAGAAAAAGAGTATATTGATGATAAACATTGTAATACTCGATTTTATCAAGAAAAAGAATATATAGATGATAAACATTGTTTTTTTTGTTTTTATCAAGAAAAAGAGTATATTGATGATAAACATTGTAATACTTGATTTTGTCAAGAAAAAAAGAGTATATTGATGATAAACATTGTAATACTCAATTTTGTCAAGAAAAAGAGTATATTGATGATAAACATTGCAATATTTGATTTTGTCAAGAAAAAAGAGTATATTGATGATAAATATTGTAATGCTTGATTTTGTCGAGAAAAAAGAGTATATTGATGATAAACATTGTAATACTTGATTTTGTCAAGAAAAAAGAGTATATTGATGATAAACATTGTAATATTTGATTTTATCAAGAAAAAGAGTATATTGATGATAAACATTGTAATACTTGATTTTGTCAAGAAAAAGAGTATATAGATGATAAACATTGTAATACTTGATTTTATCAAGAAAAAAGAGTATATTGATAATACACATTTTAATATTTGATTTTATCAAGAAAAAAGAGTATATTGATGATAAACATTGTAATACTCGATTTTATCAAGAAAAAGAGTATATAGATGATAAACATTGTTTTTTTGTTTTTATCAAGAAAAAGAGTATATTGATGATAAACATTGTAATACTTGATTTTGTCAAGAAAAAAAGAGTATATTGATGATAAACATTGTAATGCTTGATTTTGTCAAGAAAAAGATTATATTGATGATAAACATTGCAATATTTGATTTTGTCAAGAAAAAAGAGTATATTGATGATAAATATTGTAATGCTTGATTTTGTCAAGAAAAAAGAGTATATTGATGATAAACATTGTAATACTTGATTTTGTCAAGAAAAAAAAGTATACAGATGATAAATATTGTAATGCTTGATTTTGTCAAGAAAAAAGAGTATATTGATGATAAACATTGTAATATTTGATTTTGTCAAGAAAAAGGAGTATATTGATGATAAACATTGTAATACTTGATTTTGTCAAGAAAAAAGAGTATATTGATGATAAACATTGTAATACTTGATTTTGTCAAGAAAAAGAGTATATTGATGATAAACATTGTAATACTCGATTTTATCAAGAAAAAGAATATATAGATGATAAACATTGTTTTTTTTGTTTTTATCAAGAAAAAGAGTATATTGATGATAAACATTGTAATACTTGATTTTGTCAAGAAAAAGAGTATATTGATGATAAACATTGTAATACTTGATTTTGTCAAGAAAAAAGAGTATATTGATGATAAACATTGTAATACTTGATTTTGTCAAGAAAAAAAGAGTATATTGATGATAAACATTGTAATACTCAATTTTGTCAAGAAAAAGAGTATATTGATGATAAACATTGCAATATTTGATTTTGTCAAGAAAAAAGAGTATATTGATGATAAATATTGTAATGCTTGATTTTGTCGAGAAAAAAGAGTATATTGATGATAAACATTGTAATACTTGATTTTGTCAAGAAAAAAGAGTATATTGATGATAAACATTGTAATATTTGATTTTATCAAGAAAAAGAGTATATTGATGATAAACATTGTAATACTTGATTTTGTCAAGAAAAAGAGTATATAGATGATAAACATTGTAATACTTGATTTTATTAAGAAAAAAGAGTATATTGATAATACACATTTTAATATTTGATTTTATCAAGAAAAAAGAGTATATTGATGATAAACATTGTAATACTCGATTTTATCAAGAAAAAGAGTATATAGATGATAAACATTGTTTTTTTTGTTTTTATCAAGAAAAAGAGTATATTGATGATAAACATTGTAATACTTGATTTTGTCAAGAAAAAAGAGTATATAGATGATAAATATTGTAATACTTGATTTTGTCAAGAAAAAAGAGTATATTGATGATAAACATTGTAATATTTGATTTTGTCAAGAAAAAAGAGTATATTGATGATAAACATTGTAATACTTGATTTTGTCAAGAAAAAAGAGTATATTGATGATAAACATTGTAATACTTGATTTTGTCAAGAAAAAGAGTATATTGATGATAAACATTGTAATACTCGATTTTATCAAGAAAAAGAATATATAGATGATAAACATTGTTTTTTTTGTTTTTATCAAGAAAAAGAGTATATTGATGATAAACATTGTAATACTTGATTTTGTCAAGAAAAAAAGAGTATATTGATGATAAACATTGTAATACTCAATTTTGTCAAGAAAAAGAGTATATTGATGATAAACATTGCAATATTTGATTTTGTCAAGAAAAAAGAGTATATTGATGATAAATATTGTAATGCTTGATTTTGTCGAGAAAAAAGAGTATATTGATGATAAACATTGTAATACTTGATTTTGTCAAGAAAAAAGAGTATATTGATGATAAACATTGTAATATTTGATTTTATCAAGAAAAAGAGTATATTGATGATAAACATTGTAATACTTGATTTTGTCAAGAAAAAGAGTATATAGATGATAAACATTGTAATACTTGATTTTATCAAGAAAAAAGAGTATATTGATAATACACATTTTAATATTTGATTTTATCAAGAAAAAAGAGTATATTGATGATAAACATTGTAATACTCGATTTTATCAAGAAAAAGAGTATATAGATGATAAACATTGTTTTTTTTGTTTTTATCAAGAAAAAGAGTATATTGATGATAAATATTGTAATGCTTGATTTTGTCAAGAAAAAAGAGTATATTGATGATAAACATTGTAATATTTGATTTTGTCAAGAAAAAAGAGTATATTGATGATAAACATTTTAATACTTGATTTTGTCAAGGAAAAAGAGTATATTGATGACAAACATTGTAATACTTGATTTTGTCAAGAAAAAAGAGTATATTGATGATAAACATTGTAATACTTGATTTTGTCAAGAAAAAGAGTATATAGATGATAAACATTGTAATACTCGATTTCGTCAAGAAAAAGAGTATTTAGATGATAAACATTGTTTTTTTGTTTTTATCAAGAAAAAGAGTATATTGATGACAAACATTGTAATACTTGATTTTGTCAAGAAAAAGAGTATATTGATGATAAACATTGTAATGCTTGATTTTGTCAAGAAAAAAGAGTATAATGATGATAAACATTGTAATACTTGATTTTGTCAAGAAAAAGAGTATATTCATGATAAACATTGTAATACTTGATTTTATCAAGAAAAAAGAGTATAATGATGATAAACATTGTAATACTTGATTTTATCAAGAAAAAGAGTATATTGATGATAAACATTGTAATGCTTGATTTTGTCAAGAAAAAAGAGTATATTGATGATAAACATTGTAATACTTGATTTTGTCAAGAAAAAAAAGTATACAGATGATAAATATTGTAATGCTTGATTTTGTCAAGAAAAAAGAGTATATTGATGATAAACATTGTAATATTTGATTTTGTCAAGAAAAAAGAGTATATTGATGATAAACATTGTAATACTTGATTTTGTCAAGAAAAAAGAGTATATTGATGATAAACATTGTAATACTTGATTTTGTCAAGAAAAAGAGTATATTGATGATAAACATTGTAATACTCGATTTTATCAAGAAAAAGAATATATAGATGATAAACATTGTTTTTTTTGTTTTTATCAAGAAAAAGAGTATATTGATGATAAACATTGTAATACTTGATTTTGTCAAGAAAAAAAGAGTATATTGATGATAAACATTGTAATACTCAATTTTGTCAAGAAAAAGAGTATATTGATGATAAACATTGCAATATTTGATTTTGTCAAGAAAAAAGAGTATATTGATGATAAATATTGTAATGCTTGATTCTGTCGAGAAAAAAGAGTATATTGATGATAAACATTGTAATACTTGATTTTGTCAAGAAAAAAGAGTATATTGATGATAAACATTGTAATATTTGATTTTATCAAGAAAAAGAGTATATTGATGATAAACATTGTAATACTTGATTTTGTCAAGAAAAAGAGTATATAGATGATAAACATTGTAATACTTGATTTTATCAAGAAAAAAGAGTATATTGATAATACACATTTTAATATTTGATTTTATCAAGAAAAAAGAGTATATTGATGATAAACATTGTAATACTCGATTTTATCAAGAAAAAGAGTATATAGATGATAAACATTGTTTTTTTTGTTTTTATCAAGAAAAAGAGTATATTGATGATAAACATTGTAATACTTGATTTTGTCAAGAAAAAAAGAGTATATTGATGATAAACATTGTAATACTTGATTTTGTCAAGAAAAAGATTATATTGATGATAAACATTGCAATATTTGATTTTGTCAAGAAAAAAGAGTATATTGATGATAAATATTGTAATGCTTGATTTTGTCAAGAAAAAAGAGTATATTGATGATAAACATTGTAATACTTGATTTTGTCAAGAAAAAAGAGTATATAGATGATAAATATTGTAATGCTTGATTTTGTCAAGAAAAAAGAGTATATTGATGATAAACATTGTAATATTTGATTTTGTCAAGAAAAAAGAGTATATTGATGATAAACATTGTAATATTTTATTTTGTCAAGAAAAAGAGTATATTGATGATAAACATTGTAATATTTTATTTTGTCAAGAAAAAGATTATATTGATGATAAACATTGCAATATTTTATTTTGTCAAGAAAAAAGAGTATATAGATGATAAATATTGTAATGCTTGATTTTGTCAAGAAAAAAGAGTATATTGATGATAAACATTGTAATATTTTATTTTGTCAAGAAAAAAGAGTATATTGATGATAAACATTGTAATATTTTATTTTGTCAAGAAAAAGATTATATTGATGATAAACATTGCAATATTTTATTTTGTCAAGAAAAAAGAGTATATAGATGATAAATATTGTAATGCTTGATTTTGTCAAGAAAAAAGAGTATATTGATGATAAACATTGTAATATTTTATTTTGTCAAGAAAAAAGAGTATATAGATGATAAATATTGTAATGCTTGATTTTATCAAGAAAAAAGAGTATATTGATGATAAACATTGTAATATTTTATTTTGTCAAGAAAAAGAGTATATTGATGATAAACATTGTAATATTTGATTTTGTCAAGAAAAAAGAGTATATTGATGATAAACATTGTAATACTTGATTTTATCAAGAAAAAAGAGTATATTGATAATACACATTGTAATGCTTGATTTTGTCAAGAAAAAAGAGTATATTGATGATAAATATTGTAATGCTTGATTTTATCAAGAAAAAAGAGTATATTGATGATAAACATTGTAATACTTGATTTTCTCAAGAAAAAGATTATATTGATGATAAACATTGCAATATTTTATTTTGTCAAGAAAAAAGAGTATATAGATGATAAATATTGTAATGCTTGATTTTGTCAAGAAAAAAGAGTATATTGATGATAAACATTGTAATATTTTATTTTGTCAAGAAAAAAGAGTATATTGATGATAAACATTGTAATATTTTATTTTGTCAAGAAAAAGATTATATTGATGATAAACATTGCAATATTTTATTTTGTCAAGAAAAAAGAGTATATAGATGATAAATATTGTAATGCTTGATTTTGTCAAGAAAAAAGAGTATATTGATGATAAACATTGTAATATTTTATTTTGTCAAGAAAAAAGAGTATATAGATGATAAATATTGTAATGCTTGATTTTATCAAGAAAAAAGAGTATATTGATGATAAACATTGTAATATTTTATTTTGTCAAGAAAAAGAGTATATTGATGATAAACATTGTAATATTTGATTTTGTCAAGAAAAAAGAGTATATTGATGATAAACATTGTAATACTTGATTTTATCAAGAAAAAAGAGTATATTGATAATACACATTGTAATGCTTGATTTTGTCAAGAAAAAAGAGTATATAGATGATAAACATTGTAATACTTGATTTTGTCAAGAAAAAAGAGTATATTGATGATAAACATTGTAATACTTGATTTTGTCAAGAAAAAGAGTATATAGATGATAAACATTGTAATACTCGATTTCGTCAAGAAAAAGAGTATATAGATGATAAACATTGTTTTTTTGTTTTTATCAAGAAAAAGAGTATATTGATGATAAGCATTGTAATACTTGATTTTCTCAAGAAAAAGAGTATATAGATGATAAACATTGTAATACTTGATTTTGTCAAGAAAAAAGAGTATATTGATGATAAACATTGTAATACTTGATTTTATCAAGAAAAAGAGTATATTGATGATAAACATTGTAATATTTGATTTTGTCAAGAAAAAAAGAGTATATTGATGATATACATTGTAATACTTGATTTTGTCAAGAAAAAGAGTATATTGATGATAAACATTGTAATATTTGATTTTGTCAAGAAAAAAGAGTATATTGATGATAAACATTGTAATACTTGATTTTATCAAGAAAAAGAGTATATGGATGATAAACATTGTAATACTGTAATGATCTCTACAGAGCTCTGTTCATGTTTTAAAGTTGCTCAGTTTTGTGGAAGCAGTTTAAATATGAAGACCTTAATAAATTAATCTGATGACCTTAATCGTCGTAATAGTCAATTAAGGTAAAAAACCATTGCAGAAAATTACATGTTAAGTCTTAGGAATATTAATATATGTTTTTCCTCTTGCTTCTCTCAAGAAAGGGAAATATAAAAAACGTTTTGAACCACGATAATTTAAAAAGTGTACCTGTTTTACAGTTTTCTTTTGTTTAAAGAATTGTATTACTAGTATTTTTATATGCAAAATAAATGTGGTGAAATGCCACTAACCTATGCGTTTTGTGTCTCTTTTAATTTTGCTTCTGTTAATCTACCTTGCATTTTTTTAAAATTAACTTCTTGTCTAAAATAAGTTATTGGACGTTATCACAACAAGCATTCTTTTCCTTAATGTTAAATATTTATTTGTGAGTATTTCTTAAAATAATTCTTGAAATTAACTTTGGGTGCTACATGTCATATTGCCATATATTCACTAATTGTTGTATATACTACACTGATTTGCCTCACATTTTATCCCATTTCTACTATTTTTGCAAGGATCGATAATAATTATATTTTACAGTGAAATATACTTTTGTCACGTGTTTAGTGATATAATAAACCATAAATTTTATTATTTTGGATATTGTTGATTTTTTATGTAGTTTGAATTTTTAAAAAAATATTTTGAGGTTGTCGTCAAATTCCTTCTTATTATTTTCTTGGTAACCAGCCCATGTAAATTAAATGCATACTTTTTTATAACTATATTTGTATGTAAATTTTTATCATAAATACCGATTCCACATCTAAGCAAACATTCCTCTTCCAGTCAAATTCTTCTTTCAAATACCCCCCCCCCCTCCCTCTGTCTCTTCAATAGACATATTATGTGGGACTCCTGGAGAATCACCGGTGCATAAAAATATTAACCTATACAGTAATCGATGTAAGAACAATTAGACCCGAAAGCGGACCTCCCTGTATAATATAAACATTATAAATCCTTTCTTATTGCTTCCAGATTCATCCTCTACACTTTATTAACACCGGGTTATTATTCTATTTGCTTATCTTGCTCGCTTAATAATATTAACTTCCGACAGCGTAAGTTCAACAGGGGCTCTCTGCAAAGAAGGTCAGTTATTTCTTGGAAGGGAAATTTTGTAAATCAATGCACAGCAGAAAATGCGTTTTTAATGTATGAGCGTGCTGCTGCTGCTGTCCCCCCCCCCCCATATCTCTCTCTCTCTCTCTCTCTTCTCTGTGGCTCTGCCTCTGCCTCTGTCTCACTCTCAAATCCATTATATGCACATTAAGATAACGTAAGATAAAGTGAGAATTGTGCACTTCAAACTCACTGGCTGATAGATAAAAAAATACACGCGTTAATTGAATGCTAAAATATTTTTAAAAAAACATATACTGTTTGTTAAAAAAAAGACCATTCAGATACAAACAAAAATGAAAATAAAAAAAATAAATAAACTTTCATGAATATTCTTTTCAGCCTTAAACTATGTATTATCTATAACAGTTATAGAGTATTTGTGTCCAAGTTTGCTATGATGCATGATTTTGTATATAATTATTCCAAAGATACACTAGTATACATTTCAAGCTGCTGGATATTTTTGTCGGCATCGAAAACACACATTTTCGCAATCATTACGCATTACCTTTATCTGAATTCTTCAAATCTATACGGAATGATACAAAATGTGATATCTTATTATTCTTTAGCAGCCATTTCTGTCACGAGAAATACATAAATTAATGACGTAAATCTCATTATACGTTTAGTTTATGTCTTTGTGTGTACACACATACACAGACTGGTTTACGGCAGTATGGTGGTTCATGTTTCAAAAAGTAAAGATGCAAAGGATAAAACAACATACCATTATCACAAAAGATAGCAATTTCCTTCTGACAGAAACTTGGATCGTTGAGCAGAATTTTTCCAGGGGCACGAAAACTCCTGACAAGAAATACACTACGTTGTTGCTTTTCTTCTCGATTGGATTATTACTGTCAAAAACAGTGTTTCTGCTAAACTGGCTGGTATAAATTTCATAATGAGGGTGACTCCAATAACAAAGTCTACATAAAACTTCAAGTACGGAAAGATATATAGAATGAATTCTTTTTAATCAGGGGGAAGGGCGAAGAAGATGTCCCCGCTCCCTCCCCGGGGCAAAAAAAAAATTTTTTTTTTCTTTAATTTCCTTTGTAAAAGGACCACAGCAGGCGATGTGAAATTTAAAAGCCTTGCGGATACCAGTGGATCTTTCCTCATAACAATTAAATTAGATATTATGTTTCGCAACACGCCTCCGTGTCATACCAATGACTTTCACACAAACTTACTTTCAGCATGAGGGAACATACATATAAAGAAATCAGGTTTTTCTTCATCCGCATGCACTGTCATAAGTGCAATGAAATTCGGATCCTCTCAGTTCTGTTCTGTACATAAAATTGTGCAAGTACAGTATTCCCCATGAAACACTATGCAGATGCCAAATGACTACGGTAAGAAGATGACGTGATAAAAGGCAGTTGTCTTGAGCATTAACAAACCCACTTTAAATTTGCCAACAATGTCTGTATAAATCAATCTCTGTTTTATGTCTTGACTGGTTCTGACACTCTCAAACATATTCCTCAGGGACGCAAGTGAGGAAATCCCACGATAGCATCCCGATTAAATATAATTGATGAGCGAATTGGCAAAAGCGGTTTATTTACTACGAGAGATGTACTCGGTAAAGTGTACATTTTGATATATCACGTGCTAGGTAACGTGTACATTTTTAATATCTTAGATTAGCTGATTTTTCTGTAGCATGAATTTCGATTGGTTACTTTCCAATCTCGTGCGCTAAATTTGTTCATGAGAATGACCCCACGACAAGCAAGTACGGAACATTGCTTTGACTATGTCAATAGAAAGAAAGAAAAAATGAAAAGAAAGAAAGCTAAATATGCATCACTATAAAGTTTAAATAGACTACTGCTGTTCAAAAATTAATGTTTTACCAACATATCAATATTGTTATATGTGTAATATTAAAACCTGTATAAGATCTGTAAATAACCCCTATTGTAATTTATCTTTGGAATTCATTTTCCAAAGAATAAGGCTGAATTTATTTACAGTATAAAATCCACTGAGAAATCTGTTGTTTGTGCTCCTATTTTTTTCCCGACCCATCATGACGCACGGTATCTGTCCCTGGGTAATCCGATACGTAGATTCAGTGCCAACTAAAGTAGACGACGCTGATTTTTTTTTTTAAGAGAAGAGTTTTTCTATTCCATGCATGGACGGAAATGTCCGCCAACCAGAGCAAATGAAGAAGATTCTATTTTCACACTCTCATTTGGCAGTTAACATGCAAATAAGAATGATAACGTGAAAATCCTGACAAGTATAAGATGTCTGGATTAAATAATAATAATAATAATAATATTTCAGACTCAAGTCTATATACACGAAGAGTAGGCTAGAAGAAAGAATACACACAATTACACATACAACAATTTGGTCTAACGGTTAATGAGAATGGAAGCACAACTGCATACAGAAAATATATTGTTTTCAAAGTATTATCACAAACTTCAATTTTATTCCTAAATAACTAAATGAAACAATTAAAAATTTAAAATTCCGTTTAAAATCGCTCAGTCTACTGATAATGTATGCTACATAGCGTATATGCGCCAACAGATCTGGGTCTATGCAGTTTGTTAGGAGTAATCAGTGGAACAAACAACATAAACCCTGATTATGCGACGGCAGATCAGGGTCTATGTTATTTGCAGTTGGATTCGACTTAAAAGCGATTATAGACGATAGTTAAAATGTGGTCATATTTCAGAATGTAACTTTGTTACAAAGTTATTTTAAGGTGTTATTTCGCCGTCTTTTGACGTTTATTGTGTTATTCTGTCATCGACGTGCAGCTAAACCATACTATAAGCGTTTGATGGAAAGAAAATCAATCCATCATTTTAGAGTCAAATGCTACTCAAATACTTCTGTGGATTATTTATTACACGTAACCTATTCGTGTTTTAGTTTATATTGTCAAACTTTTCATGGCGCCTAACAAGACCAACTGACACATTTTCACTGCCTTCTTTTCTCTGTCGTTTTATGATAATAGCGCTACTCTATAAAAACTGAGTTCAAATAGTAAAAAAATGTTTATACTCATATCTTTGTCTTGTTAACATGCAAATTTTATAGCGCCAATTAAGTATTTCTACAGGCTACATTTATGTCTCTGGCAAATAAATAAATAAATAAATAAATAAATAAATAAATAAATAAATAAATAAATAAATACGCCATGCAAATTGAGTTATTCTAATATTATAAGTCCTTTGATTCGATTCAAAATCTAAGTCTTACGTAAGGTATTAACAGGATTTGTTCCTCATTACGTAATTTCGTATTTCAAGTGACAAAACAATATTCAACCATTTCGCAAAATCCCACTGGGCGTTTACTTACAATCGCGACAACTTTGTCAACAATAATCTAATCTCTTCTTTCTCCAAACGCTGGTATAATTGAAAAGTTTAAAATACATTTTGCTTTTAACAACTTTCTCTTGATAATAAAAAATGTTTATATCAACAACAAAAATTAATTGTTGTTATTTACCGTCTTCACTCGCTTATAATTCAAGTCCAACTGCTAACTGCACAGACCCAGATCTGCCGTCGCATAACGCGCCAGCAGATCTGGACCTATGCGATTTGTTAGGAGTAGAACAAACAACATAGATCCTGATCTGCCGGCGCATCATGCGACGGCAGATCAGGGTCTATGTTGTTTACAGTTGTTCTTGACTTATAAGCGAATATATACGGTACTATTCACAATTACTAGTTAAATTCAATTTCAAATTGAAATTCAACTAGTCTTTATTGGCATTAACAATACATGTTATAACCAAATGTTATAAAGTGGCTATTTAAAAAGTACATTTGAATAGCAAATACAATTACAGTATGTGTCAAAGGATATACAACACGTGTGTGCGCGCGCACACACACGCACGCCCTCGCACAGAAGAATAGGTAACGGAGCAATTGAAAAACAGTTTCTTAACGTTTCGAGCTAATAAAGGTCTCAATAGGGGAAGAAACAATTCACAAGAACAGAACAAACACATAACAGTAACTTAAAAGCCGAGAGAAAACTTTGAAGTATTACATGTTTGAATGATATGGGGAAATCTTCAAAAAAAAAAAAAAAAAAAAAAAAAGATATAAACAATATGAAAATTGTGTAAACTCCATATCTATTTTGTATTGAGGTCAGAATAGCAAATGTTTATCAAAACTTATCAAAGGTCACACAAACATTATATATATATATATATATATATATATATATATATATATATATATATATATATATATATACAATGGAATATTTCACTACGACACAAAAAATAAAAAGAAAAGAAATAACAATAAATGGTTCGCTAGTTATAACATGAAACATTTCGTTCAGTATCATACATAATTAAAAAATTTCATTTATTACCATTAAGAAATATAAATTTTCTCTTTTCAAGCGCCATATACGTTTATTTTGATAGACCATCAACTGTAAAGCTATTATCGTCGCACATTAATATTCTGAATGAGTCAATAATTTGTGTGTATCTAAAACATCGTGGTATACATTTATTCCTTAGATTATCGTATAGGGACAGATCATAACACAATGAAATTCCTCTTCTTTAGATTATCGTATAGGGACAGATGATAACACAAAGAAATTCATCTTCTTTAGATTATCGTATAGGGACAGATGATAACACAATGAAATTCATCTTCTTTAGATTATCGTATAGGGATAGATCATAACACAATGAAATTCATCTTCCTTAGATTATCGTATAGGGACAGATCATACAAAAAATTAAATTCATCTTCTATTGATCATCGTATAGGGACAGATCATAACACAATGAAATTCATCTTCTTTAGATTATCAAATAGGGACAGATCATAACACAATGAAATTCATCGTCTTTAGCATTGATTTCACACAGCTGACAAACTGTATTTTCTCTTGAAATTTTATCATACTGTCCAGTTTCAAGAACAAAATCATGTGATCCAATAAAAAGTTTTTGTGAATGGTTTTTAGTATCTGTCATTTTCAACCGTTTGTAAATATGATTCGGTAACAAGTGAATTCTTAAACACAGCAGAATCTTGCAAGTAATAGTTATGTCAAATAATGGCATACCACTGAAGATAATCCGCATCTCTTAATAGTTGTTTGATAAGTTGATAAGTCAGAGACTGAAATTCTTGATTTAATAAAATATAATTTAAACTTATGCTAGATAATACAATCTTTAGGGCGCGTGCCCGGTTTCAACCATTGTATAACAAAATATTATCTGAGTCTTTGCGTAGTATATATTCGATAGATAATAGTATTTCTATCAGCGATTACTCGAGTAGAATATATCATATATTCGATAGATAATAGTATTTCCATCAGCGATTACTCGAGTAGAATATATCATATATTCGATAGATAATAGTATTTCTATCAATGATTACTCGAGTAGAATATATCATATATTCGATAGATAATAGTATTTCTATCAGCGATTACTCGAGTAGAATATTTAAAAATTCTCCCTTTATGAATACTACGTATAGGAACACGTAACAGTTCCCCAAATACAGCGCATTAATCGATGAATATTTCAAACCCAACACATCTTTACACAATTTTGCATGAATTTGCTTAGTATCCTGGTCGCACTGAAATTCCCATATTTAACAAGCTTTGTTGTGAACTGATCAAACTATCAAAACAAATTTTAAATCGGCATTTGTCTCATTTGCTCACGTATGTGTTTTAAATTCACCGTATTTTCTTCAATCATCATCCCCACCCCTCTTAAAATAAACCTTTATCACAACGACTAGTATATGCATACTGTACTCCTTTACAACTATAAAATTGAAACATGAAAATCTCTTGATTCTAAAAAGAAATATATATGTATCTGTTTAAATGTATTCGTTTCTTGTTTTCATTAATATCGGGTATTATATATATATATATATATATATATATATATATATATATATATATATATATATATATATATATATATATATATATATAGCTATATATATATATATGTGTGTGTGTGTAATGAAACATCTCAAACGAAGGACGATATGATTAAAGATCATTCTTTTTTTCTTTACTGCATGTACCCAATGTTATGTTAAACAATCCTACCATATCCAGTCCAAGAATGATGATTGAAAATCTGTGACTAAGAATCCTGGGAAATGAGAAAGAATCCATGCAAATTTTTAGATTTTTAATGAAAAAATATGTGATCTTTCCATCGAACATTACATGTATTCATGGACCTTAATTTTAGGCGACATCGCGTACCGTGTGCAATGGAGCAGGTTTTAATAATTGTGGCCTCAATATACTCACAGTAATAGTTCAGGCCATGAAGACGTATTTAAAGTAAAAAAGTAATGACGTTGTTTCGTTTGGAAAATGATTGTTACTTTGTCTTTTTCTAGGAAATATTTCGTCCATGTCGATGAAGGCAAACTGATGTTTGATTACACTTCTAATTTCGTTAGGCCTTTAATATCACTGTCATATAGCATTCCCTAAACCCTCCATGACGTCCAAAATGGATCGGATCATCAGTTTGTCATAGATTAGCTATTAATGACTTGAGTTCATGCTATAATAGCAGAACAGACAAGGGTATGAAAAATAAACCGTCGCAGCACGTATTTTGTGTTGGCAGACCTATGTTAATTTAGAACATGCATACACTTAGAAATGCTAAAGGTTTTTGCACCTTTTTATCTTTGCTTTTTTAGAACTTAAATTTTAATTGGTACTATATGGCCAATATTGTGCTGACGTGCCGTTAAACCCGACACATGCATACATATACATACACAGAAGTGCGAAATAGTGATAGACGCGTGATCTTTACAGTTGTTTATGTCTTGCGCACGTGCCCAGTTTTATATACAATCCTTTGCGCAAATTAAATTAATTTTTACTTTAATGTTTCCTACAAGTAAAATCTGCAGATGAGTAAATAAGTAATACAGAATGATTCAAGCAAAGCTTCCACAGCATAAGATCTATCCCTCTATCCATACATTACAGCAATGTAAAATAGTGACTGATAGTCACGTGATCTTGACAGGTGTTGTACATTTTTGGCGCACGTTCTCTGCGTCATGTACATTCCTTTGCGCAAATGTAATTAAGACACATTTAGGAAGTTGGAACCTTTTCCATTTTTTTTGTTGTTGTTTGTGCCAGAATACTCAAACATGTGCAACTTACTTCATCGAATAAGTACGCTTTCAAATATTAAGGAAAGAAAGTTTAATATGCAATAGATTTAGTCCAAAGTTTAATTACGTAGAAAACTGGCACTAAATAATTCTTTATAATAGTTTGAAAACGGTATTATTGAAAGAATGAAATATTTACTTGTGCTGAATAATTAAATTCAAACCATTTCTTATCTATTGCAACATATAAGTTACCAATTTTCAGATAGGAGATTCGTAACTGCCAATTGTTTGTGTAATGGCAATGAAGATTGTTAACTGACAATGTAAATTGGTATCTGAGAATGCAGATTGGTAACTGGCAATGAAGATTGGTAACTAGCAATGCAGATTGGTAACTAGCAATGCAGATTGGTAACTGGCAATGAAGATAGGTAACTGGCAATGAAGACTGGTAACTAGCAATGCAGATTGGTAACTAGCAATGCAGATTGGTAACTAGCAATGAAGATTGGTAAAAATGAAGATTGGTAACTGGTAATGAGATTTTGGTTTTAAAAAAATTGATATCGTAAATAATATCAAAAAGTAAGTTTTTTTGTGTTTTTTTTTTAAATGGCGAAAGTCATGCAGAACTTTAAATATCGGAAGATAATCTTGCAAGAATGTTTCTTTTTTTCTTTCTTCCGTTTAAAACCGTGGCCTATGGTTCACTGGATCTCTCGGTTCGGTTTTGTCCGCTAGATAATATATTCCATATCATTATGAAGTAAATCGGCTTTGGTAAGCAATCAATCCGGAAGCGGAATCAGGAAACATAAAGGCAAATTGGGTGATACTGATGAAGACTACGGCCAGAGCCGGCGCAAGGGTAATTGGCGCCCTAGGCAAACCTTCAGCCTCCCCACAATTAACTTTCGAAAACAAATATTGTACATTTATTCTTTCCTGCTGTTTTTCTCTTTCTATTTTTAGACGCTTATTATCATCTATTTTATTCTATTTCTCATTCTTTTTTATTCATTTGGTTTTTAGCGCCCCCCCCCCCCCCCCACACACACACAATTTTGCTGCCCTAGGCGTCTGGTCTTAATCTTACGCAGTCCTCTGTTCAGTTAACATCGCTTTCCACTATCTGATTTGTTGTTTCACTTCAGTTCTTATTTCAAGAAATATTGACAGACAGGAGCACATGAGAAGTGTCGAGGCGATTCGCACATGGCTTGCAGTATGATCGGTCGGAGGTACCTACAATCACTGATAAATACTTATTAATTGAGTGTAGTTGATATGTCAATTAGTATACATTGCCGGACATAATATGATTGAATAACTAA
Source organism: Margaritifera margaritifera (assembly GCA_029931535.1). Taxonomy (NCBI): domain Eukaryota; kingdom Metazoa; phylum Mollusca; class Bivalvia; order Unionida; family Margaritiferidae; genus Margaritifera; species Margaritifera margaritifera. The sequence goes on along the minus strand of JAQPZY010001584.1, from coordinate 4,645,454 downwards.
CAACAGACTTTTCACATCTAAATTTATTGGCATGAAAACGAAACGACAGCTATAAAGCCAACATAGTTCAAGCACAAAAGAGGTCCAACAAGTATGAGTCAGGATATTGGAGATAAAGAGAAAACAAAGCAATATTTTAAAACAAAGGACAAACAAAGACACAATAATATCACAATAAGCTTGATTCAAGCAATTATTCTATATTGCTCACCAATGGAGAAATCGTTGTAAAAACAAGGTGTATTTTTGGTATGGGTTTTCGATCTTCTTGTATAATATTATTTCTGCAAGTAGATGAGAGCAAATCAAATTTCTGTTTTTTTTTTGTTTTTTTTTCCTAGAAGGCCATACTTATTTTCAATCTTCTAATTTTGAATGGAATATATGTCGAATGGTTTCCAAATAATTCATATATAGCAGTACCAGAAATCAAACCCCTGATATCGAATGAAAAATGTCACAATCTATTATTGGCTCTTTATATGTTAATTACTTTGATTGGCTCTTTATGTGTTAATTACTTTGATTGGCTCTTTGTGTGTTAATTACTTTGATTGGCTCTTTATATGTTAATTACGTGATTGGATCTTTATGTCTTAATTACTTTGATTGGCTCTTTCTGTGTTAATTACTTCGATTGGCTCTTTGTGTGTTAATTACTTCGATTGGCTCTTTATGTGTTAATTACATGATTGGCTATGTATGTGTTAATTACTTTGATTGGCTCTTTATGCGTTAATTACTTTGATTGGCTCTTTATGTGTTAATTACTTTGATTGGCTCTTTATGTTTTAATGATTCATTTTACTATGATTATATAAAAAATACTTTGATCTTTATCTGTAATATTTTAGAAGACATTCTTCATATCAACAGAAAAAATAGACTAATGCACGGTAAAATATCTTTACCATTCATTCCACGGTCAAGTTAATGAGTCTGAGTTCCATTTTGGTTCAGTAATCATTTGATGTTCATTTATTGCCACCTCTTCATCCAGAAACCCCTTAAAGTGGTATAAATTTCACCCAGAAACCCCTTAAAGTTGTATTAATTTCAAGTCACTACTAAACGCAATCTTCTTTCTCTTAATTAATATTGACGTTGCATTCGAATGAAGCTTAAGGTTAAATTAGGAAAGCCATTAAACAAAATGTTCATGAGCCGTAGCAAGGTTGAAAAAAGATCACACATCTGATATAAAGGATTCAAATGAATAATTTCGTATAATGGAGATCTATTATAATGCTATGAAAATCGGAGGTTTCGGTAGCACATAGTGGCTAATGAAAGAATACGATGCTAACAGTAAAAGTTGTAAAGATGTAAATTCTATAATGTAACAAAATTCATCTGCAGTTAGCTTTAAACAAGTTTTAACACTGATATTGTGTCAACAAATATACAGCAGCTTAACGTTTCTGATAGAAGGTCAGATCTTGTTCACCATGAAACTTTAAATCAACATGTTTATGCATTTTTTTAATAATTATTTAACTATAAATCTGAAGCAGAGATGCTTATATCTTGCATTTTCCAAAGTTATATTTAGCTGACAAGCCCACACCACAAAAGTGCCCCCCACCCCACACCACCCCCACACTACGCTCCCAGGGAATGGATTAAAATTATGAATAACGTTGTTTACATGTACATACCATTCCAATTAGATGCACGAAAGTTTAAAATCTTTTCGAAAAGTGCGTGAATGAAAATGATCGTAAATTAGTTTCCAGATTATGCCAAGTTCTAATTTCACTCAGTTTAAATCTAACCTCAATGAGGAAAAAGTCTTTGCTTCATAACTGATCCCACGATCAGAAATCGATTGCTAAACTTAAATTTTGTACGAAACGAATATAATAAGAATTTTATAGCACCTATCTTGCTCGCAAAAGTTTATCTAAAAAAAAACACGATTTTAGGAAAAGAACAATTTTTTCGTCAATTTTTCACCTGATGATGACAACTTTACATTTTATATACAGCCGAGTGTATACAGTAGATATAATTTCCTACGTACTAAAGAGATTCCTAATATTAGGTGTAACCTCAAACTCACGCGAGAACTATGTTTACTCATGAAGATGTGACGTATTCAGTTAATCTGACGAGTAATGTTTTAAGACAGACAACGCAAAACATTATTTTAAGAAAGTGATTGTTAAGGTTTACTCGAAAATACAATTTAACTTCTGTTTTGTTGGTAATAAGAGAGAGAGACAGAGACAGAGACAGAGAGAGTGAGAGAGAATATTTTTGGATAATATCCATAAAAAGAGCATTAACGCACAGTATCCTGTAATATCGATGACCTAACTGTAAAATCTATATCGACATGCTACAGTCATTGAAACTGATTTTAATCCAACCTAATTGCACAGTGTCTTTACATATTTTCTGAGAAGTATAATTTTACATTTAGCTTAAAAATGTATTGGTTGTAAATTCTAATTAATCCGACAATATGACAATTTAATGTATCAAAACCTCTTGGGATACCCACAAAAGAGAAATATTTATTTTCAGGTAAAACTGGTTTTTATATTGAAATATGAGAAACCTTTCGTTGTATCTTAAGGGGCCGATAAGGAATGTAATTTTATAGGCACTCAATTAAGAAAGCCTTTTAACTGTTTTATTTCATTAAAAGATTAACCCATAAAAATAAATCTTACTGAGTACAGAACATGATCTGTCATATTCCCTACTTGGAGAAATATTTAATGACGATATATACGCAAAAGAGGTAATACGTTTGTATAATGTGTGAAATGTTGAAGGAGAATATTTACATAATGAGCCAAGATCGTTAACTTTAAAAAAATAAAAATACTTTCTATTTCTCTTTACGCTGGGGATTGAATGAAACATAAATATACAATGTTGTCAGTATCGTATTAGAGATAAAATCAAATATTCAACAAATATCTCACTTCTTATATAACCCCAACATAACCTGGCCTGGCTAAATCCCGCCGTCTTTGTTCCGTAGTTATTGTTCACTCTTATGTTCATTTTCTATTTAAATCACCCAACCTTCACTCACGGAAAACAGAGCAAAACAATACCCTTTTTAAGTTGTAGTTTTATCACCTGTGATTTTTCTACTCACGCCGGAAGTATTTTGACATTCATTTTGTGAAGTTTTTCAAGGTCTTTGACTCAGTGTTCAAAATGATCCTGTCCGTGGTGACCTATTACAATTTATTACTGGGATGAATTATTTTAAAGAAATCTGCGTTTCTACATTCAAAAGTAAATATTGTCCCTTTCTGGACAAGTTTTATGGAGATAAAAAGTGTCTTTTTTCAGGACCATTGAAGTTCTCAAAATGATAGAGTCAATACAGTAAAACTGGCCCCTTCAAAGATTCTGTAATAAGAAACCAGGAACGGTTTTGCTGTGATTACAGAATAGATTCAAATTATACCCTTACCATATAATGCAAAGGCCATAAACCGGCCTTCGACGTGATCGGTGTCTGGAGTTGTGCATTTTGTACACTAAATGTATTAATGCAAAATCATGTTTGTCATTAGAGTTATGTCATAATGTCTGAATTAAAAAAATATGAAGAATTGATTCATTACATATTTATGCAACTTTTCCAAAACATTTAACTGCACAAAAGCTTGTATATTCCTAAATACACCTTATGTCTAAATACAATACAACTAAAAAAAATTTTTTTAAAAAAATACCAACAACCACCCCACCCCCACCCCCTACAATTAAATTGAACATGTACTATGTGTAGATTTTCGCTAGATGGCATAAACTGTGTTCTTTTTGTTTCATAAGGTTTAGTTGACTTTGTGAACAATTGTTTCAGTGCTCGATAATTAGAATGACTGGCTGAAAGACATTGGACTGGTAGCCAGTCCTTATCAAAATATATGGGGCTTGGCTCGCAGGTGCACTATATTAATGGGCTGTGGAAAACTAGCATAAATAACCATAAATTAATCTCAATTAAGGCCAGGCTTTTGGAAAGGTAATGGAATACAAAATTCTGCGTCTTTGATCTTGGGATTAATTAATGGAATTTAAGACGTGCGAAAGGAGTTTAGCTACATATTTTATTAGGCACGTGCGTCAAATTAAATTCACTTCCTTTTCTCATGGCATATCTACTTAATCATCAGTAGTTGAGAAATCGGGATAGCTAGACCAATAAATGTATTTCCCTTTTTAAATCCCTATAGGAATTAAAAAACATTAAAAATCAAAATTTAAAAAAAAAAAATTCCAGACCACTCATATATTGAATTTTTGTGCATCAGATAAAAACAAAAATTAAGAAACATCGGACCAGTCAGACTACGAAGTAAATTAGCGAGCACTAATTTGAAATATTTTGAACGTCATAAATAATGGCGCAAAGTTAAATTGTATTGAATTCCACAGTTTAACAGGAAAGAAAACAATGTCCTTGACTAGAAATAATGTGCATTTGTATGTGTTTATAAGTTTGGATGGGATATAAGTATGGTCAAATCTAGGCGTGGCATAAACTAACATGCAAGAAAACAAAATGCTGATTTGTTGATTTCAAACATAACAAAGATATCACGCAATTTAATGACGAAAACATTGAAATAAGCTGCATCAGCCATGATAAAATCGTTACAACTGTGAAGAAGAAATAATTTATGAATTTCATGTGGCTGAATACCCAAAGTTGTATTAGGCTAACTTTATTGTTCAAGTTGGAGATTGCGTAAATTGTACGTGGTCGCTATACAACGATTTAACAAACAACAGATATAGACTGTATAGAAAATAAAGTTAGATTTAAAACAGCACATTGTGACTCAGTATATTAAGTAACTGTGTTAGATTCAACCATAGGAATAGCAAAATTTGGTATCAATCTTAACTCATTAATGCGTTTGAAAGGATTGAAGAAACGTTGCGAATTGTTGGAAATAAGCATATCCATTGTTGATGGTTGTCCTATTGACTTGTTGATAACGTCTAATGGCAATTTATGAAGCATAACATATTCTCCAGTTTTTTCATTTTTGTTTATTGTTCATTTGTTTAAGGCCGTTTTAAATGACTGACAACGAACAGTATCTAAGAGATGCTTAATACGATCTTGAATGACAAGTGCGTACCAAATATGAATCACTTGTGAGAAAAAATTAAACATGACAAAAATAATATAAAAAACCACTGAATTGAAAAATTGCTTAACTGAACAATCTACTTAAACATTACACAAGCAGGCAAGAAAAAAAATCTTCAAAAAAAGCTTCTATATTAGTCAGGTGAATCACCAGTACAGGAAGAAATTGCTGACATGCAAACATACGAAAGAGACAATAGTGGATATAAATACATCTTGACAGTTATATATGTTTCTCATAATACGCTTGGGCTGAAAAGTGAAAACTAAAAGGAGAAATGATTTATACGATGCTTTCAGAGAAATCATGAAAGCGCGAATACCTAAAAAGAAACGGTGTAACGAAGGGAAATAATCTTAGAACAGGAAAAAAAAAGGATTTTCTAGCAAAGGAAAACATCGAAAACTCGTGAATTTACTCAAAAAAAGCATATGTGATGTTATGGTTTAACAGAACCTTAAATACTGGAAAGTGGAAGTATTTCACTCGAAACAAAACCAGAAAATGAGTTAATGTTTTACCAAATTTAATTGAGGAATACAATAACAATTATAAGATCAATAAACATGACTCTAGTTGAAACAACAAGGAAGAATACACATCAAAAGTATGGATGAATCTATTTGATTTCCTGACAACTGATACATTTAAAACGCCTAAATTTAAACTAGGTGAAACAGTTGGTGTTTCAAAAAACACATTAATGTTTCTAAAGGGCTACCCTCCATATATTACCAACGAAATATTTAAAATCAGGCAAGTAATTTTCGGTGATCCAGTCCTTTACAAACTGAATGACATGAACGGAGAAGATAAAAAGTGTATGTTTCACGAGCAAGAGCAATCTTAATACGACAAAAAAGATATCATACAAAGTTGAAAAGATCCTGAAGACCAAAATAATGAACGGCGAAAAGTGTTTGATGAATTTTTTAATAGTTGGGATCCAAATGAAAATATTATGCCAAACTTGCAAAAGTACACCTCTCCATCTGAGAATGACGTATAATGCATAAATAGTATTCATTTCTTAGTGCATTGTAAATCTTCATTTAGTTTGCTCTCAACAATGCTCAAATCTTTATCTCCAACATATTGTGATGCACAATCTTGATACATAGATACTGAAGAATGTTTCCAGCACTTTGGAAAATCATATGTATATAAAATGAAAATGAAAGGGCTTAGAATTGATCCCTGTGGTATTCCAATGGAAATTTCCTTAAAATCCGAGACAGTACCCCTCCAACTCACAGCTTGCAATCTACCATTGATATAGGATGAAAACCATAGTAATGAGTTTTTTTTAAACATTTTATGCTAATAATGTATGTAGTAAAACTGTATGATTAACAGTATAGTAAGCTTTACGTAGGTCTAATAATAAAACCCATGAAAATCTGATACTTTGCTCTGCAAAATCATTAGCAAGATTTACAGTATATTTAACTACTATTTGTACCTACATCATCATCTGCACACACAAGATTTTCACATGAATAATCAAAATCATTACCAACCTCAGCCATTTTTTAGTTATCGTGTCGGTGAGAACGTGTGCCAAGGAGACAGCCTGCTGTAAGAAAGGATTTTGAGATGACAAAGTAGGAAATCAGTTACTAGTATTCATAGAATAGGACGAGTACTAACAGGAATTGAACATAGCTATTGCAAATGGAACATGCAAAGACATAACTAAATGCATAGTTAAAAGTTGACAGAAAACATTTACAAAGATGAACGAGAAACAAATTAAAAGACATATGAAATCATTGTAAATGCTAGAGTGGCTTTGATTATTCTTCTCGACATCATATACAGTTTACTGTAAGAAAACGGAATTTGATATTTCACTGGAGTTTTATCATTTAAGCTACTTTTGTCTCTATCTGCAATAAGTAAAAGTTTGATAACATTCAAACATGTTGAGTTCAACAGGCAAAGCAAAAGGGAAAATTAAGAGGAGACAAAAATCATAAACAAAATGCATAATAAATATATGTGTACTGGTTGCTTTGTTATTGATGCGTTTCTACCTCTGACAAGTACTGTAATGATAAGTCTAATTTTAGGAGCCTTTGTCTATTATAAAATAAAGTCTCACAGGAAAATAGACTGGAGAATACTGTTCAAAATTGACCGAATGATACATTTAGCTGTCGTGAATGATTCAGCACTTTTGTTTTGCTCTTCTTATTCTTTTGTCGAAGGTACTTTCGCATTTTTTGATCCGTTTTCACTGGATTTCATGTACATACCGTTTGACCAATGAAACCATTTAATCTGTTGTTTGGAATCAGACAAATCAAATGACGAAAATGGTATGACATAATCAACTTCAAAATCAACTTTACCAACACCTTCAGGCTTTGTAAAGTTTACGCACCTGTGGTAGGAGTCAGTTGACTGAACACAGTATTTTTAGTGTCGTGTTTGATTTAATGTTTTTCTTTAATGCTTTAAAAATTCTACTTCAGGCTCTGTTATATATCCTATATACTTGTTAATTGTTTAGTCCTTGTCTATGGTACTCACGTGGGTGCTTTCTGTTTTAATCTCTCCATTTTCTGTTGTATTCTTTACAGTGTGTTCCTTTCTCTATTCCATTTTTTTGTTTTTTCTCTTTGCGGCATTCTTTGTTGTCATGTATCGATTCTCATGTATATACCTCTTAACAAGACTTGCAATAACCGGATTTGTTGAACTCAATTATGGTTTTCTTAATATTTAAAAAATTCTATTTCGCATCTGTTACATAGCTTAGGAAAACTTTCACAGGAAGGTAAAACATCCAAAACTGGACGTCTACAGAAAGAAAAAGAAGACTCTAAAACATTACAAGATACTACAATCACACCGCGTGGAAGAAATGATACAAATTCAAACAGCATGATCTATTATTTGATAAGTGTTGGAAAATCTGTTTTTTGGTTTTTTGTTTGGTCAAAACGTTAGGTTGTTTCTGATTTGAAAGCTGATTAAATTGCAAAGCATGTACGAAACATATTGTTAAAGACCAAGAAAATCAATATCACTAAAGAACAACTTCACGGCCTGTACGCGGTTGCATTTTGTCCAGTATCAGTCGTTCAACATGACAACCAGATTGCTGAAATGGTTCAACCTACGGATAAATATCGAGTGAAACAAAAAATTAAATATTTGAAACTCTGTTTACCATGCAGCACTTAAATCTGCTCTCACAGTTGTATACGGTATACTTCTGACAAAGTTTTTGAAGATACCAATTGATCCACCATCAAATATGGATATTGAAGAAATTGTTAAGCGAATTATTCCATTTTCACTTTGTTCACAATTGACTACCAGGTAGCTTAAGGATTTTAAATGGACAACATGTTAACATTGTAGAGGCAACAGGAAACTGATGCTACGGCATTGAGTGCCAAAGATATAATCAAACTATATGGTTAAAATGCTATAATTGTTTCTAGCTAATTAATCACATAGCATTTACATACAGACAAATGTCGACTGAAAAATATCAACAACAGTTACAATGCAACATTTAACTCTGCTGTTACTGTTGTATTCAGCATACTTTTGACAAATCTATTGGAGTTTACAATTGATACAACCTAAAGCATGGATGGTAAGGAAGTTTTTACGCTAATTATACCCGGGTTTATATATATATATATATATATATATATATATATATATATATATATATATATATATATATATATATATATATATATATATATATATATATACATACAAAACTTGATAACGACGCAAATTCAAAACGGTTTCCCAACGTTTCGAGCTAAACAAGCTCTGCGTCACGGGGATAAACAGGTTACATACACAAAACAAACACTATATATATATATATATATATATATATATATATATATATATATATATATATATATATATATATATATATATATATTATAAACAAACAACACCTCTGAAGGAAATTGAATGATTGCACCTTCCGTGGAGTAGTGCAGGCGTGGAGCGTGCATAATTGTATGCAGCTAAAATAAATTGTGTGCACATTGTGCAAACAAGATGATTTTCAAATACGCACGACTTTGGAGGATAACAATTTGAAATATATTAATACGTGGAGAGCAAATGTAGACAATAAATCAACTGCTATTGACCAGAGTGGTACTAAAAGAGCTAACAAAATCTCAGAACCACAAAAACAGATAGACGAGAACAGAATTTTATTTTCAGATGCAAAGGAATTGTTCACACGGTGATTCAGCACCTTATCTAGTGTCAAACAAACTTTGCAAACGGTGACAAAAAAAGTAGACGTACAAAGTTCAATGTCTAATAAGTTTTACATTTTTATGCTTATTATGGTGATACTCAAAAATATGTGGTCTAGTAATTTTTTAGTTTACATTTTTAATGATCCCATATCCCTAGACGTGATTTTAAGAGTGTTTATAATTAATTTTTTAAACTAATTATTGCTTTATCTATCTATCTATCTATCTATCTATCTATCTATCTATCTATCTATCTATCTATCTATCTATCTATCTATCTATCTATCTATCTATCTATCTATCTATCCCAGTTCTCAACTACTTTCGTCTTTCAATCACCGTCACCATTAAGTCAGTGGTTCGATTTGATTTTACATCGTGTTTATTTGCAACAAAATAAGCTAACATTAGATGAGAAATAACATTTTTATTTGAAGACAACTCCGTTGAATAAAGCGTTTTTACCAAATCTGCAATTTTACTTTTCAGAAATTTCAGATGAATGCATATTTAGGCCCCAGTTTTTACAAAAGGGAGATAATTGACGGTTACATCTTTATTCCATTGAAGGAGTAATAGAGCTGCAAGACTACAGTACACAGTATGCCTACTTACGATTTACTGATTAGAGTTATAAACAGAATACAGCTGCTTATCGTGTGTTCGAAATAAAGAACAATATTGTCTTCATTATTATAGCCATTACATATTGTTAACTCCACTCTGATTGCCTCCCTTCGCAATAACATCCTCCTCCATTTCTTTATGACCTAGCAGACCTTGTTGGAATTAATTTTCGAGTATTTGGCGTTTTTCACAATATCTCTTTGTGCACATGTAACTGTAATTTGCTGCAGTTCCGTGCGTTTTTTTGATAGATCAAACTTCAATATGGTTAGAAAGATCTTCCTTTGTTCTAATTCAAGTTGAACCACGATCAAAAGTCACACATAATATTTGTTTTCAATACAGATACAACAAGTCGGTTGTGGATCCTTCCGCAAATTGCTCTTTTTGAGGAATCATATTAAATATTGTATCAGAATTTCATTATAATGTTTATATTATACATACATACATACATAGATACATACATACATACATACATACATACATACATACATAGATACATACATACATACATACATACATACATACATACATACATAGATACATACATACATACATACATAGATACATACATACATACATACATACATACATACATACATACATAGATACATACATACATACATACATACATACATACATACATACATACATACATACATACATACATACATAGATAGATAGATAGATAGATAGATAGATAGATATATAGATATATAGATACATACATACATACATACATACATACATACATACATACATACATACATACATACATACATACATACATACATACATACATACATACATACATACATACATACATAGATAGATAGATAGATAGATAGATAGATAGATAGATATATAGATACATACATACATACATACATACATACATACATACATACATACATACATACATACATACATACATACATACATACATACATACATACGTACATACGTACATACATATATACACTTATAACAAAAATTATCGCTATTTTCCAAGCATGCACAACGTTCTAGGGCTTCAAAATAAAAGAAAAGTACTTGGGTCCATTGACAACTTTTCATAATTAAGTTATAGATTTGTAGAAAACCAAAGGTAAATGGAAGCTTATCTTTTCATATTTAACTAAATTGGTTAGAACAGCTACAATTTAAGGTAACAGTGAATCTCCATGCTTAAAGGTAGGGGGTCAAATTAAACATTTCCGGCTCTAACAATTCTAGTATCCGTTTAGCATCCAAATAATACCGTAGTTATCTGATTAAATACTTTCTCTTAGAGAACATCTTGTCACAGACACAGACACAGTCACACACACACACACATCTATTTATCTATATATATATATATATATATATATATATATATATATATATATATATATATATATACATAGAGAGAGAGAGAGAGATGATGCAGTCATATTTCAACGTCTTGCAGTTACATAATGAATAGCTATGCATACATTCATTGTACAAATAAGTCATGATATTATTCGTAAACAATTAAAAACGTCACCCACGCCACCTCAAACTCTGAAAATACACAACGAAGCATACTTGAACCAGTCGGTACACGAACTGACCTCTAAAACAAACAAGCTGTGTATTGACATCAGGCAACATTTTTGATTGGTCAATCACTAACTTTTAGATTTTAGATTATACTTCTACGCAAATCTTGAAGCAATTTTTCTTCGTGGGTATTTGTGTTCCATGTTTACATACGTGTTTTAAATTCTCTAGAACATTGACGGCGGAAGAAAAATTGAATGGGTTGTTTGTATCTTTTAAATTAAAAAAGATCATGATCTTAAATGGGCAACTAATAGTACAAAGCCAACTAATAGTACAAAGTCAACTAATAGTACAAAGTCAACTAATAGTACAAAGCCAACTAACAGTGCAAAGCCAAATGGAGGAAACGAGAGGGAGCCTGGCAGAGACTTTTGTTTCGCCATTTCTAGGTCTAAAATGTCCAATGATCATCAATGATGACGTCATTTAATATATAAAAATGAAATAAGTATTTAAAAAAATGTTCAATATTCAAATGCCAACAACAAAACATTCATAAAATCATTTGACAACGACAACTAAAACATTAAAATAATATATTTTTTATATAAGATAAATTTTAGTTGGGACATTTGCTCGAGTAATCTTGTGAAGGTGGAAATTTTGAAAGGACGAAAATCACGATGGCGTCAAAAACTGTCACCAGCTCAGGCCGACTTATAATTCTCTATAAGAGGTCAATATAGATTACAATAGTATTAAAACTAAATCACTCTTTACTGCAAAAAAAAAAAAAAAAACCCAAATGTTTTGTCATTCATTCACTTTAGAGTAGAACTTTCTATCTAAACGAGTGCATTACATTAAAGTAAAAAATATATTTACCAAGTCAAACCTAATATTTCCCAAGTTTCATTTACAGCATATCTGATTCCTTGATTTGAGGTATTTTCACTCCATTTATCATAAATTCTGATTACAAGACCCACTTAACAAACAAATGTCACGTATCATCCATTGATATTTCTCAGATGTCAGTCTTGGTTCCCTCTAACTTAGCAAAGTACCATAACACGATTACCGTTATACTCGCTTATAAGGAAAGTCAAACTGCAAAGTGAACAGATACAGATCTGCCGTCGCAAAATGCACCAGCAGATCTGGGTCTATGCAATTTGTTAGGCGTAATCAGTAGAACAAACAACACAGACCTGATCAGCCGGCGCATTATGCTACGGCAGATCAGGATCAATGTTGTTTGCATTTGGACCCGGTTATGATAGACGATATACAGTACTATACTTCTGCGGGTTTATTTTCCTTTAAATGAGTTGCGCTCTGTCTCCATTAAGGTCCAAAAATATTGTCTGACTACTTAGATAAATTAAACGGATACTGTACATGTATTGTTACAGTGCAAGTTTTGCACAGATAAATCACAGATTTAATATTTTGCTAAACTACATTCTGATGTTGGGTTACTACCACTGACAATACAACAATCTTTTTTTCCCCCTTGAATTCCTTGAGTATTGCTAGTAAATTCAGTAAGAAGTATTTCTAGAAAAATTCAGTAAGAAGTATTTCTAGAAAAATTCAGTAAGAAGTATTTCTAGTAAATTCAGTAAGAAGTATTTCTAGTAAATTCAAATAGAGGTATTTATCGAGCTTTTGGAAGGGAAACATATTTTATTGTTGTTTGCTTTCCATACAATAACTCAATGAGTCGTCTCTATCTTCTGGAACACCTTGTCACCTGAGGGGCCTATAATTCTGGGGAACATTCATAAAGTAAAATTTGTTGTCCCCCCAAAAAACTTGTAGAAATAAAGACGAAAAAAAAGTCAAATAAGCAATCTTTGCTAGCAGGAGGCCATAAAGCCAATTCGGACTTCATGCTTTACGTTGGTTATTGGATTCAGTGTTATTTTTACCGTCAAATTATTGATAAAACTTCCGTGGAAGAACTTCAACGTGTTAAGTGGAATCGTGAATAACAATGATCATACAAATTGCAAATAGATTATCGAAAAAAGAAAGAAAAAAAAAATGCTTTCAGAATAGCCTCCCGTGCTAGCTCTTGAAAAAGTTTTTGATTCTAGACGTAATGATATATTTCAATAATATAACATAGCTTTGAAGAGGAACTGAATGTTGACATAAAAATTCAAAGCCATATATTGCGGTTTGTGACTCAAGGAAGCAATCATTTATGGCTGTATATAATATTCTTCCAAGAATATTTATTTTACTGTGAATTAAATAATTGAAAGCAAATAAAAATCTAATGTAATTAACCAAAATAGAAGAGGAGATATAAAGCGGACTTCCCCCTCCCCCCGAGACTTCCCTCTCCACCCGAACTTCGAAATAGACTAGAATATTGATATATACATAGAATGTTAAACGCCTCTTGGTAGAATATATCTACTCGTGCATTTGTTCCACGTGTAGTTAAAGGTTTGGAACCGCTTTCGTACGATTAAACATATTTAATATGACAATGTATGTGACACTGTTCTCGCATAAACAAATATGCAGCTTAAACGGATCTTTATTGATATCATCAATAACTAGAGAGATATAATTATAGCGAAATAGCAGTGTGAATATATCTTTCTTGATATCGTGAATAAATAGAGAGATATAAATACAGTGAAATAGCAGTATGAATATATCTTTCTTGATATCGTCAATAACTAGAGAGATATAAATATAGTGAAATAGTGGTGTGAATATATCTTTACTGATATTGTCAATAACTAGAGAGATATAAATACAATGAAATAGCAGTATGAATATATCTTTATTGATATTGTCAATAACTAGAGAGATATAAATACAATGAAATAGCAGTATGAATATATCTTTATTGATATTGTCAATAACTAGAGAGATATAAATACAGTGAAATAGCAGTATGAATATCTTTGTTGGATGAGAGAAAAAATTACAATAATAATAATCAAAATACAATTTTTTCGCTAAGAGTCATATTTAAAATTTTAATCCGTTTTGTATATATATATATATATATATATATATATATATATATATATATATATATATATATATATAAATATATATATACATACACATACATAAGACATCAGATCTATGTACACTTTGAATATTGGGTAATATTTATATTAATAGTTGCAGGATAATCCATGAACCAACATATATATATATATATATATATATATATATATATATATATATATATATATATATATATATATATATTCTTCCACTCTGTTATTTATTCGTGTTGTTGTGTTGGCCTTTGAGAGAGGGATTCGTAGGTTCCGATTGCACCTGGCCTTGTTAAAACTTGCCTTTGTACCGAGTATTGCCATACACATATATGTACATTAATATACATATAGATGTCCATTAACATACATATAGATGTCCATTAACATACATATAGATGTCCATTAACATACATATAGATGTCCATTAACATACATATAGATGTCCATTAACATACATATAGATGTACATTAGCATACATATAGATGTCCATTAACATACATATAGATGTCCATTAACATACATATAGATGTACATTAACATACATATAGATGTCCATTAACATACATATAGATGTACATTAACATACATATAGATGTCCATTAACATACATATAGATGTACATTAACATACATATAGATGTCCATTAACATACATATAGATGTCCATTAACATACATATAGATGTCCATTAACATACATATAGATGTACATTAACATACATATAGATGTACATTAACATACATATAGATGTACATTAACATACATATAGATGTACATTAACATATATATAGATGCACATTAACATACATATAGATGTACATTAACATACATATAGATGCACATTAACATACATATAGATGTACATTTACATACATATATATGTAAATTAACACACATATAGATGTACATTAACATACATATAGATGTACATTAACATACATATAGATGGACATTAACATACATATAGATGGACATTAGCATACATATAGATGTACATTAACATATCGATATATGACAGATTATTATGGGTATTATAATAAATGCAGTGGTTCACTTGTTTTGTTACTATATGTGTTCATATTTGGTTGAACGAAGGAATGAATTACCACTACGTTCCCTTTGAGGTTATAATTATTGCAATTTTAATATGAATTGAATATATTAGGTTATAATTATTGTAATTTTAATATGAATTGAATATATTAGGTATATTTTGGAAAATATTGTGACAAGAATGTATGGATTTGTGTCAGTAGTTTTGGTTGATGGAAAATGGTTATGAAAACTATGACTCCTTCTACGCGCCAAATGTAATGTCTGTATATGTTACGTGAAAC
Source organism: Margaritifera margaritifera (assembly GCA_029931535.1). Classification (NCBI taxonomy): domain Eukaryota; kingdom Metazoa; phylum Mollusca; class Bivalvia; order Unionida; family Margaritiferidae; genus Margaritifera; species Margaritifera margaritifera. The sequence continues at coordinate 4,629,531 of JAQPZY010001584.1, read as the reverse complement.
AGTACATGGAGAATGAAACAAACACATGTTTTTATCGAGTGTATAATATCTTAGTGTTTTTCAGGTAGATTTTATATTGCTAAGTTTATTGCGGATAATGTAACAAATAATTAGTGACCTAATCATGTTTTTTTTTTTTTTTTTTTTTTTTTTTTTTTTTTAATTGGTGTTGCTAAATCCATATCAATCAAAGGTATAAAAGGAGTTCTTAAATACTGTGCAACAAATTACACTGGACTCACAGTCCAGTCTAAAAACTCATATCTTCAGTCTTTGGTTCCTATTGGACCGAGATTCTTAGGTAGCCTGGGTACAGTCGTCGATATGTTTGCTTTGCCAATATATTGTTCGCTTTTTATTCGCCCACTGATAATCCGTCGAAAATAGATTATCGTTAATGAATGGCACCCTACTCTCAAGAACTAAAACGGACTGTAACACAGGCTAATACTTAGGGTCACATGGCAAAGACTGGTTTCTTGTTTTCAACGCGATGTGTTCAACCCTTAGGGTCACATGGTCAAGACTGGTTTCTTGTTTTCAACGAGAAGTGTTCAGATGCATTTCCTTAAAAGAACATTAATCTAATAATTCTTTCCCGCAGTTTATATGAGTGACTTGTTGAAAGTTCCTGGACTGGTTGCAGAACGCTGATGGAAATAGTAGAAGGGGGAGGGGGAAGGGGCCATAAGCACAGGTGTGCATGGTATTAATTAAGTGTGGATTACTAGCACGAATAAACATACACTAATCTCAATGACGGCCTAGCGTTTGCAAAGGAAAATAGAATACTAACTTTGATCTTGAATTCAGCTTATGGAATTCAAGATGTGCGAGAGATTATCTTGAAAACTATGCAGGCAGGTGCGTCAACTTAAGTCATTGTCGCTTTTTTTTTATAGCTACGTTACTCAATTATAATTTCATAACTTTTCACTCATTACCTCATTCCAACTCCTTTTTCACTCATTACCTCATTCCAACTCCTTTTTCACTCATTACCTCATTCTAGCTCCTTTTTCACCCAAGTCATGTTAGTTTGAGATTGTTGTCCCTCTTTACAGTCGATAATTTGATTATAAACGTTATTAATAAACCATTTATGCACATTAGAATATTTTATTTATTCTAATTATCTATCTCTATAGCAACGTTCAAACAGTTTTAATAAATCTTGACTAATATATATGAGATGATGTGTGATTTTTGTAGTCTTTATTAAATTTTCCATTAATTGTTGTGTATAATTTTTATAATCACCTTAATGTTTTTGTTTTACTTTAAATGCTTCCGTATCACATGTATTTTTTAATAATTTGTACATGACCCATTTATGTTAAAATCGGGTATTTGTGCTATTTTTTAACTTGCACCTGAGCATAAAACACAATACATAATTTATTGTTCCATCCTTCGGTTTTAATGTACCGTCAGTCAAAGTAAAGACGAACATAACGATGATAGAAATCAATGCATCCTTTGATTTAATCTCTAGGTAATTCCATAATCTCTAGGTAATTCCATAATCTCTAAGTAATTCCATAACACAGCCATTGCATTATTTTGCTTTTAGGATGTGTATTCACAAACAAGATGTTGAAAATATTCTTTAAACCTTTGTAGTATGATAAGTAACGGTTGAAAAGAACAACGATTTAGATATTTAGCTGTGCTATAAATCAGTAAAGAATACAACATCAGTATCCTATCAATATAATATATATATATATATATATATATATATATATATATATATATATATATATATATATATATATAATGTTATCAAGCATTCTCCTGTAGAATCCAAGGATAGCAATTTCCGCTCTGTTTGGTGTATATTTGTAATTATCTATAATAACTTCTGTATACCATGATTTCTGTTATAGGAATCCAGATGGACTGTGTACTTAGATGAGAATTAATTACTGGGTCGACATGCGGGTGTGTCTGCTACGCACGAATACCACCGACTCTGTAGCATCATATTCTCAAAATACTGTTATGCGGACTATTGTTTCTAAAATATCTTTGATTTATCAAAAAGCTATCACAGAGATGCCACGCTCTTGGAATATTAAGCAGTTTAGATTATAAAGCATTATATTTTATTACTATGACAGTGTCATTTTGATGATTAGCATTACTATGACAGTGTCATTTTGATGATTAGCAGTACTATGACAGTGTCATTTTGATGATTAGCATTACTATGACAGTGTCATTTTGATGATTAGCAGTACTATGACAGTGTCATTTTGATGATTAGCATTACTATGACAGTGTCATTTTGATGATTAGCATTACTATGACAGTGTCATTTTGATGATTAGCATTACTATGACAGTGTCATTTTGATGATTAGCATTACTATGACAGTGTCATTTTGATGATTAGCATTACTATGACAGTGTCACTGTGATGATTAGCATTACTATGACAGTGTCACTTTGATGATTAGCATTACTATGGCAGTGTCACTGTGATGATTAGCATTACTATGACAGTGTCACTGTGATGATTAGCATTACTATGACAGTGTCACTGTGATGATTAGCATTACTATGACAGTGTCACTGTGATGATTAGCATTACTATGACAGTGTCACTGTGATGATTAGGTGGGCGCAAAATGAGCTCAAAACGTAATTGTTGTTTTGAGGTGAGTGAGGGAGGACTTACGACGCACAGTCCTCTGCTAAGAGAGTAACTCCAACGGCCAAATAAAAAATCTAGTAGACAGGTTCAATATGGTCTTATTAAGAATAAATCAAATGTCTAGGATCGTCTTAGAGACATGTTTGTGACGTCATTTAATTTATTGCTGATTGTATATTATTTCTTACCATGTTGTAAGCCATATGTGATCCATTTAAGTACATTTTGCTAATTCAATCCATTTTTTCTGCGCAAAAAGAAAATAACGGTTAAATCTAATATTTGTTAATATTCAGACATTTCTTACAACAATTAAAACACAGAGAGGCACAGAAACATATTTATAGCTTGTACATACCAAGTGTCTAAATCCAAAATAATTTTGGACCATCAAAATTAAACTTTCTTATTCGTCCGTATTCAGATATAAGCTGACTCCGAAAAGACTACAACTTATTAACGACACTATGTATAGGATGCTATACTTTCTTATTCACTTTTAACACACACTCTTGGTTGATTGATTTAAAGAAAAATCAGACAGGATCGTCATGTCTAAAGGATAAAATATTGGGTCGGTGGTTCTTCCCGGGGTTATCCCGGGTTCTTCCTCCACCAAATATACTGGCCTCCATATAGAGTCAGTCTATCATGCTCTGAAAAATGGCGTTAAACCAAGAAAACACACACAAACAGTACTAGTAATCGCAAAGCCAGCCCAATGATAAATACAAGCGCACAAATATATTTTTAGCGTGATTTATGGCCACTGAGGAAACCATGCCACAATAATATTTCTTCTGTCTTGTTCTCTTGACCCTTACAGTAATACGTCCTTCATCCAAGGCGAGAGTAAAACGTCTTCGTTAAAGCGTCAAATCTCCTACATCTTGAGCATTTAAATTCCGAAAAAATAATCTTGTATATCAAATCAGCATGTAAAAAATATAAAAACGCAGAATTAATCTCAAGTATTTCCTGTCTCTGGAGGAATTTGAAACTAATTTATTTGCAGATGCGAGCGCAGAAATTATAATTTACTTTCTCGCGCGCTTGCATCTTATACCACTTTCTTTTGCAGGCGAGAAAGAGATTTCTAGTCCGTATCTGTTATTCCGCGGTAGAAAAACGATTCAGTGAGAAGTCTCAAGAATAAAACAAGTATTTTCCACTTGTAATGACTCCAAATCAAATAATGATACGAATATACACGTATGTTTATGCGCCATGACGAGAACATGTCTGGCATCCAGAAAGAGGTCTCACTAGTTGTGTTATCGCAAAAGGATGGAGAACATTTAAAATTTTAAAAATTGAGACACCAATTTGTAATCTACTAAATCTTGCTAAATACCCCGTTATACAATAAAATGTATTTAATGCAACTATAAAAGAAATAGTTGGCTACAAATTAAAGATTGTCTGCTGATCATCTCACTCGTATCGATTGTCTGCTGATCATCTCACTCGTATCGATTGTCTGCTGATTGTCTCACTCGTATCGATTATCTGCTGATTGTCTCACTCGTATCGATTGTCTGCTGATTGTCTCACTCGTATCGATTGTCTGCTGATTGTCTCACTCGTATCGATTGTCTGCTGATTGTCTCACTCGTATCGATTGTCTGCTGATTTGTCTCACTCGTATCGATTGTTTGCTGATTGTCTCACTCGTATAGATTAACATTAAAAAACAAAAACAAAGATAGAAATGAAAAAATGATGAATCATGATATGTGGGACAGTCAATGTATCTATAACACTCTGATGACTCGTGTATAAGTTATTTACCTTTTCATTTAAAGATTGCATTAGCAGCTGTTTATTGTAATTATATACACTTTTTCCGAAAAATATTGCGACCGGTAGTTTCCGTCTGTGTGTTTGTACGTCCGTTCTTCCGTCAGTTGATTCTCCTTGTAAATTGAAAGCGGAAATGACAACGTTCATTGCCGTCATTGATTAAGGATGCTATGTTATTCATTTACTTCTTGGTGCGGTGATAGATGAGACATTTTAACATAGAACAGTGTTTTAATTTGTGGAAGGCAAGATCTGAATGTTTCACAACTAATATTTAGTACTTTTGACCTCACAATCTCAAGTATTTCCGCTGCACTCAACCTGGTGCCTTGTTGAGTAATGCTATGCAAGAGTACTGGAAGAAATAAATTCCATAATCAACAATTTTGACATGCGTATATAAGTCTTTGTGCCGTCTAAGTTTACAAAATGCCGTAATACCTTTGCATGGAAATTACATATATGATATATTTAGGAAGCATTGAAGTATATCTTAAAACTATTGATAATTGGATGATAATGTCGACATGCGTTGGCTAATTACATTTTTGCTTGGCGCTAATTCAATCATTATATAATGATCTTTATATGACACTTGGACTCCCCTAGTATTTCGAGTTAATTTATTAAGAAATTTTTTTCGAGGCTCCACATGACAAAAGTGCTTTCTCGTTGTATGTTGCAATCCAATAATCAGATTGCTCTCTCTCTCTCTCTCTCTCTCTCTCTCTCTCTCTCTCTCTCTCTCTCTCTCTCTCTCTCTCTCTCATGGCTCCAGGCTGGCAGCCTACCATCTGTGGTAGTCGTGTATTCCTAAGATATGAATGGGGTGCAGATGAATATAATCATTTTTCTTTTTGCCATGGACCGAAAATTCATATTTTGGTTTGGCACCTTTACACTGGAAGGCAGAAGCCTAGTTCGTGAGTCGGCCATTGATTTGGTTGTAGTTATAGCTAAGACTTTTTTATACCCTCAGAAGGTGCAATTTTACGACCCAGAAAATGAATATTTGTATGCTATATCCTTAAATTGTGACATGAGGGTGTGACGAGCAATATTTGTACGAATTACAAGACAAAATAAGAGATACTTGTCTCAAAGAATTATGCTTCGCGCTATCATATTTGTAATAATTGTAAATACGAAACGTAATGCCATTTTTGTGTGTGCAATATTTCTGTGTTTATGTCAGCTTACTTTTAGAGAGAGCGATAAGATCTCGACATAATTGTGATCTAAAACTCCCAACCCATATAACTCATGAATGAATGTTCCCATTCCATCCATTAGTGACATTTAATTACTGTTTTTACAAAAGGATGCATGATATATCTTCCGGTAGCTCAGATATGATTTTACCTCTGCATGATAATTTTGTCTCTTCAGCCAAGCATGTCCATGAAATATACAATTGTTGTAAGGAATAAGCTAAAGGCGGTCGAACGTGTCCAAATCGAAATGACCAGAAGACAAGTTAAGCTATATATATATATATATATATATATATATATATATATATATATATATATATATATATATATATATGCATGTCTAAAAGTTCCACATAAAGATGCATTTTAAAACTCGTCGCTTGCAATGGAAATACACCATTTATTATCTTTTCTTCCCCATTTATTTTGTTTAAAGTAAGATGCCAACTTCATACATTCCTTCATCAAGACGTAGAACAGATCTCTTTCCTGACTTGCAATTTAAGTTTTTGAAGTGGAAATTCGCACTGTTTGGGAATTAATTAATTCCTATGTATACATATATAGGATCCTGATATTGTAAAATTAACTGCTGTGGTTAAGTTTACACAAAATTAAAACTGTTGTGTAATGTGTGTGTGAGTGTATATATATATATATATATATATATATATATATATATATATATATATATATATATATATATATAAAGCATTTAAAATGGTTTCTGAAGTCTTTCTTTCTAATATAACATGTCGCTCTTGACTAAGTATATTTTATCTGATGTTGCCGCTATTCAGTATATTTTCATAAAAACTGAATAAAATGTAATCCCAATCAAGTTTCCTTGCAAGGTATTTACTTTCTTTGATGTGGAATACTGAATATATCAGATAAGTATTTCTTTCAAGGAAATACTCGTCCAAAGTGCTGTTTTCCAACGTTTTTGCTAAGTGGCTTTGCTTTTTCGTACAGTATGCACTATTCTCTATTATAAGTACAGCTATTTCGTACAGTATGCACTATTCTCTATTATACGTTTTTATAAAAAAGACTTAAAGGTAAACATTAATTTTATTTGCGAATAATTTTTAAGCGCAGGGCACGTGCTCAAGAAATTACCAACACCTGAAATGGTTACATTGTTATCACTTTTCAACATTTCCACGTTAAACTTGTTTCTAGGTTAACACTAGTTTGCTCACATAGAACACGTGCTGGGACGGTCTATTCGTATCCACGTCTACCTTCATTTCGTTTGATATTGCATCAGTTCATATGAATGATTATAAACCATGATCTTAAATTAACCGTCGTAGCATTAGGGGGTGGGATATGGTAAATACATGGGTCCATAGAATATCATTTGACAAGTATTAGGGATGCTTTGGAAAAATAAGTCGTATGATCTGGAGTCAAAGCGCATGTATTCACATATATTGGATATATTTTTCAGAGACGAAAATACAACTAATCACCTGTCAAGATAAATTAGGTTATTTTTCCATTAACGGTGTTTTCCATGATTTTCATAATAGTCTTAACATCCATGATTTTTAAATAGTCCATCCTTACACCAAATTTTGCATCAAACACTAATTTACTGTGACAGACTTTCATATCTTCACCAAATTGACGGAATTAAATAAGTATATTCGAATATGTTTGCATATGTCAAAAGTATGTGAGAGTTTTTCATTATAATGTAAACTTCTATTGGTCGGAACAGCTACATGCTAGGGGTTAGACAATCTCATTATTTTAAGCAAGGGTGGGCTGGGGGGGGGGGGGTCGATTAAGCACCTGCGGGTCTGTAATTGAGCAAGCTCTAAAAGTCGGTATCCCACTAGCTTTAGACCAAAGAAGCTACTTCGAAAAAAGTTTCTGTTAAACCTCTCTCTCTCTCTCTCTCATCTAAACACATACTGATTAAACTGATGTGATATAATTTCTTGACCAGTTTTCACAGCGAAACTAAACTATTCGACACCTTACGCTACGGTGTTCAGTTATATAAATGTAAAGAAAAGAATTTAAGGCGGAAGTTACAATAAAATGTAAGCTACAAGGATTACTGCGAAGGAGAGAAGCTTATTGCAAAGATGAGTCGAGTTTAGTAATGAAATCAAAAGAGTTCAATAACGTTACTGAAACTCTTTCTTTGTTTTCCCTCCACATCTATTAACGTGTGATTGTGTGTATGGTATTATACGTGATTGCATTTTTACATGAACTGGGTTGTGTTTCACTGCTGGAAACAAAGTCCAGATGCCACGGCACTTTCGTGTGTAGAGTACTTGATGAGACGCAGATGTCTTAAGCATTTACGAAGCAGTAAAAGTTTGCAAACAACGTATACGTATATGTTGTTGTCAGTTTCATATCCAGCATTAATGGTCATGATGCTGGAGAAGACGAATATACAATGCACACAATTACGTAACACAGTCTTCTTAAATACTGGTTGATAAATTTATGTTAAATGGCTACATGGGGATCTTTTCAAGACCTTTTGGCTAATTTTACATTTTTTTCTGCACGAACCTCGTTGTGTAATCCTTATTGGTATATACTCACAGGCAATAGCCAGCAGAATCATCAGTTTTGTTTTTAAAGATTATAATATGAATCAAATAAGTAAAATATTCCTGTCATTAATTTGTGTCCTTGGAACATAAAAGGGTCAAATGGTTACTGGCAGATAAATTAGATGGTAATGAATTCCATGAATACATGATGTAATGTTTCGAACAATATCAGCTATTTGGAGAAAGCGACTTTTTAATGATCGTCCTTTTCATGTTAATGAAGATATATATATATTTTTTTTTATATAGCGTAACAACTTTTAAATAGGTAAGATTGATATTCGATTTCCTGGTGCCAAAACTAGCTTGTGTCGAAGAAAATATCTTTGATGCAATTCACCTTGACATTTTTAATAATTCCGCCGGCTGCAAATTCCTTCTTGCACGTTGTGGCAAAAGAGTTAGAGAAAAACTTAAATACAACCGTAAATTATTTCAAAATAGATTTGTTTTTGCTATTTCAGAACCTATTTGATTTGGAAAAAAGTATAGATGCATTTTTGTCAATGAAAAATAGCATTTATACGATGTATTTTCACTTAATTTTAAGTATCGGCTTCTTTCGTTCACGATCAAGGATGTTGCTGAGCATTCGAGATTTTCGTGGTCGCAGTATTTACAACTCAATAATACAATGAAATTTCATCATAGATCACGAGTAATTTTGAACATGTCTCATTCAGAAGCCGTTAAATCATAATCTAGTGATCTTTTACAGCTGAGAGAAAAGAAATTTCCCGTTGTAATCCATTACTCTTTATATTTCTAGCAGATGTATACTTTTCTTGCATTTCACGGTTAGTGTAAAAAATCATCAGTGTTTTTAAGGTAGATTCAGTTTGGACTGATCATAAAGCTGGTGATTTTTTGTTAGGGACCGACTACAATATTACATTCTCTAACATATTGGTGTGCGAGCATTGTTTGTACATACAGTAGTTGCATAAGTTAAACTGATGGAATGGTTATAGCGTCTCATATTTGGAATGTTTTTCATAACTTGTTTAAAGCTTACATGATCACAGAATTTAAGGTATTTCCGCTAAACCGAGCACAGGGATTAGTCCGTTTTACAATATTCTGAAAATAAATATTTAGGAGCATCCATTTTGACATTTAAATGCCGTTGTATTTGACTTTTAATCTTACAGTACTACAGCTGTATCCATCATGCGAGTTTACATATTTACTCACCTCTGGACGCCATTAACTCTTTGTCTTTCAATAAATTTCTCTTTTCTCTGACTGCGGCAGAATGTTTTATCGGGTAATTTTCAAATAACATAGGAAAAGTAAGTTATGCGAATATAATTAGCAAACAATTACGTTGCTAAATTATATTTTGACTTCGCACTAATACTAGAAATGATACGACAACCCATATTGTACGCTGTGTTTCCCTATTAGTCCTAGTAACTTCAATAAGAAATATGTTTCTACGTTTTACGCGGCGAGCATACTTTGACGCTGTTTGCTTGTATCCGATAATGAAATTAGTCCACATTTATTTTTCTTTTCGTCTCTGCGCTTCTTAAATGTTAGACTTGTATTTCTATGCCTTAGAGTAGTCTTAAATGTTAGGCTTGTATTTCTATGCCTTAGAGTAGTCTTAAATGTTAGGCTTGTATTTCTATGCCTTAGAGTAGTCTTAAATGTTAGGCTTGTATTTCTATGCCTTAGAGTAGTCTTAAATGTTAGGCTTGTATTTCTATGCCTTAGAGTAGTCTTAAATGTTAGGCTTGTATTTCTATGCCTTAGAGTAGTCTTAAATGTTAGACTTGTATTTCTATGCCTTAGAGTAGTCTTAAATGTTAGGCTTGTATTTCTATGCCTTAGAGTAGTCTTAAATGTTAGACTTGTATTTCTATGCCTTAGAGTAGTCTTAAATGTTAGGCTTGTATTTCTATGCCTTAGAGTAGTCTTAAATGTTAGGCTTGTATTTCTATGCCTTAGAGTAGTCTTAAATGTTAGGCTTGTATTTCTATGCCTTAGAGTAGTCTTAAATGTTAGGCTTGTATTTCTATGCCTTAGAGTAGTCTTAAATGTTAGGCTTGTATTTCTATGCCTTAGAGTAGTCTTAAATGTTAGGCTTGTATTTCTATGCCTTAGAGTAGTCTTAAATGTTAGGCTTGTATTTCTATGCCTTAGAGTAGTCTTAAATGTTAGGCTTGTATTTCTATGCCTTAGAGTAGTCTTAAATGTTAGGCTTGTATTTCTATGCCTTAGAGTAGTCTTAAATGTTAGGCTTGTATTTCTATGCCTTAGAGTAGTCTTAAATGTTAGGCTTGTATTTCTATGCCTTAGAGTAGTCTTAAATGTTAGGCTTGTATTTCTATGCCTTGAAGTAGTCTTAAATGTTAGGCTTGTATTTCTATGCCTTAGAGTAGTCTTAAATGTTAGACTTGTATTTCTATGCCTTAGAGTAGTCTTAAAAGAACATAAATGAAGCGTATATGAAGACTGGAACGGGTGCTCAAATGTCTGCATCGTGACGAACAAATGCAATGAGGAAAAAAAAAACAGATCTGACTTGTGCTAAATTTTTTATTTATATACGCAGTTTGGACCTTGTGAAGAAATCCGAATCTTGACGATTTAATACAAGTTCGTATTCATGTTAATTGCAGTTGTGGGGTGGAATTATGACCAGAATCACCATATACTAAACAAGATTGAATTACAGTACCATGTACGTTGACTTTTATGTACTAATTGGTTGTGCTATATTGGATGACATACATATATGCTCATGCCTCCTTACACTCAGAAAAAAAAAGATACTGTTGACAAAAACGTTTAGACTTCCATATCTGGTATGTAATAAAAATGTATATTCTCATCACTGCTATACGTTTCACTCAGTCTTGGGATTTTTATGATATGCTGACTGAGAAAAATGTAGTCTCTGTCAATGATACGAACTTATTACAAATTTATGACAAAGGTGCACTTATTATCATACTAAAGAAGGATGGAGCATGAACCGCATACGAATGTAAAACTCAAAGAAAAAGAAGACACCAGTACTTATATAGGTAGATAAGATAAATTAAGAAACAGAATAGTATAAAAAAGAAACTAGTTTAACTATAAAGAAAAATCGAAAACATTAAGACAAAAAACGATGCACATTTATTTAAACTACGTAAAGACAATTCAATTGGAAAAAACCAATAAGAAAAGGGAAATGCTTTAAAGGAGTCGGTGTCTGTGAGGGTTTTCTTTGTACTAAGTCATCTTGGAAGGCTTCGATGTTAAGAAAACTCATATTAAGCTACATAAAGACAAATTCAGTTTCAAAGAACCAGTAAAAAGAGCAAGGCTTTAGAGCGATCGAAGTGCGTAAGGATCTATGTTGAATGCTTCCGTGTTAAGAAAACTGTTATTTCTAGGAATAAATCGTACAGTTCTAGGAATAAATCGTTCAGTTCCTTTGTTATATAAAGACGACAAGGTTTATGGCAAAGTATAGAATAGAAATCATGTTAAAATATGTATTCTCTCGAGACAGTCGCACCGAAGAACGCATTGAACAAGATTAATCAGAGTGGATCCAACTTGGATTACAAAACACATAGCGGTTTAATTTAAATGAATAGATGACATATTTTGCTGATTTAAGACATTTATCTTTGTACCTGTCTATTAAAATCCTCCAATGTTAGAGTAGTGCGCGGTCGGAATTATTGGTGATTTATATTTGATTTTCTTGATATACAGAAGAATTAAAAAGTAAAGAAATGGTCATGACAGGAATGAGCTTCACTGGAAATGGTACAAAGCGTAGAAATGGACACGACAGGAATGAGCTTCACTGGAAATGATATACAGTCAGAAACTGAGGATCGATAGTGATTAATGAATGGGTAAATTATGAATGCACGATTGAAGGAAGATATGGAATGAATGGCGAGTACCATGAATTACAGATATTGTCAACAACCTTGACAGACAAAAGGCCTGGTCTATTAAATATTTCAGGGTGTAAATTGTTAAAGATTCTTGTAATCTGGGGGGAAAAATGAGTGCATCGATCGATCATGTCCAATGAAGAGTTTAATTATGACAAAGTAAACTGGAACAATTTGCGATAGAGATATTTTAAAAAAAAATATTACGGTGTTTTAGGGGCTTATGTTAAGTAGAAGGAAAATTCAGTCCGAAACATCATCCTTGTCAAGTCGCTCTCTCCTCACAGTGTAGATTCTTTATAAAACAAATATTCAATTCTCCTAGATGTGTCAGTCGTTTTTTTTATATTTTTTTTTACGATCGGTACTTTGCACGCATATTGACTCAAAGTCATAAACAAGACCTAATACTAACGAGGAGCAATTGCTATATAACACAGATGTTAAAAATAAACTTATAATAATTTAACATAAAACGGGGTTATAGTGTTTGTTGGCTCTTTACTTTTCCATTTGGTAACTGGATTAACACTTCTCTTCTTGTTTGACTAAAATGTTTGATGTGCCGTCTAGTTGGCTTCAACTCGACTGATGATACTGTAAATTAGTTGGTTTTGACCAACAAAGTGAGGAGCCATAGCGCCGTCTTTTAAAACAATTGTAAATTAGTGTAACCGCAGATTATATCCCGGATATTTCATTGACTAAATAAATTAAACGTATAATGTCGAGCACTCTTTCATTTGTGTCAATAAATATTTCATTTATATCCGGAATATAGTCTGCGGTTACCCCAAATATATATATATATATATATATATATATATATATATATATATATATATATATATATATATATATATATATATATATATTAATAACAATTTATAGTTTGTGAATGGAATATTTACATTTTTCCCCAAGTAGCATGTCATCCAATTTTAGGAACAATAAAGGAAAACAATATTGACAAAGATTCTATCATACAACTTCATAAAAGGATTACCGTTTACAAGGGATGTTTGATGCTTTAAAAAATCCATAGCAGACATTACTGAGGTCATAGTTTCACGTGAAATTATTTCACATTTACTCACTGTTTGGAATAGGTTACGAAGTATTTGAAGTAATGGTTTCTTAAGACCTATATGCAACATATCTTTATCACCCCACTAATTGCTACAAGAAAAATCTGAATGTTATCTCATCCATAAAGAATCAAAGTTACCAAATGAGAAAAGAAAAGATAACAAGAGATTCTCACTTGAATGTGGTCAAAAATGAGATAACAACAAGAAAATCTATAATAATAATAATGTTACGGAATCATGTATCATTTCTTTTAAATAATGGTATAGTTTTATTAGTTTATGACCTCTGTATAATAGTCTAATAGGTGTCGTTTTGCAGAGTACACATATACGGTAATTTTAATGTGACCCAGTACATTGGTCCTGGGAAAATCAATATTATCGTTTGAAGCATTAGTTATGTCACGTGGATTTTGCACTTGACCTGACCTGGATTTCGCAATTCAGGAATGATTAATTTTGTTGACCAGAAGTTAGATAGTAAGATCGTAATATTAAGGTGTTGATTTGAGACGGAATAAGAATTTTGTTTGTTTCAATGACGCTGTACAGAAACTATATAATAAGATGTAATCGCAGCGTTCGTCATTCTACATAGTTTCGTCAGCTTGATAGGTCTTTAACGAAATTGGTTCTTTGTATGTGATATTATGCTTCAGAGATATTATTATACAGTACATTTTGGATTTAGTACTGCTACTTCAGAAATAATTTCCAGACAGTACTTTTTGGGGATTAACTACTGATATTTAAGAATTATTCAGCTCCGTTGGAATTATCGGAAATATCTCTAGAACGTGTGTGATATTCTATATTCACAAGGATTACTTGGAATTAATAACACTTGGATATAACTGATTCTTGTTGGCACGCCAGCACTTTGGTGGTTTCATTCGGAATAATTTGGATTAACTTCCGAATCAGTGAACATTAGAACTATTTAGGACTTTTAAGGATATTCTATACTGTAAGTTATTTTTAATTCTTTCACTTTGATTGTTTGTTGAAATATTAATATCTTTTAGGAAATTAAATATTTGTGTTTTAAATCTTGAAAGTTGTTTGAGTCTTTTCTTTTGTTACATTAACCCTAGTCGTAATAATAATAATAATAATAATAATAATAATAATAATACAACTACTACTACTACTACTACTAATAATAATAATAATAATAATAATAACAATACTACTACTACTACAACTACTACTACTACTAATAATAATAATAATAACAAGAACAACAACAAGTACTACTACTTGTATTACTGTTGCTGCTGCTACCACCTCTTACACGATTACAACCAATGAACCCAAATTACAATAGAAGCTTAAGTCAGTACATTCAGTAGCTACATGCAGCGAGTGGCATCGTTTATTGAGCAAAATAGCTCTGTCTCATGAATTTTGAGCTTAATGAGGCTGGGTTCGAAATTCTCTTCAGTACTGTGTTACGACTCTATGATCTAAGAAAAATGAAACAGAACGAAAGTTAAACCAACAATGTCATTAAAATCAACAAACAAATTATTTCTAGACAATGAAAATGAGAATCGAAAGACACTTATAGTAATGTGAATTAAAATCCAAATAATCCAATAATTCTAAATGTCCTAATCACAAGTCCTAAATATAGAATGTTCTGAATGAATGAATGTTCCGAGTGAATGAATGTTCCGAATGAATGAATATTTCGAATGAATGAATGTTTCGAATGAATGGGTATTCTGGAGTGTCCTGATGTACCCCAATACTGTAATCCAGATCATCTTTGAGAATGTCCCCTAGTATCCAAAAGTCTTATATTTAAATCCAAAGGTTGATGTTAGCACTATAGGTAACTTCAATGAATGTTCCAATAATTAATTCCTTTCGAATTATGTATACATCAATGCAGCATTACAGCATTACAGTACTACAAGGTTACAACACAACTATTATTCCAAACAATCTGATGATTCCAATAGACTGATCATAAAAAACATGAATGTTTTCAACACAAAATTTGAAATTTAAACGGAATCTTGTTTACCAAATGCTGTATAAACAAGTCACATGACAGAATGTTCTAGAATAGCAAATGGTGTGTATGACTTGTATCACATAATTCTAAGGAAATTCTGGTTTTATCTGTAAACAAAATCAACCCTGACCTCAAATTGAATCAACAACTTGTTTACCAAAACCGTCATTGAAGTCAAATTCTAAGTAAACAACCTAATTCAAGGACAATAGCTAAACATGTCAACATTTTACTTAACATTAAGGTTTAAGCAAATATTAAAGTCAAGAAACATTTATAATTTCCTACAATATTTATAATAGTATATAAGCATCATACATTCCAACTGATCCGCACAGACTCTGTATGCTCAATAACTACATATGTTATGTTCTTATGTCGAATGTCATATCCATCGATATCAATGATGGTCCTATGTCGAATGCCATATCCATCGATATGAATGATGTGAAGTTTCACATCAACAATTATGTAATCTAAATTTTACCGTTTAGTCATTAAGTGTTTGCAGCACGTGCGTGTTTGCAGCTCGCGCATTGTGTTCTAACTTGTCGTTAACGTAGAAAAAATCGCACACTTTTCGTAAACATGCTGAATAGGATATGAAGTTTTGTATGACTTTGTATACGAAAGGTATATATATATATATATATATATATATATATATATATATATATATATATATATATATATATATATATATATATACATACATAGACACTGGCCATCAATGGAGCTTTTAACCATGATTTTGTTTACTTATTATATATCCCTTTCTCGTCTGACCTGACTCTCATATATAGCGCACCTGTAAGTCTAAATTAAAATTCAACATGTCAACTTCCACTCAGCGAAAATAAACCCAGATCCATTTGAAATAGCTGTCTGAATGTTTAATGCGTATTTTAAGGTTTACTGCTTAATATGTTAATGGTGTGGCGTTAAGCTCAAGCTCTTTTGCGAGGAAAATTGCTTACCGTGTCAGCTGTCAGAAGAGCCATTTCCTGTATATGTTTTAGTAGGCCCTTTTAACACTCATTAGGTTTGCTTTTACGATTTTAATTGTATTGCGAGTTTAGTGTTAAATATTTAAAGCTATTTTAAAGGTTTCTTGAGTACCTCATTTCCTTGTCACAATGGGTCCAGTCCGATTGGAACGGCTTCTGATTTTGATAAATGTTTCCTTTTGAATTTTGGTTAACCCAATGTAGTAAATTTCCGTAATGACTCCCTGCATCAGAGAGACTGCAATCCTCGAAATGAATGTTCTTGGCTTATGTTAGCGTTTACCATTTTTTTCAACCATCTACATTAGCACACCTATCAAATTTGTATATTGCTCTATGACGATATAACGATTGTTGTAAGTACTTCTTCACCAATACTTCACCATTTAAATATAGTTGACGTTTGCTTGTATTCTTGTCCCCCTTTCGATGAAGAGTTATATACATTTGCTACATATGTCATTTACTACGTATGTCATTTGCTACGCACGTCATTTGCTACGCACGTCATTTCCTACATATGTCATTTGCTACACACGTCATTTGCTACATAAGCTTTTGGCAGAATCCCGATCAGGTTCATTATATTTGGCTGTAACAACTACAATAATCCCTTCAGCTATTGGCACGTGCAGATATAAACGGCATACCAGTCTTAATTATAATTCTTTGAATGAGAAAGTATGACGTCATGTCCGCTCCATAATGTGAGACTCTTCGCTCTTCTTGTTGTCTATAAAATAACGAGACAAATGTTGTAAAAATAACAAAAAGAAGAAAGGAAGACCGAATTAATATAAAATAATTTTCTATTTATGTAAACGATTCCGAGGGAATTTTAAACAATTATGGACTTTGTCCAAATTTATGGTGCTTGAAAAACACGAAATGCAAGTAAGACTGAAGGTTTTGAAAATATAAACATTTCCGTGAAGTATGTTCTTTAAATTCCAGAAAGTCAAAACATCAAATAACCTAACACCATCGAAAATATACCAGTTGTAGTGGTTCGCAACAAAATAGAACTTTCCTTTTGTTATTCATTTTAATGCTCAAGATCTAGGGATAAATGCTTTTAGTTTTAATTAGTGTAACCCAGGAATAACCATGCCTAAGATTATCTTCATTGTCTGAATGTTAAATTGTATGCAATATGTGAGCGGAAATGCTGTGTGCCTATTTAAGCAGTATTTACTTTAAATGTATTTCATTCCAGCTTACAAATAAAGTCAACAAATTTTGGAATTTATTTTTTCAGGACCATTTTCTTTTTGTTCAGATTCATTAAAAGAAAATTTAACAAGGTCGACCTTTTGATAAATATACTACGAATATAATCACTATACATTGTTTCTTTCTTCTCGTGTAATTCTGCTCGTAAATGACAACAATATTTACAGTAAGTAAATTACGAGAAAACTTTAAATGATTATCCATCGGTTACAAAATGTTCAGTTAACCCTTTTATTTTGTCACAGAATGAACCTCGAAAGATTCTGGTCCTTTTTCATTTGTCACAGAATGAACCTTGAAGGATTCTGGTCCCTTTTCATTTGTCACAGAATGAATCTTGAAGGATTCTGGTCCCTTTTCATTTGTCACAGAATGAACCTCGAAGGATTCTGGTCCCTTTTCTTTTCTAGTGCTTAAGTCGTTGTGAAACGATTTTGACGAATCAAATCTAAATGCAGAGCAAAAACAACAAATCAAGTAATTCAGTCCATGCCATGTTATTATTATTATTATTAGTAGTAGTAGTAGTAATAGTACTATGTGCAATTAAAGTATAAATTCTACCATTTAAAGAGAAAGTAGTATTTTGGAAGTTCATGTTTATATTCAGCTGCCGTGATTTAAGTCTAACTATGTCGGTCAACCGTTTTTACCAGTTGCATTGACCATCCCAAGAAAATACTGTTTTTAACAGTTGCATTGACCATCCCAAGAAAATACTGTTTTTAACAGTTGCATTGACCATCCCAAGAAAATAGTTTTTAACAGTTGTATTGACCATGCCAAGAAAATACTGTTTTTAACAGTTGCATTGACCATGCCAAGAAAATACTGTTTTTAACAGTTGCATTGACCATCCCAAGAAAATACTATTTTTAACAGTTGCATTGACCATGCCAAGAAAATACTGTCTTTAGCAGTTGCACTGACAATCCCAAGAAAATACTGTTTTTAACAGTTGCATTGACCATCCCAAGAAAATACTGTTTTTAACAGTTGCATTGACCATCCCAAGAAAATACTGTTTTTAACAGTTCCATTGACCAACCCAAGAAAATACTGTTTTTAACAGTTCCATTGACCATTCCAAGAAAATACTGTTTTTAACAGTTCCATTGACCAACCCAAGAAAATACTGTTTTTAACAGTTCCATTGACCAACCCAAGAAAATACTGTTTTTAACAGTTCCATTGACCATGCCAAGAAATTACTGTTTTTAACAGTTGCATTGACCATGCCAAGAAAATACTGTTTTTAACAGTTGCATTGACCATCCCAAGAAAATACTGTTTTTAACAGTTCCATTGACCATTCCAAGAAAATACTGTTTTTAACAGTTGCATTGACCATCCCAAGAAAATACTGTTTTTAACAGTTCCATTGACCAACCCAAGAAAATACTGTTTTTAACAGTTGCATTGACCATCCCAAGAAAATACTGTTTTTAACAGTTGCATTGACCATCCCAAGAAAATACTGTTTTTAACAGTTGCACTGACCATCCCAAGAAAATACTGTTTTTAACAGTTGCATTGACCATCCCAAGAAAATACTGTTTTTAACAGTTGCACTGACCATCCCAAGAAAATACTGTTTTTAACAGTTGCACTGACCATCCCAAGAAAATACTGTTTTTAACAGTTGCATTGACCATCACAAGAAAATAGTGTTTTTAACAGTTGCACTGACCATCCCAAGAAAATACTGTTTTTAACAGTTCCATTGACCATGTCAAGAAAATACTGTTTTTAACAGTTGCACTGACCATCCCAAGAAAATACTTTGTCAGTAATATCCCATCTTAAAAGTTCTATTCTTTTCATGATCAGTATCCCAGAACAGCACGTGCCTTCCCCGCACTCGATATTTTTCATGATCAGTATCCCAGAACAGCATGTGCCTTCCCCTCACTCGATATTTTTCATGATCAGTATCCCAGAACAGCACGTGCTTTACCCGCACTCGATATTTTTTATGATCAGTATCCCAGAACAGAATGTTCTTTCCCCGCACTCGATGTTTTTCACAGAATAAAGATTATTGTCCTACTTATTGTTTTTCACTTTTTTATTCTATCATCAACCCTGACTTTTCCTTCAGACAAAACTAACGTCTCTAGTTACACAAAATGAGCCGATAGTCAATTCCTACTTTGATTCATTTTTATTTCCGGTTTTTACGATTCTCCTGAATATTGTTCCAAACATTTCTCGAAGACTATACGGTAAAACATAATTTGTGTGCATTTTCTATACAGCTTAAAGTAGGCTAAATAATACAGACATGAACTACGAGAAATCTAGGAATGTGCTCGATGGAAGCTATTTGTTTAGGCTCATAATAATACATGTTTCCTGTTGAATACGTTTCCTGTTGAATACATGTTTCCTGTTGCATACATGTTTCCTGTTTAATACATGTTTCCTGTTGAATACATGTTTCTTGTTGAATACATGTTTCCTGTTGAATACATGTTTTCTGTTGAATACATGTTTCCTGTTGAATACATGTTTCCTGTTGCATACCACTTTCCTACTGCACACATTTCATGCTTTATACTGATCAAACCTTTCGTATTCCGAGAACATATTTTGAAAATATTACTATGTACCTCACAAACAGTGTAAAGTAATTTTTTTTCGCTTACTCTTCAAGGCGGACTTCTCTTTTCATAGTTTACAGAGAATTCTTTTGCATAAAACTGTATTTTATTTTTATTCGGGGGTTGGGGGATGGGGTCAAAAGAAATTTCATCCACTATGCCCCATGCGGTAAACATAAAACTAAACCTGTAAGGACCTATCATTTAATCAGCAACTTAATTACTGTCAGGCCTGGAGCCAGTTGTCACTGTTGGATTTCTTATGCTCAAAGTGTTGGTTTGATGTCGATGATTTTTAGTGACTTGTTTCTACTTGCATCGAATGTTATAGGTTTATATACCATTTCAAAAGTGGATGGGTTGTTACTTTAGGAGATTAAAACGTCGATTAACAGTTTGACACTCCCAATGAATTTAACATTTATGTAAATTATTTGGTATCTTTTTTTAAAAAAATTTATGATCAAAGAATGGTTCATGATGTTTCAGCTTTAATCAGTGTTCTCTCGTCTTTATTACATACATGGATTATATTTACGTCACGTGGTTTAGATTGGTTGAGTACATCACGTCTTAATTACATACATGGATTCTATCTACGTCACGTGGTTTCGATTGGTTGAGTACATCACGTATTAGCGATTCCTAAACATTGTAATACGCTTGTTTACAAGAGGTCACTTGAGTGCAACAATTTGCTGTGCGAATCAGGTGATTTTGTCTCTCACTTTCTTTGCAAATGTGTTCATTTCTCATAGATCAAGGTTTTAAATTATTTACAGGAAGAAATTCTGTATTTGCGACCCTGCTAGGATATATATATATATATATATATTCCGCAATGTTCAGAGAAAACTTCCATTAGACCTCAAAATATGTAAAGTTTTGTAAGTTTACCGCTATGTTTTGTGTTTGTTGTTTGTTTCTTTTTTTTTGCCTCCGACAAAGACTCATTGCGAGTCAAAAGCGTTTAGGCTATATTAAAATTAGTATGGAGATCCATTGCTGGATCCTGGGCATTTGAAAATACTGTTATTCGCCATATTATGTTCACTACCAGCTCTAAAAGTCAAGATCACACGTTATTTAAATAAAGTTCATAACATAGCTTTTTTTACTGATATGTACTTTGTCCTGTTCTGCACACTACCTATACATCCAGCTTGTATTGATATGTACTTTGTCCTGTTCTGCACACTACCTATACATCCAGCTTGTATTGATATGTACTTTGTCCTGTTCTGCACACTACCTATACATCCAGCTTGTATTGATATGTACTTTGTCCTGTTCTGCACACTACCTATACAGACAGCTTGTATTGATATGTACTTTGTCCTGTTCTGCACACTACCTATACAGACAGCTTGTATTGATATGTACTTTGTCCTGTTCTGCACATTACCTATACATCCAGCTTGTATTGATATGTACTTTGTCCTGTTCTGCACACTACATATACATCCAGCTTGTATTGATATGTACTTTGTCCTGTTCTGCACACTACCTATACATCCAGCTTGTATTGATATGTACTTTGTCCTGTTCTGCACATTACCTATACATCCAGCTTGTATTGATATGTACTTTGTCCTGTTCTGCACACTACCTATACATCCAGCTTGTATTGATATGTACTTTGTCCTGTTCTGCACACTACCTATACATCCAGCTTGTATTGATATGTACTTTGTCCTGTTCTGCACACTACCTATACAGACAGCTTGTATTGATATGTACTTTGTCCTGTTCTGCACACTACCTATACAGACAGCTTGTATTGATATGTACTTTGTCCTGTTCTGCACACTACCTATACATCCAGCTTGTATTGATATGTACTTTGTCCTGTTCTGCACACTACCTATACATCCAGCTTGTACTGATATGTACTTTGTCCTGTTCTGCACATTACCTATACATCCAGCTTGTATTGATATGTACTTTGTCCTGTTCTGCACACTACCTATACATCCAGCTTGTATTGATATGTACTTTGTCCTGTTCTGCACACTACCTATACATCCTGCTCGTATTGATATGTACTTTGTCCTGTTCTGCACACTACCTATACATCCAGCTTGTATTGATATGTACTTTGTCCTGTTCTGCACACTACCTATACATCCAGCTTGTATTGATATGTACTTTGTCCTGTTCTGCACTCTACCTATACATCCAGCTTGTATTGATATGTACTTTGTCCTGTTCTGCACACTACCTATACATCCAGCTCGTACTGATATGTACTTTGTCCTGTTCTGCACACTACCTATACAGACAGCTTGTATTGATATGTACTTTGTCCTGTTCTGCACATTACCTATACATCCAGCTTGTATTGATATGTACTTTGTCCTGTTCTGCACACTACCTATACATCCAGCTTGTATTGATATGTACTTTGTCCTGTTCTGCACACTACCTATACATCCAGCTCGTATTGATATGTACTTTGTCCTGTTCTGCACACTACCTATACATCCAGCTTGTATTGATATGTACTTTGTCCTGTTCTGCACACTACCTATACATCCAGCTTGTATTGATATGTACTTTGTCCTGTTCTGCACTCTACCTATACATCCAGCTTGTATTGATATGTACTTTGTCCTGTTCTGCACACTACCTATACATCCAGCTCGTACTGATATGTACTTTGTCCTGTTCTGCACACTACCTATACAGACAGCTTGTATTGATATGTACTTTGTCCTGTTCTGCACACTACCTATACATCCAGCTTGTATTGATATGTACTTTGTCCTGTTCTGCACACTACCTATACATCCAGCTCGTACTGATATGTACTTTGTCCTGTTCTGCACACTACCTATACAGACAGCTTGTATTGATATGTACTTTGTCCTGTTCTGCACATTACCTATACATCCAGCTTGTATTGATATGTACTTTGTCCTGTTCTGCACACTACCTATACATCCAGCTTGTATTGATATGTACTTTGTCCTGTTCTGCACACTACCTATACATCCAGCTCGTATTGATATGTACTTTGTCCTGTTCTGCACACTACCTATACATCCAGCTTGTATTGATATGTACTTTGTCCTGTTCTGCACACTACCTATACATCCAGCTTGTATTGATATGTACTTTGTCCTGTTCTGCACTCTACCTATACATCCAGCTTGTATTGATATGTACTTTGTCCTGTTCTGCACACTACCTATACATCCAGCTCGTACTGATATGTACTTTGTCCTGTTCTGCACACTACCTATACATCCAGCTTGTATTGATATGTACTTTGTCCTGTTCTGCACACTACCTATACATCCAGCTTGTATTGATATGTACTTTGTCCTGTTCTGCACACTACCTATACATCCAGCTCGTACTGATATGTACTTTGTCCTGTTCTGCACACTACCTATACATCCAGCTTGTATTGATATGTACTTTGTCCTATTCTGCACACTACCTATACATCCAGCTTGTATTGATATGTACTTTGTCCTGTTCTGCACACTACCTATACAGACAGCTTGTATTGATATGTACTTTGTCCTGTTCTGCACACTACCTATACATCCAGCTTCTATTGATATGTACTTTGTCCTGTTCTGCACACTACCTATACATCCAGCTTCTATTGATATGTACTTTGTCCTGTTCTGCACACTACCTATACAGACAGCTTGTATTGATATGTACTTTGTCCTGTTCTGCACACTACCTATACAGACAGCTTGTATTGATATGTACTTTGTCCTGTTCTGCACACTACCTATACATCCAGCTTGTATTGATATGTACTTTGTCCTGTTCTGCACACTACCTATACAGACAGCTTGTATTGATATGTACTTTGTCCTGTTCTGCACACTACCTATACAGACAGCTTGTATTGATATGTACTTTGTCCTGTTCTGCACACTACCTATACAGACAGCTTGTATTGATATGTACTTTGTCCTGTTCTGCACACTGCCTATACAGACAGCTTGTATTGATATGTACTTTGTCCTGTTCTGCACACTACCTATACATCCAGCTTGTATTGATATGTACTTTGTCCTGTTCTGCACACTACCTATACATCCAGCTTGTATTGATATGTACTTTGTCCTGTTCTGCACACTACCTATACAGACAGCTTGTATTGATATGTACTTTGTCCTGTTCTGCACACTACCTATACATCCAGCTTGTATTGATATGTACTTTGTCCTGTTCTGCACACTACCTATACAGACAGCTTGTATTGATATGTACTTTGTCCTGTTCTGCACACTACCTATACAGACAGCTTGTATTGATATGTACTTTGTCCTGTTCTGCACACTACCTATACAGACAGCTTGTATTGATATGTACTTTGTCCTGTTCTGCACACTACCTATACAGACAGCTTGTATTGATATGTACTTTGTCCTGTTCTGCACACTACCTATACAGACAGCTTGTATTGATATGTACTTTGTCCTGTTCTGCACACTGCCTATACAGACAGCTTGTATTGATATGTACTTTGTCCTGTTCTGCACACTACCTATACATCCAGCTCGTACTGATATGTACTTTGTCCTGTTCTGCACACTGCCTATACAGACAGCTTGTATTGATATGTACTTTGTCCTGTTCTGCACATTACCTATACATCCAGCTTGTATTGATATGTACTTTGTCCTGTTCTGCACACTACCTATACATCCAGCTCGTACTGATATGTACTTTGTCCTGTTCTGCACACTGCCTATACAGACAGCTTGTATTGATATGTACTTTGTCCTGTTCTGCACATTACCTATACATCCAGCTTGTATTGATATGTACTTTGTCCTGTTCTGCACATTACCTATACATCCAGCTCGTACTGATATGTACTTTGTCCTGTTCTGCACACTGCCTATACAGACAGCTTGTATTGATATGTACTTTGTCCTGTTCTGCACATTACCTATACATCCAGCTTGTATTGATATGTACTTTGTCCTGTTCTGCACACTACCTATACATCCAGCTTGTATTGATATGTACTTTGTCCTGTTCTGCACATTACCTATACATCCAGCTCGTACTGATATGTACTTTGTCCTCTTCTGCACACTGCCTATACAGTCAACTAGCTTCAGATTATTTAGACATAATAAATTATGCATGCTTTGTCTGTCACACATTCCAGTTATACCTCTTTTTCTCAGAGAAATCGTTTTCAAGTATATAAAGAAAGCTTCCTCTCCATGTGGTGTTTTCCTAATGAAACCCCAATGTTTTTTCGTACCCCTGTAACGATGTAGGTTATACGTCTCGTTACAATGTTTTGTGAAGTATACACCCTGCCGAGAAAAACTTCCTGAACAAGTTAACTCTATCCAAAAAGAATGTCTTTTATTTATACTATGAAATGCGTACTTTCACAATTCTTATATACCTGCTTTCTGATTCTCTCAGTGACCATAAAACCGTCCGTGGTAAGTCGATAATAGCAAACGGTAAATTATTGTTGCATTCAACGATACTACCCATTTTCTTAATCGAGTCTACACTCACCACGAACAGCATTGTCCAGTTTCACTTTTGAATCTGTTATCTAGCTCTAGAACATTGTCATAATGTTTCTCTCTGTGTCGTAACCTTGCTGTACTAAAATTAATAGCTCCATTAACATTCTAACAGTGTCTGATGTTGTGCAATAGAGATGTTCTGGTTTAAACTTGAGCATCTAAAAAAGAAATCACGCCTGATTTAATACTTTGATTTAATTCTGCAATACCTCCATCTGTTAATCCGTTCTTAAGTAAGTCTGTCATGTTGAATCATCTGCATCAGTTTTCTCAATAAAATAGCTATATGGTGATTTAACCTCCAGTACCACTAGCCAATATCTTTATATCCGGTTGAATGTATCATTTCTTTTCAAAATCAGATAAATCTTTATATGGTTTCCAATAATGCATATAATCATCTATGACTTGTTTTTATTATTTCCGCTAATGTATTTTAAATCGTGATGTGTATAACGTTAATACTGTTACATACTATGCCACATTATTTCAGATTTATCTAATTATTTGTTGGATTAAACCTGTCCTCACCAGGTAGAGGTATTGTACATTCAATCAGCAATTTCCTAAACTGAAAGTAAATGTAAAACCTGTAAGCAGATTTAATTAACTCTGAAACACTTTTATACGTTAAATGCCAGTAGGAAATTCTACAACCAACTGTTGTCATCCACATTGCCAAGTTTAACTGATTCTAGGAAAATCTCATAGTCCAGAGTAGTCAGCATCTCTTCAGAAAATCTTTATTATTAAATTTTATAGTGTAATTATGAAAAATCTGTATGGCTTGTATGTGAAAAATTCATATTCAGTGTAGTAAATTTTTTATCTCGTTAAATATTTGTGCAATACTTATGTCAACAAGAGGGTTATACTCAATTGAAGTACAAAAGTAAGGTGCTGTACTTGTCAGTTTCTCTTTTAAATCTAAAGTCCTTCGTGTCAGAGACAAGGCGTGATGGCGGTAGGATCAGATTAGAACTAGAGTCTATTACTGTAGGACTTGAGCCCTGCAATCTTTCCCTATGATGTACAAAAGCAGGAGATCGTGTCAGCGTCTATGAGTAATCCTGGTTAAGCCCATTATTTGAGTTTGAAAAATTATTGTGAAATTGGCTTTCCTTGTATAAAATACTGTTACGACTCTAGGTCTCAAAAATATGTAACAGAAAGAAAGTGAAACCAAGAATGTAAGTAAAATCAAACAAGCAATTTATTTCCAGACAATTAAAGTGAAAATTCAAAAGACACTTACAATTTGTGAGTTAAATTCCAAATAATCATAAATGTCCTAATCACAAGTTAAAAATAATAGAATGTTCCGAACGAATTCCAATGGCCTTGAATTGTTACGGAATTATGTATATGGAATCTATAATGTGCCTAAACTTTTGGCCTATGACTGTATTTTAAAATTGTGTCAGATAGTGAGTCATATTTAAGTTGGGTTTAAGTTGTACTATTAATCAAATAACAACATGTTTACTGACCTTTTGTTCAAGGTCAGAGCTGTTTACTGTACCTGGAGTCTTTTTCCATGAAATAGACGCATTTAGTATTGCATTCTGGGTCGTAATATGACACGTTTCCTGTTGTTAAATGTGCCATTTGCAAGTTGTATTAAAGACCTGAATATACGAATTATTTCCATTCCATTTTAGATCTTGAGTTGAAAAGAACTGTGTTTTTTTATGATCAGCTTTTGGAATCATCATATTGTTTGAAATAATAGCCGTACTGCTGTAAGTCCATGCTGTGTAGATAATTCGAAAGGAATTATTTATTGGACCATTCATCATAGCTACCTGGAGTTATATTTAGGACTTTCTCGGATGCCTCTGAATATTCTTAAAGATGATCTGACATTATCGTTGGTACATCGGAACATTACAGACTCATTCATTCGGAACCATCATTCTTTCGGAACATTCGTTCATTACCAAGATTCATTTGGAACATTCATTCATTTAGAACATTTTGTAGTTTCTATATATACAGGACTCGTGATTAGGACACTAATAATTGTTGGATTATTTGGATTATAATACACGATACTGTAAGTGTATTTTGATTTTCGCATTAATTATTTAGAATAAATTATTTGTTGATTTTTTACAAACATTGTTGGTTTCACATTCTTTTTGTTACGTTTGTTCATACCATAGGGTCGTAACAGAATGTACTGATGTACCACAAAGATGTAATCCAAAATGTATTTGAATGAATTCACATAAATCACAAAATCATGTATTAATTCAAAAGTCAATGAACACTTTTATATTTCCAATGAATATTGTAAATAAATAATTCCTCTCAAATTATATCTGATTTCAACAACACAACTAAAATAGATTCCTTACAGACTGATCTTTTAGAACCAATATTATAGAATAGGAATGAATTTGTTTACCAAAATCTGTATATAAACACACATACCTACATGACGTATGTCACATCAGAATATGATTATTTCTAATGGAAAAATACTGGCCCACCTGACATATGTCACAAAGGTTTAATTACGAAATGCGTATGAAAATACTATGTTAACATCTGGACAAAAGTTAAGTATGTATTTTCAAATAACCATACAACTTACAACCATAGACAAAAGTTAAGTATATAAACATCATACATAACAATACATAGAGCCTATATTTAATGTTTGTATTCACATTCACATGTAATTCATCTTTGATTTCATTTTCTGATTTCCGTAGCAGTATTTTAATCTCGTTCATTCTACAGATTCTTGACGTCTCTGGTATTTTGTATTTTGTTTTCTTTTTCCTCTCTCAGTTTTTCTGTTCAATTGTAACATTATATACAACCTCGTGAATCTCCAATATTGACTGTACCATTTACCTGTGCAGTTTAACTTCAGTTACTACTAAACGTCAAAATGATAGTTCTGAAAAAATTGTATCTTCAAAATCTGTGTTTATACACACTCTGCGAGGTGTATTGGATTTTACTTCATTCATCTGGTGCAAACATTACCTCTGAGTCAACTTTTTTGTTTAATTTTTTGGCAATTTTTGCAGCAGACGGTTTGATAGATGTCTTAAAATTGTACATGGAAAACAATTTATCCAGAGAAAATGCATAGCTGATCGTGTAGTTGACACGGTTGCTGTAACTTCTTGTTATAAAGTTAGAGAATGGTGAAAGGTCCTTATGACGGCATCGACATTTTTGTGATTTTTGTTACATTTTATTTCGTTCCAAATCTCATATACATGCTTTACATTGTATTTGTTTCTCACTTTCCTTTTTATGTAACGAGAATTAACTTCATATGTTTGAATGTTATCGCGTTTAATTTCTTCTGTAATGTCTTTTATAACTATACTAGGACATCGTCCACACTGTAATCGAATTATCACATCTTTTTATTTTGTACCATTTTGTTGTTTACTTGTGATACTTTGGGATTTACTTTCTTTTCCCATCTGCTTTTGTGATCAACCTAAATTGCATAGCTTAACTCCTTCATGCACTAATACGCTGTTTTTCTCCACAACTGTCACATTCTAGAAATTCGTTACCTTTTGAAAACTCAAAAGTTTCCAATGGTGCTATATATGCATTTTGATTCCTCGAGCTCCTCTGCTCTCAACAACTTGAACGTCATTTATTTTAATGGAATACTGTTTTAGCTCGTTTCCAGCTGTCAAATAATTCATTACACCCTTTCCATTAATCGAGCAAATACATTTTACTGTTCATCTGTTTTGTTTTTAAAATCTGTTCAACTTTGTATATATAATCTTTTTTGTTGTATAGAGACGATTCTTGTTCGTAAAACAAGCCATCTAAATATTCTCCATTCAAGCCTTCCAATTTGCGAACTACTGGATTACCTAATATTACTTACCTGATTTTAATTATATCTTATGTAATGTTAGGAAGGTAGACCTTTGCGAAGATTGTTTTGTCTTTTGAAAGTCTGACTGTTTCATCGATTTTAAATTTAGGTGCGCCAACTGTATCAGTTGTCAAGTAACCAAATAAATTGATTCAATCTTTTGATCTTGCCTATTGATCTATAATGAGTGTTAGTATGAACATAAATTTAATTTGGTAAAGAGTCAACCGAATTTCTGGCGTCATTTTGGGGTAAATCCTTCTACATTGTAGTCTATAGAGTTCTGTTACACCTTTTAACTACAGATGCTTTTTTTATCTGCGTAAGTTGAAATGTAGTCAAGGTTTTCCTTTTCCAGCAAATCCCTAACTTTCCTGTTGCATACTTATTTTCCTTCATCAAAATGTATTTTTTTCAGTTCTTATCTCTTTAAAGATTTCTCTAAAAGCATATGATATGTATATGATCTGGTGCGTTTTTACTTTTTCAGCACATGTGTATTTTGAGAAAATAGATACCACCGTCAAAATGTACTTATATCCATCGTTGTATTTTTCATATGCTTGCATATCAAGTATGTATGCCTGTCACGTACGTCGTCTGTGTCTGCCTACCACGATGTAATTTACATCAGATCTTTCGCAGGTACATTTAATCCACGCTTGCTTGTGTAATGTGTGGGTTGATTGTTTGGTTAAGCATTCTCTCAATTCGATGTTATTTTTATTTTCTTTCTGTCCAGTTTAATTTGATCCCACAATTGCTTGATAATGGTGTGAGCAAATTGATTTTTAGATTCCGAGTGATGATGCCTTCAATTATATTCTATGTCGGTCATTTAAAATGAAATAAAATCATCTAAAGAATACTTTGTGCTTGATAAATTGTCTTTAGTTATTTTCAACAAGACAATAGGAGATCTATCTACAGCAGGTACTTTTAGTTGCAGCAATTTGCAACGTTTCTTCAATCCTTTCAAACGTATGAATGATTTCAGATTTATATCTTATTTTGCCATTCTTAGGGTTGAATCTAAACAAGCATATACTGAGTAACTATGTGCCTTTTGAATCAAACTTTATTCTGCACAAATTATATCTCTGTTTTGGTGGAAAAGTTGACGTTGTAAAGTTTACGAGATCTTTAACTCCTACTGTAAATTTATCCGAATACAAATTTATGTACGGAACCACATGAAATATGTAATCTATTCCTTATTCGTATTGAACTGTTTTAACCATCCTACATCCGAAGCTCTTGCTGTTTATTTAAATGTTATCATCATAGAAAGTAATATGTAAGTTTACTTCTTTTCTCTTTTCTGAAACATTGTAGTAAATCTTTCTATTGTTTGAAATCAACACATTAACACTTTTATTATCTTGCATGTTATTTTGAGAGACAAATAACTCTGGCCACAGTTTTAGCCCATGAAAATTTTCAAACAAATAGAAATTATCTCGAGAACAGACATTGTTACTTTATGTTAAACTAATGCAATATTGTATAACCTCTGTGATAACAGCCATATTTAATGCAATGTAGCTTTATACCATTTATTATTGTGTTTTAAACATTTTTTTTATATTTTGTGTTCTCTGCGCTACAACGCTACAAATATTATATATTTTATTGTCAGTATTGTCGTATCCCCCTACACAAGATAGTGATACTAAAAACCGTATCCTCACACACAGGATGGTGATACATAAAAACTGTATCCCCTACACACGATGGTGATACATATAAACCGTATCCCCTACACAAGATGGTGATACATAAAAATCGTATCCCCTACAAAAGATGTTGATACATAAAAACCCTATCCTCCTACACAAGATGGTGATACATTAAAACTGTATCCCCTACACAAGATGGTGATACATAAAAAAACATGAGTTGTCAAATTATTTTTAATGCTTTGATTCGTAATGTTCGCTTATATTCAAACGGGATGTAAAAACATATAAATATGAGACAGCGCTACCATCGGATATTCCTTACTACTTTAGAGCTAAATGCCAAAACCCAGTCGCCACGTGTTAGAATATATATGCTAACATAGGTCCTTACTTGTTACATATATGCCATCAATAATAAATCCATGTGTTTTCCAACCTACTATGGTCATTCTTCAGTTATTAAGATCGCAATATAGCTCATTTGTCTACATCACTATGGTCATTCTTCAGTTATTAAAATCCCAATATAGCTCATTTGTCTACATCACTATGGTCATTCTTCAGTTATTAAAATCCCAATAGAGCTCATTTGTCTGCATTACGGTTGAAGGAAGTCGCCTTCACGGGAGTGAATTTTTATAATCCGAGGATGAAGGCCATTTACCGTCATTTTACACCAATTCCCAATGAGTTAGAGTTTTAAGGTATGAGAGAGAGAGAGAGAGAGAGAGAGAGAGAGAGAACGACTAAACAGGAAGCACAAAGAAATTTTTTTTTTATAACTATCTGTACAAACTTTATTCTAAATCTAGACAGCTTGTGATAAATATTTTCAATCACAAAAACCGAAAGTTTTGAATATTTTTAATCTGTGTGACCTGTAAGAAAGTAAGTCAGATATTTTTAATCTGTGTGACCTGTAAGAAAGTAAGTCAATGCCTACTATACTGAACAAATATACTCATTGGTCACATGTCAAAAGTTGTGTCTAAATGTGTGTGTGTTTTTTATTTAAGTTTACGAGGGATCAGCAATCGTTTTTATTGTTGAAGGAAAATGTTTGGGTCACAGCTATTCATCCCAAATTTATCCATGTAATAATGATAAATAGAGTACAGTAATCTAATTGGAGTAAATGAAACAAAATTTTCAACTTCAAGTCGAAACGAAAAATATACTCGAAAATATTCGTTCCAATCGGAGCTAGAAATTTATCTATTGGACCACATTGTTTTATTTGTTAACAATTAGTCGTCAATATTATTGGAATTTAATTCTTATCTTCAGCTTTCCAATCTTGTTAAGTACCAAGTATTACTATTATTTCTCAAGCTATGGAGCTTCTCTAAGTATGATACTAGCCCAGGTCTACAAAAACAACAAACTAATAATCGATGTAACAGTTTTGATTTCGTACTGTAGCTTGAGTTTTGATTTCATACTGTAGCTTGTGTTTTAAATTAATACTGTAGCTTGTGTTTTAAATTAATACTGTAGCTTGTGTTTTAAATTCATACTGTAACTTGAGTTTTGAATTCATACTGCAACCTGAATTTTGAATTCATAACTGTATCTTGAGCTTTGATTTCGTTCTGTAACTTGAGTTTTGAATTCATACTCTGTCTTGAGTTTTGAATTCATACTCAATCTTGGGTTTTGAATTCATGCTGTAGCTTGGGTTTTGAATTCATACTGTAGCTTGGGTTTTAAATTCATACTGCAGCTTGTGTTTTCAATTCATACTGTAGCTTGTGTTTTAAATTCATACTGTAGCTTGAGTTTTGAATTCATACTGCAACTTCAATTTTGAATTCATAACTGTATCTTGAGCTTTGATTTCGTTCTGTAACTTGAGTTTTGAATTGATACTCTATCTTGAGTTCTGAATTCAAACTCTTTCTTGGATTTTGAATTCATGCTGTTACTTGGGTTTTGAATTCATACTGTAGCTTGGGTTTTGAATTCATACTGTAGCTTGGGTTTTGAATTCATACTGTAGCTTGGGTTTTGAATTCATACTGTAGCTAGAGTTTTGAATTCATACTGTAGGTTGAGTTTTGAATTCATACTGTAGCTTGGGTTTTTAATTCATACTGTAGCTTGAGTTTTGAATTCATACTGTAGCTTGGGTTTTTAATTCATACTGTAGCTTGAGTTTTGAATTCATACTGTAGCTTGGGTTTTTAATTCATACTGTAGCTTGAGTTTTGAATTCATACTGTAGCTTGGGTTTTGAATTCATACTGTAGCTTGAGTTTTGAATTCATACTGTAACTTGGGTTTTGAATTCATACTGTAGCTAGAGTTTTGAATTCATACTGTAGCTTGGGTTTTGAATTCATACTGTAGCTTGGGTTTTGAATTCATACTGTAGTTTGAGTTTTGAATTCATACTGTAGCTAGAGTTTTGAATTCATACTGTAGCTTGAGTTTTGAATTCATACTGTAGCTTGGGTTTTGAATTCAATCTGTAGCTTGGGTTTTGAATTCATACTGTAGTTTGAGTTTTGAATTCATACTGTAGTTTGAGTTTTGAATTCATACTGTAGCTTGGGTTTTTAATTCATACTTTTGCTTGAGTTTTGAATTTATACGGTGGCTAGAGTTTTGAATTCATACTGTAGCTTGAGTTTTGATTTTGTACTAAAGCTTGATAAATACAGTTGAAGTAATGTGTTTACTCCTCCAGCATAGATATTCTGACAAAGATACTCCATGCTTTAAAATGCAAGTGTTTGAAAGCAAAAGTGGATTGACTCATGTGTCTTTGTTAGATAAGTATTCTTATACAAGTAAAAGTGATTTGGTTTGGGGAGCATTTTGAGGCTAATAAGTTTGTTTGCCTAATCTTGAAGAGTTTTAGAAAGTAACTTACTGAAAAATTTAAACAGGCCCAAAGCCAGAAACAATTATCAAATACTGAAATCAAGATATATTCAAAACTGTATATTTTATAGAATATCTTTGCTTTATTTTTTTCACATACAGACCAGTTTTTTTAATAACATTGCGAAACCAATAAATGAGGTGTTGCATGCATCCTTTTCCTTTAATAAAGGAAAATGTTCAAAGTTCATTTATAAAGCAATCGCCGTTTCATATCTCTATATACATTAATTAAAATCGTATTTCAGATATTTGTTTCCCTTGATCAACAACTCCTGGGATCAAGTGTTCTTTCCGTCACTCTCCGTGAAGTACTTCATCATTTGTTTATCTGCCACATCTCGCGGTCAGCTTCACCAGCGTGAAGATATGCTAATTAGCTTCATTGTGCACGCACACCATCCATTACTGATAAGATATAAACCTGTATTTAATCCTTACCTTGGGAACGGACTGGTCATAAATTCTTTTCAGAAGGATGTAATGATCCATTTCCAAATTATAGTTCTTCAAATTGACACACTGGAATCGAATATGTACCAGCAAATGCCAGCTTTACGTAAAAACAAGGACTTGTACGATATTTAATAATTTTATACATACCCTATGCTTTTTACAGATTTTAATCCTTAAAAAATGAACGTTTATAAGTGTGAAATATAGAAACTTATTGGCGAAATAAATTTTCATATTTTTTTTCATTCCAATATTTTCACATGTGAAAAATATATCCTTATATTCTCACGTGTGAAATACAAGATTTCCCATCATGCCATGCGACGCTTGAATGTGTGTACATACAGAAGTTATACCTGCAGCACCATAAACGAGTACTTTGTGAGCTAGAACAAATAAATAGAAACTGCATTACATTTCAGACATGGAAATTAATATTTACTGAAGAAATTTGACTCTACACCGTTCGCGTCTCAATGAAATTATTTCCCTTACTTCCTTGACAACAATGATAAACCCGCTGTGATGCATTGCTGAATCGGACTTACTTTGTGGTCAGATATGATGAAATAGTTTGCAAAATGTCACAACTGTAATTTGCTGCGACAGATTACGTCATCCCAATGCAACCGCTCTCTTAAGTCACTGATATTTATATCATCAGCCTCTCAAAGTGAGGTGAATTTACGAAAATGGTGGTGGGTGTTCACCGTGTTGTGCTGAAGAGTGAGTTTAATCTTCTAAGCCTCGATTCTGGAGACAGTTTGGTATATAATAAAAAGAAAATTTTCTTTTTCTGTGTAAATACTGTATATATTTCATCATTAAAATATCACGTCTTTTGGGGTCTCATGTCAATTCGCCCCATTGCAAAATCGCCCCCGTAAAAAAGCCCCACTTTTCGTAAGATCGCCCCCATTTCAAAATCGCACAATGTCAAAAACGCCCCCACTTTTCACAAGATCGCCCCCATTTCAAAATCGCACCATGTCAAAAACTCCCCCACTTTTCACAAGATCGCCCCCATTTCAAACGGGAACAGCCTGATTCGGACCAGGCTAATTCGGCCCAAATCACGGGCTGATTCGGACCAAATGCCAGGCTGATTCTGACTATGTGAAATATTACTAAGTTTCGTATTGGATTTAAAAGTGATATTTACATTTGTTTAAAATATGATATTTCTCATTATTTCCCAGGTACGTTCAGCAGTTCAAATTTGCATTTAATGAAACAAAACCCCAATCTTACGCGAGATAATGGCGTTGTTACAATGATGTAAGACTGTTTATCTTTCATCGGCGATTTAATAGTGAAACATTTTCAAAGCAGCTCATTCACCTTTGTGCAAATGTTTTTTTTTTTTTTGTTTGTTTGTTTGTATTTGTTTGTTTGTTTTTTGTGTTCTTTTTGGACGAAATTCTCGTTTATTTATATTATACTAAAAATTAAACTGGGGTTCTGTCAAATTTATGATTTATTTCAATACAAGATCATATGTTAATATTATACATCTATATTCTGTTAATCTTGTGGACCTCGTAATAATTATAATAAAGAAAATAATAAATGGACGTGTTATATCTGTTGAAAGATGAAATATATTTCACAAATATTTGCTTATGGTATGTTATTTGTTTTCTGTGAATTCATAATGAATTATTACATTTTATGCAAATTATTAACTGCAAAAAGATCGTGAAAACATGGCCCATGCAGTAACATATGTATATATATATATATATATATATATATATATATATATATATATATATATATATATATATATATATATATGATTTATTTTAGTAGCTATTACTGTTTTCGCAAACGTAGTAAGAGAATGTAATATAAATTTATCCATGGTTTTTATTGATTTTTCATGCAAATCGTGCTTTCTTCGCATTATATTATAAAGGTGTTTTCCGGAAGCAATTATGCGTTTTCCGGCAGCATTTATCAATGAGTATAATTAAGCCACATCAAAGTTTATGTTTCTATTCGGTGCTGTTTGTGTCCAACTTTTCGTTTCAACAAAAGTGAACAGATGTATCTCGGGTTTTTTATAATCTGGATTTAAAAACAAAACAAAACAAAACAGTGGATCAAAGAGATTCTTGCGCGAATTCATACATCGAATACGATAATTAGCTGTAGATCACATGTGCGCCTGCGCGGAGTCGTCAGCTATCACGCCTAAACCGATTCCAATCAAAATACCCCCCAACCCTCAGCCTCAAATACATACATTCATTCAGTTCAATTAAATAGGTGTAATTAATCAAGTGCGTACACCCTCGTTTTGATTCATGTAACTTTTATCCTGTCGTATGCTACAAGAATATAACTTCAATTTTTTTTATTAATATTGAATCTAGTTACACTAACCAAATAAATATGTAAATAAAACAAACTACAAGTATTTGTTTAATATTATGTATTCATTTTTTATACAAAAATATATATTTTTAATCACTGCATTAGCCTGTTACCCTAGTGAAATCTTCACATATTACTAAGGAATTTAAGTTTCGGAGGTTCTTAGGTTATAAGATGTGCACCTCTCAAAAAACCTTAAGATGTGCACCTCTCAAAAAACTGCTAGCTCCGCTTGGTCATTTTCACTTCCTGGACTTCAAAGATAAATATAAAAAGAAAAAGAGCCGATAACATTTTTTACTTCATACATATATATATATATATATATATATATATATATATATATATATATATATATATATATATATATATATATTGTTACGACTCTATGGTCTAAGAAAAATGTAACAGAAAGAAAGTGAAACCAACAAATCAAGTAAAAATCAACAAGCAATTTATTACTAGATAATTAAAATGAAAAATCAAAAAGTCACTTACAGTAATATGTTTTGAAATCCTAATAATCCAATAAGAATGATTGTTCTAATCACAAGTCCTAAATATAGAATGTTCCGAATTCACGGCTGTGTCCTTGAATGTTATGATGTGCTTATGGTCTCCAAAGTCCTGATGTACTAGTAATCTTGATGTGCTGATGTCAAAATGAAGTATTCCAAAATATCTGAATAAGTTCACTTAAATTCCAAAATCATCAATTAAAAATCCAAAATCCAAAAGTTTATGAGCACTGTTATAATCCAATGAATATTTAAAATAATTCCTCTCTTAGAATTTGGAATGAATTTTCACAACTGTAATAGCTCTTTACAAGACTGATGGTAATGTCAAAACTGAAAAAATGTCCACCAAAACATGATATATATAAAGATTGGTCACATGACAGAATGTTCTAGAATGTGAGTCATCTTAATGGAATTCTAACTGTAAACAAAATTCAACCTTGACCTTCTAATTGAGAAAACATATTGATCAAAACAACCTAATTCAAGGACACTAGTTAAACATGTTTTTCCTGATAACATTAAGATTTAAGCAAATATTAAAGTGAAGAAACATTTATAATTTCTTAAAATATTTATAATATTATATAAATATCATACATAACAATATATATATATATATATATATATATATATATATATATATATATATATATATATATATATATATATATTGTAATTCTGTCTTTGTACTTTCAGAGGCTTGTACTCCGAACTCTGGCAAAATTCGTTTCCCTATTTTAATAACTGCTGAAAATCGTGTACTTTTGACTAATTCATGCTGATTTTTCGAGTACTTTGGAGCGGCCATTTTTGTCTGCTGTGTGCTTAGATAATTGTCCAATTTCCACAAGTATAATATGCAAAGAAAGTTCAGCCACAGTACATGAAAGTAACATAGAGGTATGCCAACATTCTCTCCATTGTGCATGTTGGAAATGCAAACAACTTCATCTTACACCTGTCACTCTTTCAGAAGCACGTAATAACTGTAGAGCGCCCCCTTTGGTAAGAATAGTGTATTTGTCATATCACAGACATTATTTTGAATTTTATCAAGAAGAGAAGTTTAACATACAAATATTGTCAATTTACCTGAAATATACTATGCAATTCAAAAATCATCCTCGACCAAACACTCCTCAAAAGTAGTATTGCCTGCATCAGTCATATGAGAGCTTCTTTTGAAGTAAATACCATTTTTGGTATGCAGTCCAGTGAGAGCTTCTTTTGAAGTGAATACCATTTGTGGTATGCAGTCCAGTGAGAGCTTCTTTTGAAGTGAATACCATTTGTGGTATGCAGTCCAGTGAGAGCTTCTTTTGAAGTGAATACCGTTTGTGGTATACAGTCCAGTGAGAGCTTCTTTTGAAGTGAATACCATTTGTGGTATGCAGTCCAGTGAGAGATTCTTTTGACGTGAATACCATTTGTGGTATGCAGTCCAATGAGAGCTTGTTTGAAGTGAATACCATTTGTGGTATGCAGTCCAAAGAGAGCTTCTTTTGAAGTGAATACCATTTGTGGTATGCAGTCCAATGAGAGCTTGTTTGAAGTGAATACCATTTGTGGTATGCAGTCCAATGAGAGCTTCTTTTGAAGTGAATACCATTTATGGTATGCAGTCCAGTGAGAGCTTCTTTTGAAGTGAATACCATTTGTGGTATGCAGTATAGTGAGAGCTTCTTTTGAAGTGAATACCATTTCTGGTATGCAGTCCAGTGAATGCTTCTTTTGAAGTGAATACCATTTGTGGTATGCAGTCCAGTGAGAGCTTCTTTTGAAGTGAATACCATTTGTAGTATGCAGTCCAATGAGAGCTTGTTTGAAGTGAATACCATTTGTGGTATTTATATGTATCTACATGACCTTAAGGCTTGGTACACACAATGAAGTGTGTCTTATAAGATTTGTAATGTAAGATAAATCTTCTAGTGTATACAGGCCGCAAAATATGATTTCAAAAATCTGATGAGACTGTATTGGGAATAGAACAGTGCTCTATTTTTTATACAATTATCAGGTGACCTGTGTTTATTATCCAATCAGATGACTAAATTCAACCGACTAGGGTCAGCAACAGCATTTGTAAGCACGTGTTGCAATCTGATTAAAATGTGATTTCAAACATAACGGAGATCTGAAGGACACCAATACGAGGACATGTTCTATTGACTGTTCTATTCACCAGTCGTATTAGGTTTCACGTTTATAAAAGTGAAAAACGTTATTCGGAGCATAACATTTCTAACAATAACTCTCATTAACCAGAAATGCAACGCTTGATCTAATAGGTTATAACAAATTAGTGGGCTCGCAAATTCCAAAGGTCACCAGAACATGTATCTTTATCGGTGACCGTTAGATCTACTGATTATAATTAGAACTCAATTTAAATCAGATTAGCACGTGGTGTAGACAAACAGCTGACTCTACGTGTTTCCAAAAAGATGGTTAAAGAATAATTGAATTGTAGGAAGGCGAAGACCTTTATGGAATTTATTCAGTAATGGAATTTATATTACAAAAATATGTCTGACAATGTCTCTGAATGTGGTATTTATTCCTTCATACGTATGTCTCTCTTCTTGATCAGTGGTGTAGCTAGCTGTATTACACTGTAGCTTTTCAAATGATGCGAGAAGAAAAGAAAAGAAAAAAAAAAGAAAAAAATAAGAAATTAAGAAGATGTATAATTTTGGATTCTACCATTTAGAAACACAAAATGAAACCATGATTAGTGACAAAATGTATTAACTGCAGATCTCATAATTATATAAAATGAACAGTAACAACCCAGTATCTGCTTCTCTTGGCAGCAACCAATTTTCCTTATGTGCACAAGGTATTGGTGTTCCTCAAACTGAGATAACATATTTTACCTGTACTATTGCTTCCTTTCCAAACTTACATGTTTAATTTAGATTCATTTAAGGTTGTATTTGTGTTAATTTTCCGAATAGCATTTATTGTGAGCGCCAGCGAATAGAACCCAAAATATGTTTCAAATGGGCACGGCTTCTGGCCAATAACTGAATAAATTTCATCAGATGATTCCACTTTCCTCAACAGGTTTAGAATCAAGTTAGTAAACGAACTTTTTCGAAGATAGGAAACCAATCTGAAAATAAAAGCCAGCCTTTGCAAAGTGACACCATAGGTCACGACCATACAGGATAAGCAGGCCGTACTCGTAATACTGCTGAACGTTCACAAAGCTTCCCACATAAATAATGGTGGAAAGTTTGGTAAATGCAATTTTGTAAAATTATATATTACTACATATACAAAAGAAGCTCAGCTTATAATAAATATCAATTCTACTAAAATGTATGTACATCATTAAGAACATTATATATATATATGTATATATATATATATATATATATATATATATATATATATATATATATATATATATATATATATATATATATATCACTTGAAAAAAGAACCAATACAGAAACATATCAGTACACAAAAGTATATCATGAACAACGTGCAAGATTTAGAGAAAGATGGAAAGTAACAGTTAGAAATTATGCATTTAACTCCCTATCAGATTAACATCATAAACGATAGTCATTACATCTTTCACTATTTTAGTTATTCAAGTAAGCACACTAATTAATTAACATCATAAACGATAGCCATTACATCTTTCAATATTTTAGTTATTCAAGTAAGCACACTAATTAATTCTACTCCATCGAAAACCAGATCTCAATGTTTCTGTGTTAATGAAATTCCCCACATTAACATATACATTTTATTCATTATTATAGATTTAAAATATAAACCCTACAGAAAACCATTTAATCATTGTATTAGATCATTTATTAGACAAAACACAATAAGATGAAATGAACAGATTCATAAAGTTCAGTAGCTCCATGTACCCTAAGCATGGAAGGAAAAGCAACAATTACGTCAATGCTGGAGTGATGTAAGATAAATGTTGTTTTCGATACTTTTCGATACTCCTTTGGGAAATTAAGGAGCTGAAAGATCTCGAGCCTAGTTTGGTCCCTTGAAAGTCCCTCTCCACCATTTCGTTGGCAATATTTTTTATTTTTGTATCTGTCTGCTGACAGTGATACATTTTAATCGTATGCTTTCTCTCCCAAGGTAAAGGTTCAAAAAATAAATTCTGATTACACTAACACGCGTTCACAGACTATTTGCACGGACAATTATTCAAGTTAAAATAATGACTAATACTGCTCGACAGGCTATACGACACTTACGAAATTTAAAGAACAGTATATTAAATATCGTCAACGTGAACGTTGTAGTGAATCGGTGGCAACCTCAGAGACCACTGATATTACATACTTTAGCACTGTTACAAGGAACTTCGATATTGCCATAGCAGTATTGATTTGTCATCCATTCCTTTCTCAGCTCTTACTAGATATATGTTGTCATTTGATATTTATAAAAAAAATTTTTTTTTTTTTAATAACCGAAAAATAAATATTCTAAACAGGTGATCACTTAAGTTTGTGAACCCTAAATCAGCATGATCAGCAGTGATACAGATGAGTGTCGATCATCAATATTTCCTAAGATTTTCACGTTAGGTCCAGTACACAATTAATGCTCTTACGGATAATATACAACCCCCCCCCCCCACCCCCAAACCCCCCTCCACCAAAAAACTTAAATGAATCTTACTTAAGACCGAAAAGTTTGGAAAAGAAACAGGTTACTAAAGGTAAATTTTGATTTCGGTCTGAGGAATACCAATACCTAGTGCACCTAAGTATAATTATTTGCTGCCAGGAGAAGCAGATACTGGGTTGTTACTGTTCATGTTATAATTTTTAGATCTGCAGTTAATACATTATAACACTGATCATGGTTTCATTTGGGTTTTTTAAAATGGTAGAATCTAATATTTTGAACGTTATCTCCACAAAATTGCAATTGCGATCGTGCTATACTCCAGAAGTTAGAAATTGAATTTTTTTTTTCAAATCGTCCCTTCAAGTTCTGCAACACTATTTCTATTTAGAAATTACGAGGAATCCTTTATTAAACTCTCAATATACACTATACCATATCATATCATTTCTACAAATTTAACTTGTGTACATATTACAAATTCAAAATTTAGAAACCAGTAGTAAAATCAAATGATGCCTTTTACACGATTTAGGTGAAAATATTTTCATAATTAATAAAGAAGCAACAATTAATAAAATTTGTGTCACAAATCATCCTTTGATGTACAAATTAACAACATGAAGCAACTCCAACTACTGGGTGCTTGTCGATTTCCATTGTGCAAAGAAACTAAATTAAAGCATTCACTAGGTCTGGTAAACTTATTAACTTCCTTGTAATTATGCAATTATTAAGTGCATAATAACAAAAATGGTGAGATTGAGAAGATGAAAATTTTTATTCGTTCGGACCTAAAAAGTAACCCACATTTGACTCGACAAGACTTACGGCGAATGTAACTGTTTATGCGTGTGTATTAGTTAATGAGGCACTAGGAAAGAAATGAAGAGGACCGATAAATACAGCACATGCAGCCTTGATTAAACTTGAGTTGATTATTTACTTGTCTAGTACACGTGATCTGTAGGTTATCTTCACAACCGGTTAGGGCAAAGTACATAATGATTATGTTTTGTACTCCTGTGGTTGAATATCCATCGACATTGCTATTTTGCAGGTAATAAAATATGCTCATTTCAAATTGAACTTCATATTTACAATATTTATGAAGTCATGAAACTAGATAATTGATTACACACTGCATGAAAGGCCGTAGCTCCGTTCATGTATAACGTATAATAGATTTTCAAACTTGACGACTTCATGAACATTTTAAAATATTTTAAGTTTAATTCTTATAATTACAAATATTTATAGAAATAACAACAAATTTCAAGAAATAAATAACAGCTCTATATTTTAACAAATGTTTACAAATATTGTCAAAGTACATAAGAACGGTACATAAATACACAATAACTTCCTTTCTGGTGTTATGAACTAATAGCGTCACCTTTTCTGCATCACATGATACGATTTTAACCAATCTAAACGCTTGTTACAAAGGATTTGTAAAAACAAAATTGTAATTATATGCTTCCAACTATAGGTAAACGGTAATATAATTGGCTTTTACTGATATACGTGCAGGTTTGTTTGTTTTTTTTTTTCTTCTCTCGACTGAGCCCGAAGCAACCACGCATACACCAATATTTACATTCGGCGTAAGTTGGGACAAAAAGTAGGTTTTATTTTTCATATCATCTAAGAACTAGAACTTTGCTGCAGTGTACTTTACAAGTGTGTAATTAACACAAAGCCGATAATTATATGATGTATGGAAAGATAGGTCGTTTTCTGTCTTGTTTCTCACGTCAAAATTCAATGAAATACGTAAACGTAGCCTTTAAGTATCCGGGAGCTCGGCGATTGGGG
The DNA here is from genome assembly GCA_029931535.1 of Margaritifera margaritifera. Lineage (NCBI taxonomy): Eukaryota > Metazoa > Mollusca > Bivalvia > Unionida > Margaritiferidae > Margaritifera > Margaritifera margaritifera. Next base: position 4,585,633 of record JAQPZY010001584.1, on the reverse strand, counting down.
AATCTGTAAAGCTCTGATATTTCACGACTACCGCATCTTCATGAATCGCATTTTGTCTGATTCAGATGTCTTTAATACCCCTTCCTACAAGATATTAAATCTTGGTAAAAAATGACAATCTCATACGCTAACACGACTGTATCGCCAAAACAACGCAAAAAAGAAACGACATACAGTTTCCATCCAGAGAAAATATGGTGGGAAGGAATTAAAATATTGGAATCATTGATAATTATAGCGTCTTGTACAGGATAGTTCTGCGCGTAAACACGTCAATACAATTTAAAGCACATATCCATTTGCAGAGCAGCCAGTGCAAGCGCACATTGGTATACGTTGGGGCGTGTTTTTCATGAATGGAACACCAAACAGATGTCTCAGTACTATTATATGTTTACGGAATGTTAATGTGTAGTTGACTTGAGGATAAACATACATGAATAAATTCTCAACAATGTACATTTTAATAATGCTTTCTGCTTTTAATCTACAACTTGGAAGGTTCTGACACTCATAAACACATTGGTATCGTACATAGATAGAACACATGTGAATGCACGTGGTCTTCGTGATTGAGATACAATGTGATTCGTACGGACAAGCTAATTGAAACATAACTTTAACAGCATGTGAAGATACACGTATTAATGCATAAGAAGAAGGTTGAATTCCTGGTCCAATGAATTTGGAGTACGTTACGCGCCCCTTAAGTAAGACTTAGATTTCTTCCAATCCAATTCGAAATTAACATCCACTTGAAAATTTATGTAAATGTTTAGACCGATAGATAGATAGATAAAGACAAAAGTAGGATGATGTGGATGGATAAAAATGAAATGGGTCTTTGTTTTTAAATATCTTTTATGTGAGTTTTTGTCCATTACAAATATCATAAGTGGTCGATTAAATAACTGAAGTTATGTAAGAAGAAACATAATTTACCTATCATTCTGACAACAAAGTTTCGATTGGAAAATTACTTAATTACATATTTGTACTGAACTTGCATTCAGTTTTATTTTTGATGAATACAACATGACAAGAACATTTTGTAATTTTACTTTAAATGTATCCTATTTACAGTCATGGGGCAATTTGGGATATGATATTGTAGAACCAGCTATTACCGTATTTTCCCTAACAAAACGTAAATACTGTTTGAATAACAGATGATGAAACTACAATAACAAATGCATGTACAACATGAAGAAATACTGAAACGATTCTAGCCAGAAGAAAGAAATGCAGAGATACAAAGGTACAGCCCTCCGCCCCCAATGTTTTTTTGACTTGGAAGAAAACTTAATTACCTCAATTTAATTATATGTGAAAAAAAAAGACTTTCATGGAAACATGACTAGATATTTGCTGATAGCACATGAGGTTTATATGATTCTTGATGGTCCTTTTAACACATTATTGGCTATGTCATGCCCAGCAAAATGGGAGATAAGTGCCTTTCTCTCAAGGAAACACTGAAACAGTCGACTTGGGTTGGCCTCGGCAGGTATCAAACCCACGACCCTTGGATTACGAGTCCGACGCTCTCCCAACTCCTGCGTCTCCAAGGTTCAATGGGATGCATTATGGTTACTATCCAATGAAGAATGTGGTAATTAAAGCTTCAGAGAGGAATTCTCTATTGCAATCATCGACTAAATGGTAAGACCAGCTAATACAAATCTACTTCAAAGAATATGGCTCCCCATCAAGGTTTTTGGCGGTAATTATTCGAGCAGGGCGTGATTATTTCTTTATTCGAGATAGGTTTCTCTGTGGAAGAGTAATATAATGTTGACCAAAAAAACCTTCAGAACCACGCAAGTGATATATCATTAAAATTATCATTCCCGTTTTACTCAAACATACTACTGAGTAATAGCCCTTCTGACTTGCCCATTACCTTAAACAACTTATTTTAGTCAGAATCGATATAATTGTCAGGCTTCTATCATCAGCACATGGCTTGATGGGAAAGAAAACATGCAAAAAGAAACCTGTTGCATCAACACAAATAATAAAGTCAGTTCAATATTCTTAAATTGGAGATTATAAGATCCATGACAGACCCTCAGTATCAATTAAACACCTTGTCAAGGCATATCGGGAAATTTCAAACTTTTCAATTCGGTTTCTAAATTTCAGTGAAACCTGTAAAGTCCTTGAAAACCGATGCCGACATCATCATTGCTAAGAGCTGAATACTTCTTGCTAATTGCTCAGTGTTAGTGGCTACTTGCCTTGCTTATTGCTTCTTGCCGTTTTTAAATTCTTCATCGTAATTGCAAATTATAAACGGCTTTATTCTAATTTCTTTATGTCATTTCCTAATTGTTCACTGCTATAAATGTGGATCGCTCACAGGTCACTGTTCATTGCACCATTTGTTGATGCATGAAAGAAAACTCAAATTTGTGTCTTAAATGAATATCCTAAGTGAATGTACATATATACACAAATTTGTATGTGTCTTAAATGAATATCCTAAGTGAATGTACATATATACACAAATTTGTATGTGTCTTAAATGAATATCCTAAGTAAATGTACATATATACACAAATTTGTATGTGTCTTAAATGAATATCCTAAGTAAATGTACATATATACACAAATTTGTATGTGTCTTAAATGAATATCCTAAGTGAATGTACATATATACACAAATTTGTATGTGTCTTAAATGAATATCCTAAGTGAATGTACATATATACACAAATTTTAGTCAAAGCCACTTAGCAGTTTTTAAAATATAGATTATTAATGTCAAACATTAGCGTCTTAAGTCTGGGCTACGAGAGTCGCCATGATGAATATAGTTGTGACGTCACTAGATCACACCATGTCTAACACCGACACATTGGCATACCGATTCACTGTTGCAATAAAATGTTATTTTTAAACTTTTGAATACAAGAATGACACAGAACAACGCTATTAAACTATATAGTAAATAATGAAGATGAACTCAGATTGAGGAGACACACGATGAACCAGTTGCCTGTGATATGTGCAACCTACTACGGGAACTTACTGATTCGATACGCATACTCATACTTTTACTAAGACACTCGCAGATACTAATAAGACGTGTACATTTTAATATGAGATCAAATTATATTAAAAAAATAAATCCAGACTTACTAGCATCTACCAAAACTTCAAGTCGCTTTCATCTGACTGTCAATTTGTCACATAGCCAGAACGGACAAAGCAAGGTCACGGACTACATAGCTTCTGTTATCTTTTTGCTACACACCGTTCCATTTGTATGTAAACTAGCATCCGAAACTGATTCTGACTGGACCACGTTCTAAATTTTCTATGACAATATTTGGGTTAATAAAAATTACGACTGACTTTCATTGGTAGGTACCTTGCATGCCATATATCTGATTGCTTTGTATCTGTGAATTTGTCTTCTACTTGACATATAGTTCAAAAAACAAAACAAAACAAAACTTCTTGGACTCTATTATATTGTCAAGATCTATTACGGCTGTATATCATCATTCTTAAATCCAAGACGAAAGCAATACGATAGAATCAATGAATTCATAGTGAATTGACACGTAGCTTTTGATAGATATTGCAGATGTGTCTGAATGTTCCACGTATGCAGAATGCAGAAAAAACAATTTGCCAAAGGTATGCCCGTTTACGGAAATGCACGGTAAAGCTGAGCAAGAGAATCTATCTCACACCTGTGGCGTGCAGATACTGCAAATAATCTGATAACATCAACGAATCTGATAACATCGATGTTGTGACAAAAGATTCATGAGAGATAATAGATGATCGATTAGATGACACAGTCAGGCAAAATGAAAAGAAACTGGATACCATATAATTGGATCTAGTAAATACAATAGCAAGGGCGATGAAACTTATGTTCCCGCAGGTTTATTCGTCAAAACTTATTAAACTGAAATTATCAAAAGAAACAAAATCACCTTTCCTGATGGAAAATTACACGATGTACCTAGTATATTGTTTCATTTTTATATTTAACGTCACATTAGCACTAGAAAGGACACACACACAGACACTCACACACACACACACACACACATATATATATATATATATATATATATATATATATATATATATATATATATATATATAGTTATAGTTATAGTTATAGTTATAGTTATAGTTATATATATATATAGTGCCGCGGCAATGGAAGTAAAGTGCCTTCCCAAGTGACATATCACATCTGACATGAGCATTTAATGTTTATGACCTGGAGTAAGTATATAATGCCCTCTCCTTCGCCACATTTTAAGAGTTTCATCCAAATTTTAAACTAAGTAAATATTAATATAAGATTGATAAGTTCTCCTCGTTTCCAAATACTGTATTTATCCTTAAGAATTATTTAAATCCCCTTTTAAAGCAGGCATGTAAGCAAATAAAACAGAATTAAAAACAATAAAAAAATATACGTCTCGTCCTTCAGAGCTACATGAATTTGTATGCATCTTTCGAAGCCTAATTCTGAGTCTTCAAAGGGTTTTTGCAATAAATTGAAAAACGGAAATATAAATTGTTACGACTATAGGTCTTAAAATATGTAACAGAAAGAAAGTGAATCCAATAAAATCAAGTAAAATCAACTAGCAATTTATTTCCAGACAATTAGAGTGAAAATTCAAAAGACACTTACAATTTGTGAGTTAAATTCCAAATCATCCTAAATGTCCTAATCATAAGTCCAAGATAACAGAATGTTCCGAATGAATTCATATAGCCTTGAATGTCCTGATGAAACATAAAGATGCAATCCAGAATCTATATGATTGAGTTTACATAAATCCCAAAATCATGTATTAATCCAAAGGTCAATGAGCACTTTAGTAATTCCAATGAATATTTTAAATACATAATTCCTCTCAAATTATATCTGGTTTCAACAACACAACTGTAATTACTAACATTGATTCCTTACAGACACAGATCTTTAGAACCGGAATTCTAGAACAGGAATGAGTTTGTTTTCCTAACTCTGTATATAAATACACATGTCTACGTGACCTATGTCACATCAGAATATGAGTAATTCTAATTGAAACATACTGGCTTGTCTGACATATGTCACAAAAGTCTAATTGCGAAATGCCTATGAAGATACTGGTCCACCTGACATATGTCACAACTTATAAGCATGGACAAATGTTAAGTATGTATTTTGTTAAATAACCATAAAACTTACAATCATAACCAAAAGTTAAGTATGTAAACATCATATATATATATATATATATATATATATATATATATATATATAAATGAAGATATCTTCCCGTTTAGAAATGGGATAAACAGATTGATGAAAAGCCGAAGATAATAGATGTATATAAGTTACCTGCTGCTATGTTGACAATTCAGTTTCGTCATAAAATTAAATATCGGTGATCAAGCAACGAAATTAGGGGAAAATAATAACTGTAACCTATTGCATGTTTTTTTTTTCTCACTTCGAAACAACTGCTTACCATTCAATAATTCATTTTATCTTCTGAAAAGGAAAAGAAGTATTAGAATGATACATTTTTGCTACGGACCATGCACACTTAAATCTGTTAGAAATTGCTACTGACCATGCACACTTAAATCTGTTAGAAAATGCTACAGGCCATGCACACTTAAATCTGTTAGAAATTGCTACGGGCTATTCACTCTTAAGTCTGTTAGAAATTGCTACAGGCCATGCACACTTAAGTCTGTTACAAATTGCTTAAAATCTCATGAAGATCAAGCTAAATGACTCTTACCTAAATGTAAATACTCATTTCATAAAAGGTAAATCATGAATTCACTTACCTAATTGTTCTTACTTAAGTCTGTTACAAATTGCTACAGGCCATACACACTTAAGTCTGTTACAAATTGCTTAAAATCTCATGAAGATCAAGCTAAATGACTCTTACCTAAATGTAAATACTCATTTCATAAAAGGTAAATCATGAATTCACTTACCTAATTGTTCTTACTTAAGACGTACTACGTTTCTCACAAATAAAAGCCATCACTAGAATTGATGTTTGCGTCTTTTTATTATTCATTTTGCTAAGAGTTGTGCCTTCTACCTTTTAGGATCGCTTTCCTTCCACTTTGAAATTCTGTCTCGAAGACATTAGAATAGACATAATGAAAACTCCAAATCGAAGGGCACTTTTGATAATCATGTGACTATAATTCTTCTATAAGTCTAGGTAAATCTGAGTTCTCGTTTAGCACTGATTTGCTTAAACAAAAAACAAAAAAAATGTGCTGGAACAACCTAGTTGTATTATTGTCCTTTTTCATTTCTCCTACATTACATTAGATGGAATCAAAGACATCAATTCTACTGTGAATTACTATAATGGCACTTTTTCAAGTGTCAGTTGGGCGTATAAAATACCATAGGCAGTCAGTAATGAATGCTTCATGCAATAAAGGCAGAATAATCGTATCTGATGTTGCGTTGGAATGCTTTATTTGCTATATGAGAGACCGACATATATTTAGTGAAGGAGTCAAAATATTTCCTGGAATCAATAATTGTAATTTAAGCATTAAATTTTTTATTGGCAAATCAACATGTTACTGTATAAATTTCGAAGGTTATGCATTCGTTTCTTTCTTTCTATTCCTGAATTCTAAGAGCGCCCTCTGATTTCTTTGATTTTTTTACATACAAAGTATAAAAACATAGCAGAAAGCGTACATTTCTTTCCTTTTTATTTTATGACTTGGCGTTTTAATTGTTTTTACAATTTTCAATATCATACTTTTAAGAAAACGTTTACATCGACCAAAGGAATTTACTCCTTCCATCTTGTATTCGCTGGAAGAGACAAAGATTGAGAAGAGACATGTTGGATCTGCAACTTTTCGTGCATCTAATCCTACTGAAATATACCTGTATTAAAACTGATAGGTTTTCTCTCTTTTGCGATTTATGTCGAAACGCAGTTTGAGAACTTTCTGATTTACCCTGCTCCAAATGTTGCATTAAAACAAATAAGATTCTATTCATTTTGTCCAAAATAGAACAAATAATTTGGAACTTTCCCCAGAAAGTTTGCATAAATGCTTTTATTGGCAACAATAGGAACATCGGAACATCGGAACATCGCAAGATACGTAACACATAAATTCATGGTAATCAACACTTTGATTCAAGCACATACGGAGACGCATGCCCAGAGCGATATTACGTCAAATAGCTTTGGGTCATGAATATTTACTGACTCCATTGTCAAGATACTTACTTAATACAATTTGTGATTAAATTAAATAAAAACTACTGGACCTTCTGCTGCCGACCGAAGAAATTATATTGCAATGATCCTTCAAGATCGGTTACCCCCATATGGAACATGACTGTTCTGTTGACCTGCATGCCTTTATAGTTCATTTTCAAAATGGCTAAGCTCTCGGCATGAAATACCCCAACACTGTACTTTGTTTACCAGCTCTCGGCATGAAATACCCCAACACTGTAGTTTGTTTACCAGCTCCTGGCATGAAATACCCCAACACTGTACTTTGTTTACCAGCGGAAAAATCTTCAATTCACCAAAGAGGCTGATACAAAATATGGGGGCTTTTCCCACATATGCCATAAATTTAGAGTACTCCCTGTGCAATCGTTCAGAAGAACCTAAAATATCCTGCTGTGAATACAATCTTTTGATTGCTGGTCCGAATGAATTGAGAAACGTTGAGGTTAGTTGCATAAGAGAGTGGATTTTACATGATCATCTATCGCTAATGCCGTCTTCAGTAATACAGCTAGTATTTCTCACAGACAACCCGATACCATGGGTGCCATCATATCTGAAGGCAAAGCCATTGGATTTAGGTTTAATTCCGCCACCATAAACTTCAAATAGAGTAATGAGATGATGGTACTTTTATGAAAATGTGTGTGTACAATAATCTCCTCTCTGCATCTTAATTTCTGTTAGAGATTTTTCTGCAGGGTTTCCGTCAGGAAGCCAGTATTTTTTAATTTATGCTCATTTGTTGTTGAATCACATTGTATGTATGTATGTATGTATGTATGTATGTATGTATGTATGTATGTATGTATGTATGTATGTATGTATGTATGTATGTATGTATGTATGTATGTAC
>JAQPZY010001584.1:4345000-4575000 GCA_029931535.1 Margaritifera margaritifera | reverse complement strand
TCTAATGAAGCCGTCGATTTTGTCTCTTTTATATTTGAAATTCCAGATCATGACTGTGTTTTCAAGGTCAAGGTTGCATCTGACAAAGTCAAGGTTGCATCGGACAAAGTCAAGGTTGCATCTGACAAAGTCAAGGTTGCATCTGACAAAGTCAAGGTTGCATCTGAATGGCCACCCAGGACAAAACAGTATTTGTATAATGACGCTTCTATAGTAGATTCTGGCAGCGTATCCGGCAGATAAAACATTTTAAAAGTTTCGACTACAAAGCAAAAGGATTTATTCACCTTTATATAACCTCCACAAAAACGTTTAGTGTGGGATATGGACAACACTTGAAACAAATATAAATACTACATACATATGAAATTTATTGACTTTTAGTTGCATCCACTTAAAGTACTCCCCATGCATCTCTGCACACTTTCTCAGTGTAATTATTCAATTACTAAATGGCATTTTCAATGTACTGTTTGATACGTTGTTCATGCATTGGAAAAAAGAACGTCCAACCGCATGGCAGCTTTCAAATCGTCTGTCCCTCAGCGAATATTTGGTAACGGGAATCAGCCAAAAATTATTTGGAGCTAAATCAGGGCTGTGTGGAGAATGTGGCAAAGTTTGTATGCTGTGCTCCTTCAGGAAGTCTCTCAAGACGGCGGATTTGTGCGCCAGTGCGTTATCATAAAGTAGATAGATACATCACCTATCGGTGCGTGGATGGGTGATTCGGTACTGTTCCACAACTTTGGCAACACTTCGGAGGCATAAAATGTCCAGTGATACTAGCAGAGTAGGCACATGTACCTGGACGATCGGGCCTTTTACATCGAAAAATAATGCGTATACAACTCTTTTGACAGTCCGACTACGTCGAACGATCTCTGGCATCTGCTCGTTTTCTCCGAACGAAACGTTATTATTTTCTCTTGAATCGGGTTTTAAAAAATAACCGTAAATCCGTGTTTCATCACCTGTGGCAATCTCATTCAATCGTCCCTGGTTACTCTTTTCATGTTTGGCGAGAAGCCGTTTGACGATTTCAACCCCGAGTCTGTTTTTGATCAGCCGTCAACAAATGCGGGACCCATCTTGCACAAACCATTTTGAGCTTCATATGATTCTTTAATATATTAAAAAAATAGCTGATAAATTAGTGCCTGTGATAATTATATATATATATATATATATATATATATATATATATATATATATATATATATATATATATATATTCCACTATGTAACGAGCATCTTCATTAATTGTCCCCTTCACAGCAGCCACTTCCCGATCCCCAATCGCAGAAAACGGTGGGTTTTCTTCCATGGATTCGCGACCATAGTTAAAACGATGAAACCAATTAAAAACTGTAGGATTTGACAGAGAAATACATGCGTCAATTTTATTCCAGTTGGCCTTGTTATCAGTTGAAGAGCACCCTAAGAGCACCCTGATTTTACAGTATGCTCTTTGCTCAGTAGCAGAAATGTTCTCCTTCTCCGACATTTTTACATTCCTTTCAATATCCTATGTTACGTCACACGCATATATCTACAGGTGTCTGGTGTGCTGCTTTTACAGCTGCGGATCATTTTATAGAACGCTATTTTGTCTGTTGATCGGTATTAAATTTATTGAGAACCATAAAAGTTATAACAAAATATTCAGAACTTTTCAAATACCCCTCGTATGAAAGGGAATCTTTGTCATCGAAACTACTTAAGATCCAATCTCCTCCTCCTACTAAACTGGTGGTACTGATCAGGGAAAAGAATATAACTGGAAAATTAGTTGATATGTTACACTTAAATAACCATATTTCTCTGTAACAAAAATACAAAAAAATGTCAGTAAATGACAGAAAAGTTGTCCTAGTTTTCACTAAAAGGATCAATCCATAAGCCCTTGTATTCTTGAACCTTTCTCCAAACATACTGTTTCCTTCACACACAGAGGATAAATTAAATGCATCCCGCTTAGAGGAAAATTACACATATTACAACAAGATTTCCCAGCACAGCTAACTGGCTCTAAATAATTCATTGCAAATATGCTTTTGAACACTGGAAAGACAGAGAGCTTCTTGCCAAAATTATACAGATTTGTTCTCTAGATCCCAAATAAAATATGGAGGAAATGACCAATTTTTATTTTCTGATAAGAGTTTGGTGATTGGTAAATACCGAATCAGGGGAAATGGATATCGTCAATCAATGAGATAATGTGTTCTCCTGTAGAGATGAGAGTCGTACAAAGTTTCAACAGTGCCACGGCTGCATTGACATAAGGCAGTGATCAATTTGTTCCATAGATCACCAGCTGTGACGTAAGGCTCCACTTCATTGCTTTCAGGATGAGACCTTTCAACTCGTCTTAGTGTCCACAGGATGATATTTTCAAGATCAAGATCAAGACGGTGTCTGGTAAATCGTGACGTCTGACCATCTAGCAGTGGAATCTTAAATCGGAGAAAGAAATATGATAAGTTTGACATTGATTACCGGCATAATCTGAAACTTTACCGTATATGGATATGAGATAAAATATGATAATTGATGAGAGAAAGAGATAAATAAACCTCACTGACAGAATTGTATCCAAGTGTTACCTGTATATGAATCGGGACACATTTGTAGGAGGTCTGGTTGGATAGGATATATACCAAATTAATGTGTTGTAATACAAGATGGGTATGCAAGACAACCGTTGTACAAAGCGGTATGTCGTAGGAAATGCACACAAGCTGCGTGGATTGGATTATAAAACGTGCTGCTCATTGACGGCAAAAATTGAGAAATGGGTATAAAATAAATGAATTTTGTACATACTGAGTAACACAATATGTCTGGCAGGTATACACTAATAAATTCTGATATTATAATTATCTTCAAAGGATCCACGAACTAGGCGCAGAAATAAATTTCGAAAACCCCATGTTATATATTTCTCGTTTACATCTCTCCCTTTTTTCTTTTTCCCCCTGATTATAAGTACACGATATACTTATAAATAGTCCTTATTTTTTATACTTGAAACATATCTTTAATTATCATAATTTGCAACGATATAAGCTACTGTTTAGACGCAGAATTTTCCACATCATCATGAATATCGTATTAAATTATTTTGTTTGGAAAGAGTAGATTTGTTTGGAAAGGAGCAGGATTACTTGCAAGATCTCTTGCTTTTTATTATATAAGGAAGAAAATAGTTTAAAGCAATACCCTTACTAAAAGACGTCCATTTTGCATCTTTCTCCTATTTACCAGGATACATTTGAAGCAATCAGAACTATTGGTCTTAGTACCAATTGCGACAAAGAATTATTTTTTTCAGTAAAACTAGTTAGTCTGATTACTCGAAGGTATGAAAAGATTCGTTGTCAATTTAATACCTATCGATTTTCATCTAAATATGGGGGGGGGGGGGCTTTGTTGTCATCGCTATAGTATATTTATTACATAAAAGAACTGGCGAGACCCGAAAGTCCGTGTCAAAGGAAAAATAGACCCCTTTTACATATATTAAAGGGCTAAATTGATGACGAGTTTACGTTTCGGTTTATCCCATTTGGCAGTTTTATGGCCACTCTTTACATTTTGAAGCCCCTCCATGTAGCGTCGCTTTCGTCTGTATATTGAAGGAATCTCTTTCCTCGAAACTAATCCTGACGCATTACCAAGTGTCGGTTGACGTTAACTTAGGGAAGTTATAAAATTACGATTTTCATAGCTGATGCGGGCTTTGAAATAATCCACTACACATTTTCAGATGAATGCGTATTTAAATAGACAGAATCTCATCCACGGCGCATTGAGAATTAAGGGTTTTGGATGCAAATGGCATCTGAGGAAAGATTCCAGTAACAGCTGCAGAGTAGTCTGTAGAAGAAATAAAAGTATTATGACTAGTGGGGCAGTTCTAAGAGTGATTAATGAATGCAGCTGCGAATGGCCTCATGAAAACCTCAAGTATAAATACGTACTTCATTGTGTACTTACGACGTTTCATATAAACTGTATAGGTCTTGCTGAAGAGTAAGACACGCAGTAATCGCAATATGTTAACACCATCTTGTTGAACAAGAGAATGCATACAAAAAATCATGGGGAATTATATATTGTACAAAATTCAAATTAGAATAATGCAAGTATAACTTCATGTAGATTTTCATTCAAGTGTAAATACGATTAGCAAAGAAATTATCATAAGCATATCAGGGAAAAGAAATAGCCAACTGCATTGTATCTTTAAATTTTGATGGAAACATTGAGTTTGATTACATTTTGTTTTTCTTTTCTGATTCTACCGAATGTAAATAATAAGCCTCTACTTCTCTACCCACCCACCCACCACCAGGACTGTACCTCGTATTACTTATTATTAAATATAAATAGTGTGAGAATGTTCAATACAAATATCGTGAATATTGTAATGTGAGAGAACGTTCTTTTGCAAATAAATTTTACGTAGAATATTGTTTAAGTGGTAAATCCGAGGTATGATCAGAGGCGGCGCGAGGGTTCGAGGCGCCAGGGGGCAATGTTCTTTAGTGGCGCCCCTACCGAGGCGCCCGGGGGCAATGTTCTTTAGTGGCGCCCCTACTTTGCCACAGAGAACAGTTTTTATGTCAGTTGCCAACCTCCCCCCCCCCCACACACACACACACACAATCTACGCCCCGGTTATAGCTATAAAAAAAGCTCCCTACGGCGCCATTGCCCAAGTCGCGCCGCCACTGGGTAAGATGTTATAAAAAGAAGATACAATATTTAGAGTGGGATAAAGATACATAGGTAACATTTGTTCATAATTGAATTACATTGTTTTGTTGTAATTCTATATATCAAAACTCTTAACACGACTGAAAAAAAAAAAACTTTCTTTTAAGCAATGTTAACATATCTATTGTACGTGTCTTGTAATTAATACTGATTAGACTAATTAATACCTGTGAGAAATTTCTAATTTTCGCTCTCTCATTTTTGCAGCTAGATATATCATGTCAAGATTTCCTTCTGTTACACGGCCTCGGCTTGTATATCACTCTGTAAATACAATTAACAGCTGAACACGACTCGACGGAAGATGATATTGGGGTTTGAATGGTAAAACAGTCACGTTTATTGAATATCGCTCTGAAAAGGTTCTGCTAAACGAATTTTATGATGGATGCTTCATGAACCAATTATGTATTTCCTGTCAAATCCTGTATTTTGGGGCATTTTCCCATGAAACAAAAGAACTTTTGGGGTGGTAAAAGAGTAGGTGAACGTGTGAGTAACTCATATTTTTGCTGTTGTCCAGTGTTTGTCAACGATACGTATAAATTTGTAATCCGACATGCTAGTTTTAATAAAGTTTATTTTTCAATCTAATTTATATCCAAGGAATTGTCGATCACATAAATTATGTGTGAACTCACTGAACTTATATATAAGTATAAACTGAACAGGAAAGCGTCTTCAGAAGCGAACACTGAAATAAAAAGAAGAATTTAAAGCTGACAAGATTTCCTTAAAATATAAGAGAGAGAGAGAGAGAGAGAGAGAGAGAGAGAGAGAGAGAGAGAGAGAGAGAGAGAGAGAGAGAGAGAGACCTGGGTAAGCAACAAGTGAGCAAGTGTCCTGCACACTTTACCAGAAAAATCTGTTGCTTGGTACAAATAGGCGTCTCTGACATAAAAATGGATTGCGACTGTGACAACGGATATTCAACGACAGAGTGGATGATACTTTTGTACAACAGATTTAGGGTTGCCAAACATTGTTTTTTTAATGTTCTTTTCTTGTTTACAAAATGTACAAGGTAAAATATCCATAGTCAATCCAGCAAGATAAAAATGAGGCTATTTAACTGCAATATCAGCTGACCTAGTTACTGTATTTTTGGAACCTTTCCACTTAAGAATTCATTACGTCTGGGTCTTCCAATACTCTATCTGCAGGTTAATAGTCAAAACACATAAGCCATTTCCAATTTACAAGAGCATAATAACTTACTCCCGAGTTTTCAATTCCATTAGTGCAAATTTAGCATGTCAAGCTACATTTAGGGATAATAAACAGAGCCAAACTAAATGGCCCTGCTAATATTTTGTATATATGACAAAATTTTCTTTTTAAAATGTTAATAGTACAGTAATTTATTTTAGTTTTTAAGGAAAAAGGTCGTAAACGGTATCAGCTGTCAAGGTCATTTCTCTAATACGTGCCCTAGTTTCTCCCATAAGGCTTGCTTGTTTGTTTATTTATTTAATTCTTTTAGACGGCAGTACAAAAAAATTATCTGAAACAACTAGATGGACTGTGCACACATGTAGAGGCCTGCTGTGAGTTAATAACAGTTACAACTATTATAGATATAAAAAAAATTAGACAATAGACAATATTTAGACAAAGAAAAACGCTGTACCTCAGTTGGTAGAGTGTCAGATTCGTAATCCGAGGGTCGGCTGCCTCGGTGTGTCCTTGGGAGTGAAACTTACCTTCCATTTGATCGCCATCATATAGCCAATAACGTATTAAAAATGCCGTTAAAACAAACAAGCAAACAGAAAATTGACACATTTTTTAAGAGTCGGTTTGCATATACATTATAAGAAAATTAGCTCATTTGGAGCTGTTTTGCCGACTATAAACAATAAAATAACAATTAACTCTAACATACATACATACAAACATACATACATACATACATACATACATACATACATACATACATACATACATACATACATACATACATACATACATACATACATACATACATACATACATACATACATACATACATACATACATACATACATACATACATACAAAATTAGTTATATACATGCATACGTGTATACAAGCATAATGATAGGATATGTGCATCCGAAATCTCATACAAAACATTGACCTGAATCGAGTCAGTCTATTGATCTATCAAGGTCTTGGTCACTCATCTCAATATTGCATCTCATGCATTCTTTATCGTATATTTTTGTTTTAAAGCTTCTCCATATTTTCATGACCCTTCCCCCCCCCCCCCCAGAATAAAAATGAATCAAAATATTAGATGATGAAAGTATTTTCAGTCTTGTCTGATAATCATAAGTACGGATTATGGGGTTGTGACTGTGAGCCTATTGACGTTTGTTTCTGCAAGAGTTTCAGATTTCTTAGTGGACAGTTTTGTTACAAGATGTCCGCTATACGCCAGTGTTTCAGACCCATCTTTCCGACCATATTTTTGACTGCATGATGCGTATGTCATTGCTTTCCTAGAGCTGATATAAGAAGAAATTAAAAATGACCATAAAACGTCCATTATCTCATAGTTAAAGAAAGATTCGGACTTGAAGAGACACTTTCTTTCATTTTATTGAAGGTTTTCCTCCCTTGGAATTGGAAAATAGACAATGGATATATTTTGGAATTGATTATTATAGATATCTTATTTAAATATTACATATAAAGAAAAACAACTTTTAGTGCTGGAAAGGTGCAAATTCGTGTCCACTTTGTAAACCATAATTTACGACTGATTATCGGAAACAATACACTTTCGAATAATTATAATTGGTGCACGAGATCAGTCTGGATCTAAGTTTAGTACAGGTACAATTTATTGCTTATGAAGAACTTCATTTTTTAACTTCTGTACTCAAGCATTTTTCTTTGCCATTGTATACACTGCTGCCATGTTGTAACTAATGCAAAATATTAAAATCACACGTTTTACTAACATGTATCAAAAACATTAGTCTTTTTTTCCAATGACAAGAATAATATAGTTGGGATGTGTCAAATGTGGCACTTGGAAAGATTTATATGCCATAGATAAATATCGTTTTATTACGATCACATTATTCAATATTTTCGCTGATAACTTCGATTTCTTTAAAGTTTTGGGGAAAATGGTCATCGACTGTGGTGACCAAAAACTGCAGTCATTTCAAGAAATCGAAAGGAAGTGGATAGCATTTAAAATTAGCACCGTTATCCTACGGCTTCCGCTAATGATAGACCAAGCTATAACAGTTGACGGGCTAATTAAATTGACCCGTATTATCTGTACTGCGATTGCATCGATATACTTTTCGTCCTCCCCTTCTGGTTGGTATCTTTGTTTTGTCGTTAGCAGATAAAGGAGTCATCATGGTATTTAGTTGACCTCAGCACCGGAAACTAAATGGCTTCTGGTATAAGTCTGTAATGTGCTTGAAATCTTTAATCGTCATAAGAGGAGAACAAGTGGCATGATAAAGTCCCAAAACGTTAGGTAACCAAACTTGTGTTTCCTTAATCTTAATTATTACATACCCATTTAATGCTATATGGCTGATATGGCGTTTGATACAGATGTTCAATCCGTATCACATACCCATTTAATGCTATAAGGAAGATATGGCGTTTGATACAGATGTTCAATCCGTATCACATACCTATTTAATGCTATAAGGCTGATATGGCGTTTGATACAGATGTTCAATCCGTATCACATACCCATTTAATGCTATAAGGCTGATATGGCGTTTGATACAGATGTTCAATCCGTATCACATACCCATTTAATGCTCTATGGCTGATATGGCGTTTGATGCAGATGTTCAATCCGTATCACATACCCAGATTGGAACAATTTAGCTGTTTTCACTGACGCGAGACAACTTTCTTAGACGCATCGAATCCTACCATTATAAATCTCAGTTCGTTTTGAATTTCATTCACAATGTAAATCTAAGTATATTTAGAAAAAGTAAAATAGGGGGTAAATAATAAACACAAAACCGTACTCGTGTTTTGCTCTGAATCGGGGGGGGGGGGGGAACTCTTTTCATATGGCGTATGAATACGTCTTGGCTTGACTGCCTTGAAGCATTCTTACGCCGAATCAAATTCATCCTTCCCGCCGACTCTGAACAAAACACGTATGAAGTTTTATGCATTTATCAGTTGCTAAATATGTGCAAATAAAAATCCTACGCGATTGTAAATTACATGGCAATACGTTTAGAACTAATCCATCCAAGTCAAAAGAACAACAACTCTCGTATTTTGTGTGTGTGTGTGTGGGGGGGGGGGGGGGTGTGGGTCAATATTTTTTGCAGATATTCTACTGCACTGTGAGAACTGTCAGACAGAACAATAACAAATCACGCACCTCATCATCCTCTTCTATTACAAGCTTATACTAATAATAACAATGAAAATAGGAAAATCACCATTGCTACATTCATCTCCTGTGGATCTTACCATTTATGAAATGAAAGCTTGAATGTCGCAAATTTGTAAACGAAGAGGGATATTTTACAGATACGTTTTCAAAAATGATATCTTCTATTAAAATGAAGCGACCTGAACAATTTGGATCAAGAAAGATCTGCGTTTAAAGGGCTACAATACTGAATAAAGAGTTTATACTAAATATGTATTCTTTAAGTAAATAAAGCCTTGAAACCTTTTGCGTTTTTCGCACTGGTAAGTTTCTTTAGTGTTTGCTTACCATCTGCTTTCTGTTTATTTACGACAAGATCTTTTCTTGTTTTAATGTTCACACTTAATCAATGCTAGTTTTAAAAAATCTGCATGCAATCTTATTTGTTAATTCTTACATACAGAAGTAACGTTAGCCGCTTCTGTGCTGCAGATTGTTGAGATCACTTCAGGAGCTATGACGTCATCGTAGAAAACTGACGTCATACAAATGAATTTCTAACGTCATATTGTTACTGCTGACATTTTTCTTTTTTCATTACGATTTCCAGCAACATGATTGGTCAGGTCTTTATCGATTAAATGGTCAGCCCCATAATTCAGCATAAAAAAAACTGAAATATAAAGATAAAAGTCGAATTTAAATAATATGAGAGAGAGAGAGAGAGAGAGAGAGAGAGAGAGAGAGAGAGAGAGAGAGAGAAGCGGGAGTCCTGACATTCCACAATATTTTCCTCTATTTTCTCCAAGTGACATTTTAACAAGTAGACATACATTTTAACATCATTACAAACATCTGGCGAGGTCACGGTGAATCAATTATTAAAGGATTACGGAATTTCATGTTTGGTATGTTTGGTATGGCATTGTTTCCTAAAGAAAACTTCTTAATTCCAATTGTTATGAATTTACTGACGTTTCTGCAATCTGATTGGATATAAACGGTCATGTGATACTCATCTGCAATTTTTGAACCCATCGGTAAATTCTGGGAACTACTTTCGGTTCCTAAGCAGTTTCCAGTGCACTTTGGGTTAAGTTTTGTCTATACCAACTCCTTACACCATAATAATAACAAGCCCCCCCCCCCCATGACTTCAGATCAAAATGTGCAATTCAAGATAAAATTGCTGATTAGAAATTCAAACAATGTAATTGCATTGTCCTTCCTGCGCTCAAACACTAACTCCTGTAGCAAAACAAAGCATTGTCCTTCCTGCACTCCAACACTAACTCCTGTAGCAAAACAAAGCATATTGCAGGCTTCACGAGCCACTCTACATTCATAAATTACTGCATTTTTGCTTCAAAAATGTTTCGCGAACTGTTATTGAAGGTCATGGTCATATCACGTGAGCGCAGGGGATATCACTAACAATGGACACGATTTTGGTTTTGAAAGATCGAAATGCGTAGAAATAAAGAACGAATGCTAAAACAACAGGTGCCAGAGGCATACTCAATGTTGAAAAAAGCAATAGCCTGTAGACTGGTTAAAAAAAAAAAAATACCGAATGGCAAAGTTTCTCAGATCACTGCTATGACCTGCTATGACACTCTACCATATTTATAATGCTGTATGTGTAAAGAGGCTACAGAACGAAAACTACGAGGCACATAAAATCGAATGTTTTGTTGTTAAAATCCGCGGATGTGAGGATAGAAACGGAGGAAAATTGGAATTATAACGATTAAATGAACATGGTTGGGTATTTATCGAAGTATAAATTGTTACCTAATCACTCATAAACTTAACTTATTTATCTAAGTATAAATTGTTACCTAATCACTCACAAACTTAACTTTGTGAGTGATTAGGTAACAATTTACACTTCGATAAATACCCAACAATGATCATTTAATCTTATAATAAAATTGCACATTCTGTTCATTTCCAATTTAAACAAATATTTGTTATGGACTTTAAGTTTAAATATTTATGCTGACTGTCCCTCGAAAGTGTGGGCGTACGAGATAAAAACTGAACTCGATAAATCGAAACGCGGAAGTCTACCCTGATTTTTTCTTTCAAAAAGTAAGTTTTGTCACCGTTAGGTAACCTCTCGAGATTTGCCCCCCCCCCTTTCATTTTCATAGATGTTGTTGATCACAAATGCATTTATGTAATCGGTTTGAATTTTATGTGGCAATTCGATTTGCCATTTCACGCGTGTTTTCTTCTTCCTCTTTCTTTTTTTAAAGAAAACACTCTTTATTTATAGTAATCACAAGAAACCCCTCCCCCATTTTCTTTTCTGTTACAGAGGTTTGTTATCAGCTATTATCAACACAAATGAATGATTTTTTAAGGGCATGTTTATACACAATGGCAACTCATCCCCACCCCCTCTCTCTCTCTATCTATCTATCTATCTCTCTCTCTCTATCTCTCTCTCTATATCTCTCTCTCTCTCTATATATATATATATATATATATATCTATCTCTCTCTCTATCTCTATCTCTCTCTCTATCTATCTCTCTCTCTCTATCTCTATCTCTCTATCTCTATCTCTCTCTCTCTATCTCTATCTCTCTCTCTCTCTATCTATCTCTCTCTCTATCTCTGTCTCTCTCTCTATCTATCTATCTCTCTCTCTCTATCTATCTCTCTCTCTATATATATATCTCTATCTCTCTCTCTCTATCTCTATCTCTCTCTCTCTCTCTCTCTCTCTCTCTCTCTCTCTCTCTCTCTCTCTTCTTGTTAGATATAGGCCGATATAACGGCTATGAATATATTGAAAACTTACGAAGAAAAAAAATCGGTTTTTAAGGAGCGAATATTGTGCTCTAACTGTGGTTGGCGCTACTCCCTAATTTCTAAACTTGTAAATATGGGCACACGAACGAAACAAGTAGGAAATTATCTTGCACTATAAATCATTTATGTAGTTATCTCCCATGGATTTAAATATGCTTAAACTGACCACTGTCCGATAGTGCCTGTAGGTATGATGAACTGATAGCCGTTTTCTGATCGGCTGTTTGCAAATTACGGATATTGATCGCTATTTTTAATGCATTCATGAACGGAAAATATGGCAGATAGAATGACTATATTTAATGGATTTTTTAAAAATACAGAATTCCAGTTATTATATCAATTATAGGTGTTGGAATTTAATTATGTTGGTGTCATTCTATATAAAGTTCTTTCATATAATCATGAATTGAAACACATAAGATGGGATCCAGGAATAAGCACTTTCCTCTCTGTTTGGTATATATATATATATATATATATATATATATATATATATATATATATATATATATATATATATATATATATATATATATATATATATATATATATATATATATATATATTATGTAAGGGTGCAAATTTCTGTCGATCTATAAAGAGAACATTAACTTGGACAGAGAACAATTAATTAGATTTATGAGGACAGGGTGCGTATTAAATCGCTATGCTGCAAGGATTTTAAGGTCTGTGTTGTGAGAGGAACCGATTTTTAATTAGGCATTCGTTTATTTAACAGTCAGAGAAACTGGAAGGGAAAAGGTTAACTCATCTTTGTATCGAAAATGTCAGAGTTGAGATTGTCCAGAATCAGTTATTTGGAAATCTAGAGGGTCAGGATGACCGCAAATTTTGGCGCCTATTTATAAAAGGCGGTAGATATATTTAATCCTGATTGGCTACGCTAAATAAGGGGCGTGTTTCCCCACACGAAATGTCATAGTTTTAATATGCCACATCGCAAAATTTAGTCAGTCTAAACTCCTGCAAGAGGAAGATATTTTTGGCTCCGAGATTGAATTTGCAAGAAATTATCTCGTAAAACAATTATCCAAGGGACTGGATGTCTGGAAAGTTGACGGACACAATTCTGGCCGTAGAAGCGAGCAAGGCTTGAAAGCACAAGGTATTTGCGTCAATCTCATGTACTTCGTTGATACCAATATAATTATTTGCCTGAATTTATTTACTTATATTTGCATGAATTTATTTGTATAAATTCGTAGATCAATTTTCTTGATATGAGTATAACTGTGTTTGAGTTCATTATCTGAATTCGTACAATGATCTTATATATAAGTTTGACAGATTGTTTGAATTTGTTGTCTTGAGTGTTATAGGAATCATGTATTCTAAGAATTTCATGCATTACTTTAGTTGATATGAGTATGAGAATCCGTGTGAATTAACCGATCTTAGATGATTTCATGTATGATAAAAACTTAAGTGCGTATCGACTGAAATTAACGTAGTTAAGCCATGTAATGAATTTCATTCATTCATTTGTATAATCGAGAACGGAACTGTTATGTCTCGTGTGATGTTAATTTGAGTCAGCGATGAAATAGCCGTTAGGAAATAGATTAATCTTATGAAACTAGGTTTGTTTGTTTATGGCCTGCCGTGTTTGGCTTGACCAGATAGCCGTTGGTATCTGTTTGACTTCCGATAGGATGATATCTGACATAACGAGAGTGGAGTAATGATCTATTCCCAGTAGGATATCTGACAGAAGATTTAGGTTGCTTCTCTGTTTTTTTGAAAGGGGAAATAGCTCCACTGGCGTAATCCACTGACGTATCCACGTACCTACGTATCTACATACCTACGTATCCACCTACCCACACAAAGTTTGAGGGCCGACAGAGGCAAGATAGTCAGAGTGAGAAGAAAGCGAAGGAACCAGTTGAACAGCACGGTGAAGCTGGAGTGAACCGGAGGAAACCAGGTTATGAAGCTGTACAAGGCAATGACTTCGATTGTTCACTCGATTCTATGATGAATTAATTCTATAATTTAAACAGATCGGCTATTTATATAAGTATATTTGTGTTTAAAATTCGGTGAATGATTTATTTCAAAAAGAAGTTTATCTTCCTAATGTAATGCATTATCACAGTTTGTTTATGTAATTGATTAAATTGATATATTTCATATACGGGGGCTCGTTTTTAGTCTGTTCTATGTATCTGCTCAGATCTCTATTCTTTTCATCTATAAGTTTCACAATTTATATTATTGTTTACTCGATCCGGGCAATAACACCGAGGTCGATCATCCTCTAGATAACGATAACCACAACCACCACCACCCCCACGCCACATATATATATATAGATGTGTGTGTGTGTGTGTTTGAAATTATAATTATAATTTCATGTTTATACCTTGCATTTCTAATTAGAAATCCAGTGGGTTTGTGCATATAGCCGTGTGTTAAATGCTGTTTACCTGACGAGGAAGTTCTCGTGCACCTGAGTCCTTACCTTTGAACATTTTCCATCGATTTGGGTGGATGAGCTCATTGCCGTATGGGTTAAGGCGCCAGAACACGAGAGCTAAGCAATATGTGCCGTTATTTTGCACGGGTTCGATTCCTGCTTGGCATGAATTAAAACTCTCGAACTAGTCTCTTTTAAGTTTAAAAAGAAGCATCTTTAGGTCTACAAATGTATCGACTAATTTGCATTCATTCGTGGATTATGAATGTAAACAACTGGATGACGACGCCACTTATACAATGTAAGGTAATAACATAAACGTACGCATTGTATCACTCCCAAGGAATGTCGGTACAATTCACATTGAGAACAGTATGACTAAATTCTCTCAGGTCTCATCCACAATAGCCAACATAATATATTATTATTATTATTATTATTATTATTATTGATTATTGTTAATTATTGTTATTATTATTATTAATTATTGCTATTATTATTATTATTAAGTAGGTTTTATTTGACTATTTGATTTCTTATTGTTGAATACTTGATTGTCAAGCAACAAGTCGGTTGTCTTCTTTCACCAGCTCATCTGTTGATAGAGAGAAGGAATTTCGAATTACACTCTGACACAGATGCTAATTAAAATTGTCTGGATTATAAAACAGAGCAAACGTGGTAGTAGTGTTTACAATGGTAGATCAAAGCTCAACTTCAAATGTATTTAACTCCCATCGTTTTATATAGTACAAGTAAATTTTCTGATATTAGTTTATCAAATTGTTATGAAAAGATTTTAACCAGTGTCTAGCTTTCATCAATGGTTTCTTTCTTTCTTTTTTTTTTTTTTTCTTTTTTTTTCTGTATGTTTGTTGATGTGATAAATAGGTTTGTAATAGCCGCTTCCTTTATAATGACACGTGCAGACTTTATGTTTGTTTTTATTGGGCGCAGCACGTGTTAGCGATACCAGTCGTTACAAAGCTTTACACTTGTTTACAGAAGGCCACGTGAGCGTAAAAATCCACTGTGACAAATCATGTCAATCCTGTGAAGGTGCCTCTCTCTCTCTCTCTCTCTCTCTCTCTCTCTCTCTCTCTCTCTCTCTCTCTCTCTCTCAAATGTTTAAATTTGTAAGACATCAAGGATATCAGTAAATGTATTCTTGATTTCTGACCCCAGTAGAATATTTATATTGTTGTGAAATCCTGAAGGACTATTTAATAAATGTTCATGCAATTAGTTCCCAATTAACGATATGTCTTGTTATTAATTGCAATATCAGACAAAGTATAAATTTCAGGTGAATATTTTATTCGCTGCTAACATGAACGAAAATAGCGAACATGAACGAAAGTAAAACGTCGACAAGCGGCGGTAACAAGAAACAACGCGTGAATTTTGCGTTAAAAATAGTTTGGTGTGGTTTTGCGGGATTTAACGCCACTTTTCAGCACATGATAGGCTATACAAGGCGGCAAGTATATTTGGTGGAGGAAGACTCCGGGAAGATCCACCGACCCACGAAAAGCTACTGACAAGCTTTCTCACATACCCACATTAGTCGAGCGGAGACTCAAACTCACGCGGATAGGGGTGAGACGTGTGAGTGATCTGTAAAGGCGAAGGCCTTAGACGACTGGGCCCCGCGTACTTCCAATTATTCTCTCTTCCTCTTTGCGTTATTTGCGAAGCTTGCCTTGTTCCAAAAAGATAAAAACATAATAGACAAATTTATTTGTCACATTTTCCACATAAATGCTTTTTTAAAGTAAAATTGCTTCATTGGCTCTTGCTTCTTTTTTTTTTTTTGGTTATATAACATAACTTTCCTGTACTTCCGATTGTCATTTGTAGTTAAGATAGAACATGACAATAAATCGCATGCTACCTGATACAGATTGAGCTGATAGGAAAATTGTCTCCAAATTTGCTAATAGATGAAATGTAGTTTGCCCATTCTTGCCTATGTTTTTCTTTCCAGTTACTCCCACTCCCTGATCTCAGGCGAGTAGGAAATAATTCAGGGTGATCATGATACAATTATTTTGGTATTTATTAGTTAATGATTTTTGCATGGTCCATACGTTTCATCGTATCTGATATATTTTTGTATGGTCCATACGTTTCATCGTATCTGATATATTTTTGTATGGTCCATACGTTTCATCGTATCTGATATATTTTTGTATGGTCCATACGTTTCATCGTATCTGATATATTTTTGTCGTGATATTTGACGAATAAGTTACTACAATTTCACAAAATGTAAAATGTGTGAAAAGATTGTCATTGGTGATCTGTTGTGTTACTAATCTGTATCAGACACATAGACAAAATGTAAAATGTGTGAAAAGATTGTCATTGGTGATCTGTTGTGTTACTAATCTGTATGAAACACATAGACAAAATGTAAAATGTGTGAAAAGATTGTCATTGGTGAGCTGTTGTGTTAGTAATCTGTATCAGACACA
This sequence comes from Margaritifera margaritifera, assembly GCA_029931535.1. Classification (NCBI taxonomy): domain Eukaryota; kingdom Metazoa; phylum Mollusca; class Bivalvia; order Unionida; family Margaritiferidae; genus Margaritifera; species Margaritifera margaritifera. Next base: position 4,558,113 of record JAQPZY010001584.1, on the reverse strand, counting down.
TAGACAAAATGTAAAATGTGTGAAAAGATCGTCATTGGTGATCTGATGTGTTAGTAATCTGTATCAGACACACAGACAAAATGTCAAACATGTGAAAAGATCGTCATTGGTGATCTGTCGTGTTACTAATCTGTATCAGACACATAGACAAAATGTCAAATGTGTGAAAAGATTGTCATTGGTGATCTGTTGTGTTACCAATTTGTAGCAGACACATAGACAAAACTACATCAGTGTTTTGCTCCGAATCGGCTGTAAGAACGAGTTTGATACTGCGTAGGAATACGCCAAGGCCGTCAGGTCCAGACGTTTATTCGTACGCCGTATCAAACGAGTTCTTTCCCCCGACTTGGAATAAAGCACTTGTGTGGTTTTGTATTTATTACATATCTCCGTTTCTTTTTATTCGCACATTTTTCACATTTTTAAATGTATCCTTTAAATGAAACCGAATTAAGGCATTTTGGGGTTTATGAAAGATAATGTACAACCCACTAAAAATACCCACATGAGACGTACCTAACCGGGGCTAAACCTAAATACCCACATGAGACGTACCTAACCGGGGCTAAACCTAAATACCCACATGAGACCTACATAACCGGGGCTAGGCCTAAATAGATATGAGACGTACGTTACCGGGGCTAGCCCTAAATTGATACTCTACATTTAAGTTTTCAGTCTGTCAGCATCGCTGAAGTGGTGATTTACTCTTTAGCTTTGGATTTTTAAAACTTGTTCCATGGGACATATAAATGAATTTAAACTGCAATTACAGGCGAGTGGATTTTTCTTTATTTCTTAAATGGAACATAGGTTGTGGACCTGTGAGTGAACCCTTTTCTTACACCCTGTTTACTGAATGCACACACTCCACTTCCAAACAAATTTCTATGCAAATTTTAATAGACAAAACAGTAATTAAATACATTCAGTTATACAGAAAGCTCATTAATTTACAGTACTTTCAAATGCTGTATATTGTTATGTTTTTATTACAAGAAATTATTGATGCACTGAACATTTAAGGTGATAATTTAGACATAAAAAGTCAATGCAATGAACTTTTAAGGTGATAATTTAGACATAAAAAGTCAATGCACTGAACTTTTAAGGTGATAATTTAGACATAAAAAGTCAGTCTCTTTTTAACATGCGGACTAGATATTTATTAATCATTTGGATATGTTTTAAACAAGAACATTCTAACCGATATTGTTCTGTTTTCTTGCTTTTTCTTTTACTTAAAAAGTCGCAAGAATGTAAAAAGTAAACAAAAATATAACACCTTGATCATGCCCCAGTTATGGAAAAGTCTCAACAACATTGTAACAAGACGTAATACTTCGAAATTTCAGTCAATGGCGCTGTTGCTCTCTTTGATACATCTACATTTATGACACAAATGTTTATAAATTTTATCCTCAGATTTACTCAATGAATTTGAATTCTCAGTAATATTAACAGACAAGTACAAAGTTCGTCCACTTACAGTGGCAGAATCAGAAATATCGTTTAGGTGAGGCGTAACGGTGGTGGTGGTGGGCATATACAGGTAGGCGAGGGGTCTGTGGGACGAAACACAAAGTGTTCCCCCCACCCGAACCCCATCTGGATCCGCCCCTGACTTATACCTGTTCCATAAACATTTACGGAGGTCATATTTTGAAAGTCTGAAGTTGAAACTGTTTTCTGGCTGGTGATGGAATGTTATTTGATTTACATCGTGGAATATCTCTTCATCGGTATTTCAGTATGGAATGTTATATGATTTACATCGTGGAATATCTCTTCATCAGTACTACAGTATGGAATGTTATATGATTTACATCGTGGAATATCTCTTCATCAGTACTACAGTATGGAATGTTATATGATTTACATCATGGAATATATCTTCATCAGTACTACAGTATGGAATGTTATATGATTTACATCGTTGAATATCTCTTCATCAGTACTACAGTATGGAATGTTATATGATTTACATCGTGGAATATCTCTTCATCAGTACTACAGTATGGAATGTTATATGATTTACATCGTGGAATATCTCTTCATCGGTACTACAGTATGGAATGTTATAGGATTTACATCGTGGAATATCTCTTCATCAGTACTACAGTATGGAATGTTATATGATTTACATCGTGGAATATCTCTTCATCAGTACTACTGTATGGAACGGAACCTATGGGTCAGAAGTTTACGCAAGTGTTTCGCTTCTTCGATTTTCTAAACCTTTTTGTTTAAGGTATTTGCGCAGAGAATTCAGGACTTTGTTGTTGGTAGCAAACTCAGTTGAAGATAAATGTTGTAGCCTGGTTATTTTCCTTTAAATATCTGTATATACCTCTGTTGTAACCATTAAAAGTATCTGGTTCATAGTACGAACCATCCGGTTTCACTAAAGTAACCAGGTAAGCACCGATATAAGTGTCTAATTCAACAGGGGTAATGTTGATAATTTCCAGTTTCTCCGAATGAGAGGGGCATTTTTAACTATGCCTTCAGTTTGGCCATGACTCTCAAAATCTTTCTTACTGTGCTTGGATTTTGTGTTTTTACTGTCAGTAAAAGATTTCAGATTCCAGACCGTAGAGGCAAAGTATTTTGTCTTTCCCTCTCTCTCTTGTTTGGTGTCACTTTGAATAACAGCTTCACCTGAGAACTCATCTGTCCAAAATATTGTTGTCAGCCTCAACTAACTCTTAATTTCTCGGCGGTAGGTACTGTGAAATGCCCATAAAACTCATCAACGCTACTTTCGGTACTCCCCCGTTTTGGCCCCGCTGTGAATTGGTCCATTCACAAGTGATGATGGCAGACGACACACAAAGATACATGTTAAAAAAAATTTAAAAAAACATATTACTGCATTAAAAAAAAAGAAAACTTCTGTATACATTTTTGAAATTACACACAATAGTTCTCCCAATATTTTAAGTTGGCTATTATTAGAGCGTCCTCTTTATTAGATAAGTTTTTTGTTTTTTTTTACATATGGGATATTTTTGGGGCTGTTTTTATTTCATGAAGTAAAAGGGTACTTCCTTGTTGAACTGTCTTTTTCATGCAGAAAGTTTTACCATAATAGCAGAATGGTGTACCAGACACGTACAATGTAAATATAATGGTGTGCCCGACAATATTGGACTCTCTTTCGCACCTTGATGCAACACAAAATTATGCTGCAATGCAAGACTAGAGTATCCGTCTCAAACGAAGTAAAATGGCTGTGTACACGACAAGAATATATTTTGTATGGATGTCCCCTTTCCGCTTCCTGTGTATGCATAGTGAGGAGTGAATATAGCAGACAGCAGAAGTTTAAAAGCAAAATTAATGCTCTAAAAGGAAACTAACCATAATTTGCTTCAAACAGATTGATCTTATTGTCTCCATGGACATCCTTTTTCAGTCAGACATATATTTTATAGTCTGTGCAAATACATCGCACAATTTAAAGTATAGGTTCAAAGTAGATTTGTGCAAATTGTCATTATTAATGTTAGCAAAGAAATATAGGGGCCACACTTTAAGGATAACAGTTTTATACATCTTCATAAATTTTATTTTGAATTCGTTTTTTATGTCGGATTAAAAATATCGAAAAAATCGTGAATCAATATCGTGTTCAATGTAAAAAGGCCAAAAATTGCGTTTAAAGAAGGTCAAGCTTAGACGCACGTATGTGTTTCCCCGTCTATAAATAGAGCATGACTAGAGAACTAGGGTCACATGATGCCTCAATGTATAGTCTGAGACGCCGGTAGACCTCGAGATGCTTTCACGTTAATTTCTGTGACAATAAAAGACTATTTACTGCTGTAGCCGCTGGGATGAAATCGTTTTAATGCACAGTAATGTATTTTTCAAGGAGCAAAGCAGTTTTGATCCACTAATTTAGACCAATAGATAAAGCAAGTCATTTTTTGTGTAATGGGATAGTAGTATGTAAATGAGAGAATATGGAGCAGCTTGTTTTTCTTATATTAATTTTTTTTTTAAATTTTGGTGTGCTTGTTTTGTAACAGATTTTTTGGGGTTGTTAATTGATTACATTTTTGGATTAAAATGTTTTAAATATATTTTTCGCACGTATGATTGCTGTTCAGTTTGATTAATTTATTTAAATCCATTTTATATTTTTATATTTTTAAGAACGTTTTTCATATTTTATTTAAAATGGTTTAAATAAAATATAAAATGGCTTAAAAGTGTGTTTTTTAAAATACAAAATGGTTAAAATTTTCCTTTTTTTTTTCTTCAAATTTTATAATGAATAAGAGGAAATTGATTTACACCATTATTATTATTATACTTTTTATAATCTAATGCGCTTAAACAAATCTTATTCATTTCATAAACATCCAACTTATGTTTTTGTGATCTTATTGTTTATGTATTTCACTTGTTATTTTATTTACCGTCAAATAAAACATTGTTATACAATTCATGTGTTAAAATTGATTTTACTACACTATAAGTTACACCTTTTACTCTTTTAATATTATTATTATTATTATTATTATTTAATAATAGAATCGAATATATTTTAGCTTTTACTCATTTGCTTCATCCTTAAATTTGCCACACGCACATTGAACTTGTTTGTACTCCTTAGAAAATGATCTTTTGAATATTCAGCGTTATCATACTGATGTATATCTTTTGAATATTCAGCTGTATCATACTGATGTATATCTTTTGAATATTCAGCTGTATCATACGGATGTATATATTTTTTCATACCTTCATATGTATCTTCTGTAAATATTTCCAGTAATAATGAGTCAGTATCAGTATATAACAATTCATGTTGTTACCATATTTTACTTGTAAATAATTATAATAAAATGTATACATTAATACTTTTGATAGATCAAGTATATGACTGCCAGTGTTTATTTATCATTTTTATAAATTATATTTATGCCAACAAAATCTTCATTAAATATTTTTCGCGCTGCAAAATGATGGGTTGCTGAATACTTTGCTTATTCTATCTGGTTCAACTGTTCTGCATAACTGCACATCTATTCTATTTCTTACATTTCCTATTCTCTTTTCAAAAACAGCGTTATTCATTAGTTTATATAAAATAGATTCATAATCACTACCTTGTTGTTTTACTTCACTTCTTTTTTTTATTTCATGATAAATATATGATTTCATCCATGTTGTTTTTTTGTTGTTGTTTGAATTTCATTATTTTTTGCACTTTTGTGATTTATAATCATAGGTGCACATATAAATTTAGTAAACATTTCTTTTATTCGTTAGATTATGTAGTATGTTTACTCTACCAATTTCGTTTTAAACAACTATTTTTATAATCTGATAACCAATCATACTTTGATAGCTTCAGGTGCTAATGGATAATCACTATGTGCATCATGTAATTGTTTGGGATATTCCAGATCAACTTCTAAAACGAATCCTGTAGGGTTATCATCATCAGTATCCATTATTCATCAAAGTTTATATTTTCTGAATCAATTCGTTTGAAACCCCTATATGGAAGAGGTTCTGTCATGGACCAGGAATATAATGCATTAAGGTATAAACTATACGAAGATGGTTTTGCTTTATCATAATCTGGCATATATTTATTATTTGCTTTCGCGTATCTTTTTCCTCCAACCATTGATTAACCTCCTCTGATTAATTTTTCAAAAAATAAATGTTTATCAATATCAGTAAGAAATTCAAGATCTGATCCTGCATTATATTTCAATAAACAACCAAACGATAATGATGCACTGCTTATATAATAACATGATTATAAATTTTATCATAGCTTCTCTAAAACGCCTCAACATATCAACACGAATTAATACATAAGTTTCTAAATATAAATCAAGATGATCTCCTAAATTTGTGCAGCCAAATTTATCCCAAACCAATTTACCACGAGCACAATCATCATCAGATATCTTTTCATTTCTTAGGATTGAACACAAATCTTTTTTTCAGGTAATTTAGTTTCTTCAAATTTTTCAAAGCTGTCTATATATTCATATGGGTAAAACCCTTCTTTCATAATAATGGAAAATCATAATTTGTTTTTTATTGCAAACATGTTTGGCTATTTTAAAATCACCATCTTCCATTGCTTTACTTATATTGACAAGTCCACCCAATTTAAACTCCATACTATAAATGAATTTTAGCTGTCCAATAGAACAAAATGATATATTGTTCCATACTATCAATGAATTTTAGCTGTCCAATAAACAAAATGATATATTGTTACATACTATCAATGAATTTTAGCTGTGCAATAAAACAAATTGATATATTGTTACATACTATCAATGAATTTTAGCTGTCCAATAAAACAAAATGATATATTGTTACATACTATCAATGAATTTTAGCTGTGCATTAGAACAAAATGATATATTGTTACATACTATCAATGAATTTTAGCTGTCCAATAAAACAAAATGATATATTGTTACATACTATCAATGAATTTTAGCTGTGCAATAAAACAAATTGATATATTGTTACATACTATCAATGAATTTTAGCTGTCCAATAAAACAAAATGATATAATGTTACATACTATCAATGAATTTTAGCTGTGCATTAGAACAAAATGATATATTGTTACATACTATCAATGAATTTTAGCTGTCCAATAAAACAAAATGATATATTGTTATAACTATCAATGAATTTTAGCTGTGCAATAAAACAAATTGATATATTGTTACATACTATCAATGAATTTTAGCTGTCCAATAAAAGAAAATGATATATTGTTATAACTATCAATGAATTTTAGCTGTGCAATAAACAAATTGATATATTGTTACATACTATCAATGAATTTTAGCTGTCCAATAAAACAAAATGATATATTGTTATAACTATCAATGAATTTTAGCTGTGCAATAAAACAAAATGATATATTGTTACATACTATCAATGAATTTTAGCTGTCCAATAAAACAAAATGATATATTGTTATAACTATCGATGAATTTTAGCTGTGCAATAAAACAAATTGATATATTGTTACATACTATCAATGAATTTTAGCTGTCCAATAAAACAAAATGATATATTGTTATAACTATCAATGAATTTTATCTGTGCAATAAAACAAATTGATATATTGTTACATACTATCAATGAATTTTAGCTGTCCAATAAAACAAATTGATATATTGTTATAACTATCAATGAATTTTAGCTGTGCAATAGAACAAAATGATATATTGTTACATACTATCAATGAATTTTAGCTGTCCAATAAAACAAATTGATATATTGTTATAACTATCAATGAATTTTAGCTGTGCAATAAAACAAATTGATATATTGTTACATACTATCAATGAATTTTAGCTGTCCAATAAAACAAATTGATATATTGTTATAACTATCAATGAATTTTAGCTGTGCAATAGAACAAAATGATATATTGTTACATACTATCAATGAATTTTAGCTGTGCATTAAAACAAATTGATATAATGTTACATACTATCAATGAATTTTAGCTGTGCATTAAAACAAATTGATATATTGTTACATACTATCAACGAATTTTTGCTGTGCATTAAAACAAATTGATATATTGTTACATACTATCAATGAATTTTAGCTGTGCATTAAAACAAATTGATATAATGTTACATACTATCAATGAATTTTAGCTGTGCATTAGAACAAATTGATATATTGTTACATACTATCAATGAATTTTAGCTGTGCATTAGAACAAATTGATATATTGTTACATACTATCAATGAATTTTAGCTGTGCAATAAAACAAATTGATATATTGTTACATACTATCAATGAATTTTAGCTGTGCATTAGAACAAATTGATATATTGTTACATACTATCAATGAATTTTAGCTGTGCAATAAAACAAATTGATATATTGTTACATACTATCAATGAATTTTAGCTGTGCATTAGAACAAATTGATATATTGTTACATACTATCAATGAATTTTAGCTGTGCATTAGAACAAATTGATATATTGTTACATACTATCAATGAATTTTAGCTGTGCATTAGAACAAATTGATATATTGTTACATACTATCAATGAATTTTAGCTGTGCATTAGAACAAATTGATATATTGTTACATACTATCAATGAATTTTAGCTGTCCAATAAAACAAATTGATATATTGTTACATACTATCAATGAATTTTAGCTGTGCAATAAAACAAATTGATATATTGTTACATACTATCAATGAATTTTAGCTGTGCATTAAAACAAATTGATATATTGTTACATACTATCAATGAATTTTAGCTGTCTAATAGAATAGAACAAATTGATATATTGTTACATACTATCAATGAATTTTAGCTGTGTAATAAAACAAATTGATATATTGTTACATACTATCAATGAATTTTAGCTGTGCAATAAAACAAATTGATATATTGTTACATACTATCAATGAATTTTAGCTGTGCATTAAAACAAATTGATATATTGCTACATACTAACAATGAATTTTAGCTGTCCAATAGAACAAATTGATATATTGTTACATACTATCAATGAATTTTAGCTGTCCAATAAAACAAATTGATATATTGTTACATACTATCAATGAATTTTAGCTGTCCAATAAACAAATTGATATATTGTTGCATACTATCAATGAATTTTAGCTGTGCATTAGAACAAATTGATATATTGTTACATACTATCAATGAATTTTAGCTGTCCAATAAAACAAATTGATATATTGTTACATACTATCAATGAATTTTAGCTGTCCAATAAACAAATTGCTATTCTGTTACATACTATCAATGAATTTTAGCTGTGCAATAAAACAAATTGATATATTGTTACATACTATCAATGAATTTTAGCTGTGCAATAAAACAAATTGATATATTGTTACATACTATCAATGAATTTTAGCTGTCCAATAAAACAAATTGATATATTGTTACATACTATCAATGAATTTTAGCTGTCCAATAAACAAATTGATATATTGTTGCATACTATCAATGAATTTTAGCTGTGCATTAGAACAAATTGATATATTGTTACATACTATCAATGAATTTTAGCTGTCCAATAAAACAAATTGATATATTGTTACATACTATCAATGAATTTTAGCTGTCCAATAAACAAATTGCTATTCTGTTACATACTATCAATGAATTTTAGCTGTGCAATAAAACAAATTGATATATTGTTACATACTATCAATGAATTTTAGCTGTGCAATAAAACAAATTGATATATTGTTACATACTATCAATGAATTTTAGCTGTCCAATAAAACAAATTGATATATTGTTACATACTATCAATGAATTTTAGCTGTGCAATAAACAAATTGATATATTGTTACATACTATCAATGAATTTTAGCTGTGCAATAAAACAAATTGATATATTGTTACATACTATCAATGAATTTTAGCTGTGCAATAAAACAAATTGATATATTGTTACATACTATCAATGAATTTTAGCTGTCCAATAAACAAATTGATATATTGTTACATACTATCAATGAATTTTAGCTGTGCATTAAAACAAATTGATATAATGTTACATACTATCAATGAATTTTAGCTGTGCAATAAAACAAATTGATATATTGTTACATACTATCAATGAATTTTAGCTGTGCAATAAAACAAATTGATATATAGTTACATACTATCAATGAATTTTAGCTGTCCAATAAAACAAATTGATATAATGTTACATACTATCAATGAATTTTAGCTGTCCAATAAACAAATTGATATATTGTTACATACTATCAATGAATTTTAGCTGTGCATTAGAACAAATTGATATATTGTTACATACTATCAATGAATTTTAGCTGTCCAATAAAACAAATTGATATAATGTTACATACTATCAATGAATTTTAGCTGTCCAATAAAACAAATTGATATATTGTTACATACTATCAATGAATTTTAGCTGTGCAATAAAACAAATTGATATATTGTTACATACTATCAATGAATTTTAGCTGTGCATTAAAACAAATTGATATAATGTTACATACTATCAATGAATTTTAGCTGTCCAATAAAACAAATTGATATATTGTTACATACTATCAATGAATTTTAGCTGTCCAATAAACAAATTGATATATTGTTACATACTATCAATGAATTTTAGCTGTGCATTAAAACAAATTGATATAATGTTACATACTATCAATGAATTTTAGCTGTGCAATAAAACAAATTGATATATTGTTACATACTATCAATGAATTTTAGCTGTGCAATAAAACAAATTGATATATTGTTACATACTATCAATGAATTTTAGCTGTGCAATAAAACAAATTGATATAATGTTACATACTATCAATGAATTTTAGCTGTCCAATAAACAAATTGATATATTGTTACATACTATCAATGAATTTTAGCTGTGCATTAGAACAAATTGATATATTGTTACATACTATCAATGAATTTTAGCTGTCCAATAAACAAATTGATATATTGTTACATGGTCTTAGGTATCCATTTTATTTTTTTATTTGAAGCTTTTGCAATTTCATTCATAACAAGTTACCCATCATATCAGCATAAATTATGGAAAATAACCAGAATCTTTGTTTTATGTGGAAAAATTTAACATTTAAAGTTACAGTTGTTAGTGCTGCGCCACGATAGTTTCCACTTATATGCAATGATCTGTTACTTTATCATTATTTAATTCTTTTTCACACATATAACAAAGTGTTTCAGGTTGACATTGCTTTTTTATCCTCTTCACTCATTATTACTTTTGCTGGTTATTTGAAAAACATATTGATAGTTTCTGTTATATATTCAAGATTTTTCATAAACGTTTCAATAACATTGTTCTCTTTATATTTTTATACACATTATTTCTCCATAATATCATAAAAAGCACGGTATATCTGTGCAATTATTTTTGCTTTATTACCTGCATTTTCTTTTTTCTTTTTGCTTTATTACCTGCATTTTCTTTTTTCTTTTTGCTTTATTACCTGCATTTTCTTTTTCATTTTTGCTTTATTACCTGCATTTTCTTTTTATTTTTGCTTTATTACCTGCATTTTCTTTTTTATTTTTGCTTTATGACCTGCATTTTCTTTTTTCATTTTGGTTAAGAGCTTCGAAATCAGCATCTATTACAAATGTAGCAGGCATCTGGCTTTGATTCTTTTAAAAATGAAGTCGATTATGTTCTTCATCCAGACAAACCACATTCTGACCTACTTCATTAATTCCTTTACAAGTCTCTATGTGACTATCTAGTAAATCCTTTTTACTAAACAATTTAGGCAATATAGAGAAATATATTGTTTTTGCTATATTTTTAATTTGTATGTAATAATCAGGTCATATTTTGTATCCAAAGATAGTGGTAGTTTGTTTCTTCTTTAATTACTGTTGATATTAATAACAACTTAATCATTTGAACGTTTTTGTTTTCAAATTTACTTATATATAATGGATGTAATCCACTGTCATATTAAAAAATATTTGCATGTAGATTGTTTAATTTAATTGAATAATATCCTTAATCTTTACTCGAATTTCAATGTTATTGAACTTGAGTTCTTTACTACAACGATTAGCTTTAGTTAGCACATTCATACATGATTTTGTATATTTTATTTTTGGTGGTAAATAAATATATCATGATGCGCGAAATGGTTAATATTTTAATATCTTTATATTTAAATACAAAAGTATCTAAAACAGTCCAGCTAGAACTTTGTTCGCAAAACTCAGAAATTTTCTTTTCACTTATTTCATAGTTTATGAACATAACTTTATCAATCTCACTATCATTTAAATAGCAGTTATTGTACTTGATATATGCGCGTCAATTTCTTCACCATTCTCTTTTATAAAATGAATTTTAATAACTAACTGCTATTTTAGTAATCCTGGTTCATATATTTCTTCACTTTGTAGGTCACGTATAACATTTTTGTTATTTTTAACCATATTTTTGTATCCTTCTGTTCTTTGATGTTTGTCTTTGATGGAATAATCTCATAATTAAATTCAGATTTGTTAGTTAATTGTTATATTATTATAGATCTTTTCGGTTTGTACAAACGTTTCCCTTGTTGCGATTTAATGATGCTTATCAATTCTTCATTTTTTTTAGATTTAATCCTTGGAAGTGTTCCATTATTATAAATTATATAGTTAATTCTTTAAGCCTTATATGTTATATGTTGGTTTAAGGAATATATATATATATATATATATATATATATATATATATATATATATATATATATATATATATATATATATATATAAATGAAGATGGTTTAATTATAAATGTGATAAATAAAAAAGATTATGGGACAAACATTATGGGGTAGCTTTTAATATAAAGTTACTGATTTAGCCAGGATGGTTCTTCTTTTAAAACTATATATACACATTGTTCTATGTGTGAATGCTTTATTAGAATTATTCCTGATGATAAAGTTATTGATCATGTAGAGAATAATAAGCTAAATAAATTGGAAAATTTACAACTTATGACTGTGCAGGAGACACACTTTAATATGTGTGATGTGTGAAGCAAACGTTTGACAAGAGGATTGAAGTATTTCCATATGAAAAAACATAACATCTAACAGTTCTTATAAATTTTGTATATCTTTCAAGGGTACGCAATATTTAATTTGCTCGCCATACGCATTCTATGTTTCAACGCTTGTTTCTTTTTATAATCACTTTTTAATTTTTTTTTAATTCTGAAGATCTCTTGTATTTATTTATTTTTTTTTTTAATTCAGGTTTATCAAATGTACCATCAATATTTTCACCTTTTTAATCTTCTATTTCATAAACAATGGAATTAGTATATCTGATATTTATTATTTAAACAAGTTCACCTGTCCAATATCCTTTCTAAAAATTTATACTTTTTCTTCGATATTCTGACCATATTACCGATTTTGTATTTTGCCTTTTTTTACTTCAAAATCATAATCGCCATATAGATTCGTATAAACAGTTTGCTCATTTTCCCGTGTGCTGACCTCTATATGTGTAATTTTTATAATATTTATCTATCATTTTTGGTAAAACTTCTAAATATTTTTTTCTGTTGTTTGCTGCAAAACACTTCCACGTTATACTTTTAAGAGTTCTGGTAAAGCTTTTAACAACTACAGCCTTTCCATCACTAAACGTATAATTCATTTCAGTATAATTATCATTCAAATATTTCTTAAAAGTTTTATTATTACATTCTGTTCCTTTGTGAACCCAAAGCTTTTCTTGTTTTCTTGTTTTTATAATTTCTTTAAAAGAATATGATACATTAATTCCAGTTTTATTCCGAAGTGGTATTGCCCATGCATATTTGCGAAATGTATCAATCACAATTAGCAAATATTTATACCCTTTATTATACTTACTAAATTGCTGCATATCAACCAAATCGGCTGGCCATATTGAATCTATTTTATTTGTTATTACACGGCGTTGAGTGAACTTTCTTATTATGGGCTTATGTAATTCTTCACCTAGTTCTGTCGTACACTTCAATGACTTATTCCGTTTTTTACGTTCCTAAACCAAACTTATGCTTAAGCTTTGTGATTGGTTTTACAATGAATTTGTTGCTGTTTTTTTGTTACTGTTGTATTTAGATGACTATCTAATACATGAATTATTACTTTATCACACTGGTTTTTATTTGTACTACTATTATAACAACAATCATATTTTTTTAATTATAGCATCTAATTTATTCACCGTTGGTCCATTATCTAAAAGGTTTCCAGGTCAACAATATCGGTATCTTGTTAATGTTAAACCTTGTTTTGGTAATAAAGGTAACAGTTTGGCATGCATATCTATATTACCACCCATTTTGGATGGCACAATATTTGTTCTTCTTATTCCACATATTGAACATACTCCTTTCAGAATTCTTTTATTATTCTTTGTTTAACTAAAACCACATAATCTATATCATTTTTAAAATTTGTTTTCACATTAAACAATATGATCTCATGCATTATATAAGTATGCTATATTGTATTTGCATATCGAAATTACTTAGTGCTTGTTTTTGATGGTTTGTCACCTGTTGTTGTTTTTCATAGCTTACCACCTGTTGCGTTTATGGCTTACCGCCTATTGATTTTGATGGTAAAAATGTTGTCTATTTCTTACCACTTATTGAACATGTACATTTCATAATCCTTGTATTATTTTTTGCATGACTAATAACCTTATAATTTGTATCAGTTTGATATTTGAACTTTAAACAATATGATTTAATGTATTATATTAGTATGTTATATTGTATTTGCATATTGTTTCATTAGGTGCTCATTAAAATGACTTCGTTGTTGTCTAAAATCTAGACAAATATCAACTGCCTTGTTCAACTCTGTATCTGTATGATATAATACACACAAGAATAACCGCACATGATACTATCCATATGTTGTATTTGAGTAAAGTTGTAAACAATTTGCTCACTACTCATATATTTCTTACTGGAGGTAGCCCAAATGGATCGAAATATTTTGTTGAAGAAATGCTTATACCAGACAAAACATTTATAATTTTTGTCTAGCGAAAGATGATTTTAGAAGTGATCAAAATGATGATTTAGAAGAAAAATGTTGCCAAAAGTCTTATATACAATCATTTGATGTTGGTTATGTATTTATAATTTGTGTATCTCAATGTGGTTATACTGAAACTAAAGAATATATCAATTATTATGATATCTACAAATATAAAGAAAAAGTGTTTATCAATGGCTATTAAGAAAATCAAACTTTAGTGTTTATATAAATAAGTATTATAATGGAAATACACAATTTTATGCTGATAATAAAGAGGAAAAGATACCAAATACTACTTCATATTACATGATTGCCATTAAATGATTATTGGAAGCACAGGCTAAGGAAAGATAAAAGTTTTGCTGAATGTATACTATGATCGTCAGAAAGTAATGATGTTGCAACTTTATGGACCGTGGTTTAAGTAAGAGATCATATAGATGTACTTTAATAGCCGATTGGCTTAGTGTTGTTGGCTGTTTCGGCTTCCTTTGATGTTGAACACTCAGACGAAAACACTGTGCAAGTGATTGATCTTGACAGGTGTTTTATTTGTGCTGAAAGAGGTGGTAGTATTGTTTTAATGTTGTTGGCTTAATCAGCTTCCATTGATGATATTCACTCGGACGAAAACACGGTGTTAGTATTGAACTTGTCAGCTCTTTGATTTGTGCTCATACAGGTGGTAGTATTGTTTTAAACATTCAAGTGACCGCCATTTGCGTCGGCATAGTTTTATTCTTTTGTTTTCTTTATTTTGTGTACTTGAAGAGGTTAAACTACGAAATGAAATACCTATTAATATGAAAACTTTGACAGGCAAAACCATGAAATTAAGTACCCAAGAAAATTTTTTTTTTTTTTTTTTTTTTTTTTACAAAACCTCGAAAATTGAGTCCCACGAAAATAAATAATACTACAGTACTTAAATACTTTCATTATGATAAACTTATCATATATACTATCAATGATGAATGATCAAAATGGACCATGTTGGAAGAATAATACAACACAGTAGAAGATGAGACTAATTTTAAAAAAAAAAATTGATATCTTACCTCCGAAGAAATTATTCCAGTAGAAAATTTAGATAATGATATTTTGATGATATTAAAATTAATCACAGTAATATGAACAATATCAGAGAATATTTTTCGTTATCAAGGAATAAAAGCACGAATTGCATCTATCTAACTCAGTCGCATTAGCTGAAATACAAAATTTTTTGTATTTTTTATGGCTTAGATAATTAAGATATATGTCAACTACCTGCTTATAATTGTTCTGGAGAGATCAATAAAGAACTATTTGCAGATATTTATAATAAATGCACACCTGAGACCTTATAATTGTAAGGCCTTTCATAAAACAACTTTAAATACACCAGAGCGATATAGAAAGTGTTTTGATCAATTTTATATTCCCTCATTATTCATAGCACAAATGTTATTATTACCAGCAAAAGTAATCTTTTGGTCATTACAAAATTACCGCCCCCTCCCCCCCCCCCGCCCCCCAAAAAAGGAAATGTATTAAGGAGAATTTCCACCATTTTAGAACACTTTTAAGTCACAAAATGGGTTAAAGAAATAATGAAATTGGAAGGCAGTCCTACATGGGAACTTTTTTGTAACACAACCACCCACAAAACTTAAGTTTGTTTTTTAAAAAACAAGCTGAGCCAAAATTGCTTATTTACCTATTTCTTGGGATTCTAGGGGTCATTCAATGTGTTATTGAGTGAGAGTTTACATTATAAAACTCTCTCTCTCTCTCTCTCTCTCATATTGAAGTTAGATATATACAGTGATCATGATCGCTTTGGCAAAAATACGCCAGACGCTTTGTGTCGCTTGCAGCACAGTTTCCTAGACTCTGTTGGATGTATGGTCATGCAATTTCATGTGTGCATTCACATTTGTCACTTATGTTAACACCCATTAAAAGCAGATTGTGCTTGTAATGACCTACAGTTTTTGCTAAACTGGATGTGCCAAGTTTTTGGATTGTGTGCTATACAGGCAAGACATCATTCACCAGCTTTTCCTGTTAGTTCATTCTTAGTACGGACCTTCAAATTTGTATCCAGTTATAAGCCTGAAAGAAGAGAAAATTCTTTCATTTGGATTGATGTCATGTTTAATGCAATATTTCACTCGCGTCATCTTATTTTTGTTAAATATTTCAAGTGGTAAAAGTAGTTCCAGGCTGGGTGTACGAAACGGAAAGTTTAGGGGCGCGATACGGAAACACGGATTGAATATCCGTATCGAACGTCAGATCAGCGATGTAAGATTAAATGGGGATGTAATACAATGAAATATCATACAGACGAAATCTTGTAAACCCTAATACTGCAGGAATTCATGTGGCAAAAAACTGGTAACATCACTCCTTCAAGTAAACAAAGCAGTATGCCAGTCTATCAGCCAGTCAGTGAAAAAAAAAAAGATTATCTTTTGGACCAATCGCAAAAAACCGTAACCATTGCTGCTGACACTTATGATTTGTTCTATGTTTTGACGGGGTTTTTTTTTTTTGTGGTTTCTTTTCCCTTCGGATTTCTTGCCAAAGGATCACATTCTACGTATAAGATTCTTAGTAACGCACGCAAACGATATTATGTATACGTTATTATGATAGATAAAAAACCGTAAATATTGAGAACTGGTTTGTAATGAAGAAAGAAAATAGTGATTTACCTTGATAGTTAACTTATTGTTAACATTGGGGAAATATTTATAATATCTATTTGTTTCTTTCTTTTTTAAGCCAACATTTGTTAGCATTAATTTTTGGAAAAACACGTTATATGATACATGAAAATGTCACATGTGTGTACAATGGTATACGTAGGGATTTGAAATAAAACTTCTGGTATGTAATGTAGGTAATGCATATAAAAGGAAAATTGCATGATTCGATATCAACAGCATATTGTAACCTTTTAAAACCTAGCAGAGGTGACACGCTTTAAACGGTTTTGACTGTATTTTTTTAAATTTCTTTTTCGTGTGTGTGTGTATGTATATTGCTTTCCTAGTTGCTTTCAATGCTAAAATCGTTGTTTTCTTGTCAAATACCGTTTTCCTTTCAGCAAAAAGTGTCACAATCTTAAATGCTCAAAATATTTATGGTCTTTCATTTTTCTCATCGTTCTTGTCCTGCAAAGTTAAATCGGAAATCGAATGGGAAATTATTTGTATCATTAAGTTGTAGGTAAAGAAAGTTAAAGAGTGTTGAATTTTAAGGAAAAAAGAATCTGTTGTGATTATTTTGGCTCGAGGGTGTTGAAGTGGTTTTAGAAGCTTATTGTTCGGGCTGGGTGGGCGGGTGGGAACGTGGAACACAAATATTATCGGTTTGTTCGTGATTCATCTTATTATCTTCTTCACGCAATTATATCAACACATTTGTTTTCCCCAAATTATCTCTATTCTCAAGATCAATCATCTTGTTGTTACTCATATTGTCTCTTTTTATTTCGTCACAAGACGAGGTATTAAAGAAAAAACAAAGGTGATTGGCGGAGCATAATTTGATACTAAGCAACAGAACACAGTTTGATAATAGACAATAGAACATGGTTTCATACTAGACAATAAAACATGGTATGATACTAATAATAGCCTCACCTCAGTATGGCACGGATATAAATGTGCCTATACCATCAGTCTCCATTATCAGGATATTACGATAGCATATGTCCTTATTTCATTGCACGTGTAAAACAACGAAGAAGCTCTGATCTATTTTCCTTAGCAATAGGTTGTCCTTTGACGTTAAAAGCTATAGGTTGTCCTTTGACGTTAAGAGCTATAGGTTGTCCTTTGACGTTAAGAGCTATAGGTTGTCCTTTGACGTTAAGAGCTGTATGATGTCCTTTGATGTTAAGAGCTATAGGATGTCCTTTGATGTTAAGAGCTATAGGTTGTCCTTTGACGTTAAAAGCTATATGTTGTCCTTTGACGTTAAGGACTATAGGTTGCCCTTTGACGTTAAGAGCTATAGGTTGTCCTTTGACGTTAAGAGCTATAGGTTGTCCTTTGACGTTAAGAGCTATAGGTTGTCCTTTGATGTTAAGAGCTATAGGATGTCCTTTGACTTTAAGAGCAATAGGTTGTCCTGACGTTAAGAGCCAGAGACAATATTCGAGCTGAAGCTGTTTTCTTTCAGAAATGTTGAGTTCAATTCTGGGAGGGGAGGAGACATTTCACAACATAAGTAGCTGTAGCCTGTTGAGTACTTTTGATATACATCAGGAATTTTCGTAACATTTCAGCACTGGGAGTCTCATTAGGATTCCCAAAATTATTTATACAGCGCTTTTGAAAACAGGAGTAGTCCCAAGCACATTGTCGCACGTTTAAGGGATTCAATGATGCTCCTTATAGGGTCAAAATGAAACCATCTATCTATCTATCTATCTATCTATCTATCTATCTATCTATCAATCTATCTATCTATCTATCTATCTATCTGTCTGTCTGTCTGTCTATCTATCAATCTATCTATCTATCTATCTATCTATCTATCTATCTATCTATCTATATATATATATATATATATATGTGTGTGTGTGTGTGTGTGTGTGTGTGTGTGTTTCATGCATCCAATTTGATTCCAACATGTTATACGTTCCATGTATCTATTTTGATTCCATCTTTAGATGCTTGCACATATACAAGTATCTCAGGATTGCAAAGTTTATGAAAATCATTTTGACGTTCGAATATAAAATAATATGTGAAAATATAAAAGTATGACTCTTTTTATAATGTATTAAACTTAATGGTTTTTGTATATTTACTGTGACCGCGTAATTTTGTATACTTACTGTGGCCGGTTAATTTTGCATACTTACTGTGGCCGGGTCATTTGTATACTTACTGTGGCCGGGTCATTTGTATACATTCTAAAACTTAATTGCGATAAGTCAAACTGACAGCTTTTTTCAGAAATATCACTCAGAAAAATTGGTAATGTCAAAAATTATTATTGTCTATCTGTTTTAAACGAAAAAAATAATAAAATATAATGATGTAACTAAATTTCAGTGGATACATTTGGCCCTTTTTGTTACAGGCAGAATAACTTGTAACACTGTTGATACACTGTGCGTGTCATTTTTCATCGTTTTTTTTAGGTTTTGAAACTGAGTTCAGTATTTTGCATTCGACATGTTTTGTAACCACTCAGTATGGCCCTATGCCTGGCTTTCACAGGCATTTTCGCATTAGAAGGCAATTATAGCAACCTATCTCCGGGTAAATGTTACAATTTGTTTTTCAGCTCATGGCTTCCTATCACCAAAAATTCTTTAGATGACGTGTTCTGTCCGTCACAAGCCTTGAAGCACTTTATCATCCGTTTCTTCCCGTACGCAACGTGATCAGCTTCATCAGCGTGAAGTTATGCTAATTAGTTGAACCTTCACGCGCACTGTCAATTACAGGAAGCATACCAGTCCGTCTGTAACACTGGTTTCAAAAGAGAATGGGTCTGACACACTTTGTGGACGGTAGGATTTATATCAGCCCTATTGACATTTATTAGACTTGAATTTATAACAGAAAGTTATTTAGGAAAAATATCGAATATCACACAAGTACTTTCGCTTTAACTTATGATTTGCCTTATTCTTTTATTTATTTAATAAATTATCGATATAAAATTGTTAGAAAGTTTATTATTATTATTTATAGTAGTAGAGTACTTTTTTGAGAAAATTACATCGTAAACGTCATAGGTGGACTTGAAGAAAGAATACGTAAACCTGACATGTGAGTGAAATATTTTAAAACAATATGCTTTATTTTGAGTAAGATGTATTTTCAATCTATCCCCTCCAAACAATCATTAATTATTTAATACCGGCGCCATCCGTACTAACTAGTAAATACTTTTGTGTTTAAAGTGTCTACTTGACCGATACTTGGAAACGCCAGAAAAGATGTATGACGACGATTGATCCAGTGAATTATGGTAAGTGTCGTTGAAGGTTCACATACACTTTAGTGCTCACCACTTCAATATCTTTCTTTTAGAATCATCAAAGAACAATGAATGCATAGTCAGAGCTAGTCTCGTTCAAGCAGACCTCTTGTATATCTTTCCTGATATCTCCGCCATACGAGGATCCAGTAAAATGCTACATTGATCTGGGTTACCGATAAAACAAGCTTCGGTCAACTTTGTGTTAGTGAATATTACTTATCTCGCTATCTAAACATTTACCTAAAAAATCATTCATGTCAAAACTATATTGAAAGTTTAAGGAATCTATATACCTTTGTTAATTTTATATGCCTGAAATGTCTATTTTGAAAGGTCAATATACATCTCTTCTGAGGTCGTAATCATAGACAAAAGCTTTCTATTTGCCCCTTTCCCCCACCCCTGCAAACATGAATCAGCTAGGTTATCTACTTATGAGGAAAAAACCTTGTTTAAATCTCTATATCAGAACACTATGAGACGAATGAGTGTGATATATACAAATATGAGACGAATCAGTGTTATATATACAAATATGAGAAAAATGAGTGCGATATATACAAATATGAGAGAAATGAGTGTGATATATATAGATATGAGACGAATGAGTATGATATATACAAATATGAGACGAATCAGTGTGGTATATATAAATATGTGACGAATCAGTGTGATATATACAAATATGAGACGAATCAGTGTTATATATACAAATATGAGACGGATGAGTGTGATATATACAAATATGAGAGAAATGAGTGTGATATATACAAATATGAGAGAAATGAGTGTGATATATACAGATATGAGACGAATGAGTGTGATATATACAAATATGAGACGAATCAGTGTGATATATACAAATATGAGAGTAATCAGTGTGATATATACAAATATGAGACGAGTCAGTGTTATATACACAAATATGAGACGAATGAGTGTGATATATACAAATATGAGACGATTCAGTGTTATATATACAAATATGAGACGAATGAGTGTTATATATATACAAATACGAGACGAATGAATGTGATATATACAAATACGAGACGAATGAGTGTGATATATACAAATATGAGACGAATCAGTGTGATATATACAAATATGAGACGAATCAGTGTTATATATACAAATATGAGACGAATCAGTGTTATATATACAAATATGAGACGAATGAGTGTTATATATATACAAATACGAGACGAATGAATGTGATATATACAAATACGAGACGAATGAGTGTGATATATACAAATATGAGACGAATCAGTGTGATATATACAAATATGAGACGAATCAGTGTTATATATACAAATATGAGACGAATCAGTGTTATATATACAAATATGAGAGTAATCAGTGTTATATATAAAACTATAATCTTGAAACAATAAAAAAGAGAGGAATTATTTCCTCATGCTAGCAAATTACCTACATAACAACTTTTGTTTATTATTCATTAATGTTTGCATGATATTTTTATGAATATAGCCTGTGATTTTGTTTGATTTATGCTTTGATGTAGATGTGATAGCGCACGCTTCCATTGCTATTGGGAGGAAAGAGAATCCTGATGTTATCACGTTTAAAGAAAAATACATTAGAATGGATTTAATTAGTACTGATTAGAATCTTAAGGAATGAGGTTAGGTAAAATAAATCATTACTAAAGAATGATTTACGAGATAGACAAAAAGTCGGACTGACTATATATATATATATATATATATATATATATATATATATATATATATATATATATATATATATATATATATATAAAGGACACACACTCATATATATATATATATATATATATATATATATATATATATATATATATATATATATATATATATATATATATATATATATATATAATGAGAGAGAGAATTTATGAATATTTCAACCTCTTCCTACCTAAATATTTCTCAAAAGTACATGGTTAATGCTGAATATTTTTCTTGAAAACCCCATGTAACCAAATAAATAAAGTTCTTAAATATGTCGTAATTTGCAAATTACATGGTTTCTAAAAAGATATTATGAATTAATAGATTCATGTTTCCAGTTTTAAACGTATCGCGGCTACTTCAAGAAAAAACTTGACATCTTCAGGAACATTTCTTACAGAAAACAAAATTTTGCTAATTACCATAATTCTTGATTCACAGACATGTAATTTGTTAAATAAATTCAATAAAATGACAGTAATTGTGCTAAAAGCATCATCTACATTCACTGCGTGTTGTGTGTATATCCTGCAATTTGAATTGGCTGACAACTCAGACTTACACTCTACGGAATCCCAGAGGAATCGTCACCCAGAATGAAATCATTTGCGAAATGCTCACGGACTAAATAGGGTTTTGTAAGCAGATACAATCAATATACAACCTTATATGAAAAACAAATACTACCGCTACCCACTACTATTACTTCTACTACTACTACTAAAATGGTAACTTTAAATGTTTGAAAAGAAAACCAGATACAAAGGTTCACATCTTTGACTATGTTGTAGCACAAAATGTCTAAACTGGTAGACCTTATAAGTTAAGTGTGTCAATGCTCCTCTGGTAAATTATAAATACTTCCCCTGGATTAGTATTTTACTCACATATACTAAGGTAAATGTACATTTATCAAGCTATCATTATTGTGTTATCAAGACATTACAGACACTTGCTTAGAATACTAAAGTCACATTGTGGTTAAATGTGATTGAAAGTCACCATTGTGGTTAAATGTGATTGAAAGTCACCCTGCATTTTATGTCAAGTCCTTGGTACATTTGTACACATATCAAGAAAATATTTGCTTCGCTATGTTCGTACTTATAAAAATATAAGGACCATTGTCTGTTTTTGTTTTTCATTTCGTTATTGCAATGTCAATTTTATCTAACTCTCTTCGATATGGATTCAATATCACTCTAACAAGGGATAATAATTAAATATCAACGTCGAAAATGGCTTCTTCTACCAAAAATTGCAACACTCACATCGATCTATTTTTCTGTTCAATATCAAGTCTATTGCTGACCTGAGTATATATACAGTAAATACTTGGCATTTAGGAAATACCTTATGATAATAAATGTTAGTCCTATTTCTTGTTGAAGAAAGTCCTATTAGTCCCATTAGAGTACCTTCCTGGTATAATTAAAACAAAAAAAATCCCTATTAGTCCCAATAGAGAACCTCCCTGGTATAATTCAAACAACGAAACTCTATATTAGTCCCAATAGAGTACCTTCCTGGTATAATAAAAACAACAAAAATCCCTATTAGTCACAATAGAGTACCTCCCTGGTATAATTCAAACAACAAAAAGCCCTATTAGTCCCAATAGAGTACCTCCCTTGTATAATTCAAACAACAAAAATCCCTATTAGTCCCAATAGAAAACCTTCCTGGTATAATTCAAACAACGAAAATCCCTATTAGCCCCAATAGAGTACCTTCCTGGTATAATTAGAACAACAAAAATCCCTATTAGTCACAATAGAGTACCTCCCTGGTATAATTCAAACAACAAAAAGTCCTATTAGTCCCAATAGAGTACCTCCCTGGTATAATTCAAGTAACGAAATTTCCTATTAGTCCCAATAGAAAACCTCCCTGGTATAATTCAAACAACGAAAAGCCCTATTAGTCCCAATAGAGTACCTCCCTGGTATAATTCAAACAACAAAAATCCCTATTAGTCCCAATAGAGTACCTCCTTGGTAATATTCAAACAACGAAAATCCCTATTAGTCCCAATAGAGTACCTTCCTGGTATAATTCAAATAACAAAAATCCCTATTAGTCCCAATAGAGTACCTTCCTGGTAATATTCAAACAACAAAAATCCCTATTAGTCCCAATAGAAAAAATCCCTGGTATAATTCAAACAACGAAAAGCCCTATTAGTCCCAATAGAGTACCTCCCTGGTATAATTCAAACAACAAAAAGTCTTGGCTATTGCTTCCAGATTTATGCAGTAGCGTCAGATTAACACCCACATTACATCTGTACTTGCTTATCTAATCAATAAATATAATTCCAAATCAATAAATATAATTCCAAATCAATAAATATAATTCCAAATCAATAAATATCATTTAAACGGAAGGTCGTTGGCTGTGGCAATATTGCAGATTTGTCTTGGCTAATTCAATACAGGAAGTGCTCCTAAAATGGATAAATTCTGTCTCTCTCTGTCTCTCTCTCTCATAAACATAGAGCATACCAAAATTGTTGTACAGTTCCTTTATTTAATGTAAACCAGATGAAACTCTGATTTGGATTCATAAAGAGCAGAATATAGAGGGGGTAATTTGTTCTTTGGGATATAACAATATTCTTTTTGCTCTGTTGCAGGTCATTCATTGCCAGGACAAAATTGATTCGACCTCGTCCTCTAACCATAAGACACTGAAAACGATAGCGTGTTTTACTTTAAATAGGTTTTATAGATTAGTCTACAATTTATAAACAAAGAATAAAGAACTTAAATGACTTCAAATATTTAACAAATAAAGCAAAATACTTCATTAATCTGTGTACAATAGAAAATAATTTGCAACCTTTTCCTTTTTGAACAATGTTAAACACGTAATAATTTCGACCATGAAATTCGTATCTATGTTACCTATGTATGTTTGTATGTATGCATGTATGTGAATGAATATATATATATATATATATATATATATATATATATATATATATATATATATATATATATATATATTGTAATTTGGAATACATTTCTACAACGGGTCTTTCATTTTCTCAACTCAGATATACCAGCTCGTGTCATAAAATTCACAAAAGTCACAGTAATAGACCGAAAAATGAATGGGCACAGACAACTAAGTCCCCTAGAACGTAGTGTTAATATTTTGCAAATTTACCTGCGTGGTAAGACGGACAAAACTCGTGTATATGTACATCCCCTGCAGGATCTATATACAAGAGTGAACTCCAAAAACAATGAAAATTATATGCAGCGGTGCTCGTTATTGAGAAAAAATTCCTTGTCAGTGCCAACTATTAAAATCTAGCGCGGTGAAATGTCTCCACTTACAACCAGGAGAGCATGTGCGGCGACAGCCATAAAACGAAAAAAAAAAATCTCTTATATATGGTGGTTCAACGACTCCAAAACAAACTAGTGGTATGTGTCCAATTGAATAGCAACTCCTATCCTTCAAGACAATATGGAACGAAAAACATATCGACTATCCCAGTTCCCATTAGTGTGCAGTGACCGTGGCAGAACAGAAGTTCCATACAAATCAAGCTAGTGCCTCCGTGTCATCTTTCTAAAGTGAGATTGCTTTCATCCTACACTCATATTGTTTAGTGGATGGGGGAAACGTTCTTTCACTGACAGAAAAAAAAATATAAGTTAGTTCCTGCGAAGCAATTATTTGGTATTTTTTGTGGGAGTATACCAATTTTTGTATATTTCTAACGAACAATGGTACTTCAGTGGACACAATGGAACCCCTTTCCCAATCTACCAGTTTAAGTACCGACGAAAGATTTTAATTTTCGAAAAACTAGGGAAATAAATGAATTAGTAGTATTACTTTATTGGTCAAAATGTGAGGAAAGAATGTAGGAATCCCACATTTAAGGACTCGAAATTATTGATTTGGTTGTACTATTGCAGATAAGATTTTCACCGACTCCGCTGAGGCGTCGCCTATATTAAACTTAAATTTGCATCTGTAAAACCAACCATTAAAGTCTTTAAATCTTCAGACATAAAATTATTGCTCTCTAATTTATTAACTGCAAAATATATTAATTTCAATCACATGAAAAATGTAATAATAAATAGTATTTCAAAAGAAAACAAGGACAGAATATTGAAACGCTGAATCAGCAGTAGAATAAATATGATCAACTCCATCCATGATTTGTTTCCATTCATATACCTAATAAACGTCATCAAAAATGTTTGTCAACATTTGCACATCAGGCATTTCTCCTTGTCGATCTTTTTTTTTCTTCTTTTCCAAATATGGTGATTGTTTTAACACTTTCGCATAATTCAGAGTGCTTGGCCCCTTGAGAAATACTCCGTTCCTACATCTTGTTTTATAGAGGGAATGGAATGAAACCAGTTGTGTGTGTGTGAGTGTGAGTGTGTTGGCCCCAAACCTCAGTCTAAGTGTCTGAACTTATAGGAGGTCGTCCATTCACTATGACTGTTATGTAGGGGATGGATGATTGTGCTATAAGGGGTGTTGACACCACATTTCCAAAGAATACGACACTATTCCAACCCTGTGTAAGGATACTATTCGTGTTTGTGAAATCTCTTGAAAGTAATTATAATTGACAATTATCGTAAATATAATAAGACTTACTTTCAATAGGATAATCGTTCCTATGAGAATATTTATACATATCCATTGAAACACAAACATTTAGATGCTGATAACGTGTACAAAGCATGGATTTATAATCCCATTTCACCTCCATATACAATTGAATTAAGGTTTTGCGAGGTTCCCAAAATCATATTTGCTCAGTTACTGTAGGCATTGTTCCACATCCAACAACATATATTTTTAATTTTTATCATTTCATTAA
This sequence comes from Margaritifera margaritifera, assembly GCA_029931535.1. Classification (NCBI taxonomy): domain Eukaryota; kingdom Metazoa; phylum Mollusca; class Bivalvia; order Unionida; family Margaritiferidae; genus Margaritifera; species Margaritifera margaritifera. Next base: position 4,530,923 of record JAQPZY010001584.1, on the reverse strand, counting down.
CACAGAGTTATAAAAAAACGGCCTTCGTGTATATATATATATATATATATATATATATATATATATATATATATATATATATATATATACACACTTACTAACGCAACCATATAATGTTGTATATTTCTCAAATTAGGGAAAGAGTCAGCCCTACAGCCAACATTTTAAATTATAGTATCTGCATAAAAATGTGGTAGTCTAGAAACTGTGAAGCATTTTCTCGTGAAATATATAAATTCTGCAAATGCTCTGAACGTTTAGTCTATGAAACTAATTTATTACAACCAAGCGTATTTAAAGAGGCAATAAGTATCTTTGTTCTGATTTTAGTCATCCATGTTTTGGAAAGTCTAAAAAATCCAGTTATTCGTCGATAAGCATCTTTTCAACATTGTTATTATTCACAAACATCTTATCACAATGGAATATATTGCTTTGAATCAAGTCACAAAACAAGATAAGAAGAACTGGCACACCATTTTTAGAATAGCATTAAAAGTTACCATTAGCAACAAATATACTTATACATTGGTGTTGACCAATTAATGGAATAATGTGTCTACTTGGAAGTTAACTCCTATTTACCCACCTTTTTCATGGAAATAACAGCATTCCGATAGATTTCGATGCCATTTATATTTTCTATTCTCACCCCATTTAACCATTTAACATCTAGAACCCGAACACGGCACGAAAAACGACACAAACATAAAAAGGAAGACTCTATCACACGAAAATGGAATAGTGGCGTCATCTCCACACCAAAATTGCCACGCTTTCAGCATAATAAATGACACTAGTGGTGTATGTCAGAGCCTAAAGCGTCATACCAGCATAATAAATTACACTTGTGGTGTATGCCACAGCCTAAAGCGTCATACCAGCATAATAAATTACACTTGTGGTGTATTCCAGAGCCTAAAGCGTCATACCAGCATAATAAATGACACTTGTGGTGTATGTCAGAGCCTAAAGCGTCATACCAGCATAATAAATGACACTTGTGGTGTATGCCAGAGCCTAAAGCGTCACACCAGCATAATAAATGACACTTGTGGTGTATGCCAGAGCCTAAAGCGCCATACTATGATTATTACTACCAAAGAGGGCTGTCAGGCAAACAGAAGAGCTAAAAGAACTTCTGCTGATGTCTGAAGAACAAATCAAAGCATATTAAAGGTAAGTCACACAAATTAAGCCTTTGTCGTTTCAGTAAACATGCAGGTGACATTTTTGCAGAAACGTCTGTCTTCCTATCGATCTATCTATCTATATATCTATCATTTGCATCCCTCAGGAATCCTATACGTTAAGGCAGATTAACTATCACTTTATCCCAGACAAACAATATTGGTTTTTCAGTATACTACAAAACTATCTTTAATCCATATCATGACGTCTTCAGGCCCAAATACTAAACACTTTACTCTCAGAAAGCGAATGTTATTCTATCTTTTGGCATACGGATTTGTCATCATCTAGAAGCAGCATAAATCAATCTTATAAATACAGCAACATTATATGTTCCGAAATCACCACCTATGGTAATCAAAACCTTTCAAAATAACATTTGGTGTTTGCCAATTCGCAAAGTCCTCAACACGTCTCCTGGTTTTTCAGGGTAAATTTAATGAAATCAGAGCCTTCAATCGTGACCATATGTCTCTATACACAGACAGTTCGAAAGATGACAAGTCTGCGGCAATATTGGCACGCGCCGACGTTATATAACGTCATATGACGTCATGTGATATATTAAATCTGTTAATGCCTTCACCCTTGGAAACTATCATCCTACAGCGTTTTCTGTTGGAATATGAAGTGGATATCAATGGCGATTGCTAGATCACTCAACCAGTTTCACCTGGGTTAAGCAAGACAGTAATGTTTACAATTTTAAATCCCATATAAGTTCCTGAAACCATAGTATACATAGGTGATGTCTTAGTCATTTGTTGGTAATTTAAAATGTCGTATTCCTATGCGAGAACGTTTCTAGTCCACTCATATTTAAAACAAAAAAAAAATACTTCCGAGTCTAAGGACCATGGTATACATTGGCGTTCTAAACAAAAATACCACCAAATCCCTGGAACAAAGTACACATTTTTTTGCAGTCTCTGACATTGACATGAACAACTTAAATTTGAAATATTTTAGACAGCAGTATTGAATTCAAGTTTTAATGGAATACAAGTGTGGTCAACGCTAGTTGTGTTACAAAATAACATACAGAGATTAAAACTTTTGATATGTGTATTTAAAACATTAACAAATATCATGTAGTATTTTGGAAAAGATGCTGATTTACATTTTACAGTTAAGGATGAAAACATCTAGACAAGCATCAAACACCCTGATAGCAAACTGTTTCAAACAGTACGGTATGAGAAATGCATAAACTACGTATTTGATGTGAGTAAATACACAAATTTGTATTCGGAAAATTTGCTGCACAACTTAATTGTAATTTTACAAGTTAAATCTACAACGTTTCAACAAAAACACAAAAAGAATTTATGGAAAACAAAGTTAGATTTAAAACAACACAATGGTGAAGTAGCTGTTTTTAATGAATCATAAGAATGGCAAAAGGTTGACATAAATCTGAAATCATTCATAAGTTTGAAAGGAGGGGAGAAAGGATGCAAATTGCTGAAATCATTCATAAGTTTGAAAGTAGGGGAGAAAAGATGCAAATTGCTGAAATCATTCATAAGTTTGAAAGGAGGGAGAAAGGATGCAAATTGCTGAAATCATTCATAAGTCTGAACGGAGGAGAAATGGTTAACAAAGAACAATGCTTAAGACTCGATGTTTTGAAAGAAAGTTTTGAAGAGCAAAAATCTGAAAAGATAAATTTTAATGGTAAAAAATACTTTGCAATAAAAAAGTTAAGGATTTGCTGGAATAGGAAAACACTGACGACTTTTCAACTTACTCATACAAAAAGATCTCAAGTGGAAAGCTTTGACAGAACAATAAATATAAAAACATCTCAAGTGGAAAGCTTTGACAGAATCTTAAAGACATTAACGTAGAAGTATTTCACTCAAAATAAAAGCGGAAAATATGTTGACGTATAAACAAGGCTAATCGAGGAAAGAAGAAAACGGATTAAAAGTATGGATAAATCTATCTGGTTACCTGACAACATATACATTTGGAATGCCTACATTCAAAATAGGTGAAACAGTGAGAATTTTGGAATACAAGACAATTTATTTTCCTAATTTTAATGATGAAATATTAAAAATCAGGCAAGTAGTTTTAGGTCATCAAATTGTTTGCAAGCTGGAAGACTTGAAGGAAGAGGGCCAAGCAAGAGTTATCCCTATACTGCAAGAGTTATCCCTACAGTACAAAGATGAGGACATATACAATGTTGACAAAACCAAAATTATCAACTGTTACAGGTCTGTGCTTTGAAAAATAGAAAGGATGTGACGAATATTTTAACAGTTGTGAATCAGCTGAAAACATTATGACATTAAATAAATACTGTTTCAAAAACACACCTCGCCTTCAACAACGATCCACCACAAGTACACCTCTCGTTCAGAGACTATGACGGGTAAACAATATAGACAGAAAAGTATTAAACAGTATCAAAACTTTGAGTTTTTGAAAGGTACTGAGTTACTAGAATGTGGTAGGTGTAGAAAGTGCAGCACATTAGATAATGAAAGAGTTAAAACATGCACGACATGCGAATATATGTTGATCACAAAATCAGAGCCAAAGTAAAGGAAATAAAAAAATATCACCAGTAAAAAACAAAATGGTACACACGAAGAACATGATAGGGCGACTACATTGTCGGCAATGCCCTAGCAGGATAATAAATAATATTATTGAAGAAATGAAAAGAGTTAACATTCAAAAATACAAAGTTGATTCCAACACCGTATCGAGAAAACTGAAAATCAAACACAGTGCAAGACTACACGCTTGCCTATGATGTTTTTAACATAATAAAATGTAATAAAAATTGGCTAAATGTTGACTCAATAATGAGAATATTTAAATCTCTTTCAGATTTCATCCAAAGAAGTGTCACCAATTCTAATAACTACACCTTCAACTACGCATTTCTCATGGACAAAAATGTTGCCATGACCAATTTTAGCACATCTATAAAACCTTTTATAACGATGAATTAGCTCAAAATTAACCACAATCAGTTAATATGCGCAGAGTACATAAAGCACATTAATGAAATAAAATTCAGTACGCATTTCAGAGTGTGTAAATATATAGATTTTACAGATAGAATTTGTTTAGAACTTTTATTTGATGTCTAGTAGGAATTGAAATTAAACTATTGAAATAATGGTAAATCAGTTGTAAAATGTCACACATGCAAGAATGAAAAAAATGATAGAATAATGGAAATAAGAAATACCAAATACCAGAGATGTAGCGAGTGTGTAAAATCAACGAGAATAAAATGGTATTACAGAAAAGTATATGAACATATTATATAGAGAAAGTTGCAAGGAATTATATGTGTATGTTGTAAATATTGGATCAATGTATTATCACAAGAAAAATCAATTTTATGTACGAAGTATAGGTGAACATTGTTGAACACTTTATCATAGATAAATGGACTTCAGTTTAAAACAATAATAATAATTAATAAAAAAAAAAAAACAGACTAGTACTAAACATTACCCATGTCGTGTAACGCAGTTTAATTCTCATTCCAATTTTGATAGTGGAACTCTATTTAACGAGGTAAAAGTATTTACTATCTAGCATAACAAGATTAAATATTTTTTTATAGGTAACTCTTTGAAATTTGTCAATGATAACTTTAGGAAATATACATATAACAATCTGATATGAGATTCTTGCAGAATCAACTAAACAAGGCGTTGTGAATGCAGCATCTGGTTATGGGATTTCGTGCAGGCATTTGATAGACAAAAATGTACCAGAATTGGTAAAATCAGTATACAAATTTTATATTTCATTCCAGATTCGAAAATTGCTTTCTAAATGTAAAATACGTTTATCCAATGACGATGAATTCAAATCAAATAACAATGACATAAATGGGAAACAATTTAACTTCATATGCAACAATGTTCAAATTTCACCGGAACATGACTGGAAATACCTAAGTGGAAAATACAAAGACTTTATTAATTATAGACCAGAACAACATAAAACAGCACATCACATTTTAGGGAACCTACACCTGATGTTGTGTCAACTGCTTACAAACGTTAATATAACTATCGAACAGGTAATGTTGAATATTGAACAAAATTGTCACGTGATGAAATGAATTATATGACAGACAACGATGAACATACTGGCTGGACTTACTTTTTTCTGCAGAAAACAACGGAATCATAGATGAAGGTATCGCAAGGTGTCAAAGTACAAGGTCTTATATAATCTACATGTTTGGAGCTCAAGTTCAAAACAGAACATCTATCACGCAATATTTTTTTTACAGTATCAGACATTGTGAATAAGTTAAGGGTGCTATTATTCTTAGAAGATCAAGGTTACGGCACCGATGACAACATAATGGTAAAATGTAAACAATACAAAAATACAAAACATTTAAAAGGGAATAATCCTGCTCTAGGTGGTGGTGTTTTTCTTTTTTTTTTCTTTCTTTTTTTAATTTTTTTTTTATACCTATGACTATGGTTATGAAAACGGGTAGAATATTCAGGTATATGAACAACTTAAATAAATCCGGTGACTCTTTAAACTGGGGTTAAATCCTATCATAAATACAAATGTAGAAAAGATAGGTATTCCAAATCCTAATCAATACTCTGTGACAGTACGACATGAAACTGAAGAGGACATACACTAAGACAAAGTGAGAACAATTATGTAGAGAAGAAGAATTACAATGATGATATTTCTACTTTCAGGTCTGCACGTGCTATCCGATTCTCGTGTCAGGTCTGCACGTGCTATCCGATTCTCGGATGTTCAAATTGCACCTTCGGTGCACGTTGACTATGGAACGTTACCACATGACAATTTAGAAAAGCTAAAAGAATTATATTTACCACAAAGCGCAGCCAAAAGCTGACGATGAAATAAATAAATAAATAAGCATATTTATTGATACTAATGGTTGTAGGTGATGCTATAGTTTACTTTTCGAACCTCTAATTCTTCTAGATGCCAAATCTATACCTTTGATCAAAAATCAAAATGACAAACATACTAATGCTAAAATAAATAAAATTACATATTCAACAAGGACAGAAACTATCTGTCCAGCACTCCTAGGCAACAAGGAAATAAACTATTTGTCCATCAATGATAAGCAACAAGGAAATAAACTATTTGTCCAGCAATGACAAGAAACAAGACAATGCTGCTGCTGCCTGTTTAGATAGCTTGAACAGATATTTAGCAATATTTATCACGCGATTTAAAAAAAAAAAGATTTAATTGGATAGATAGATAATGTGGAGTAGGAACAACAGCTGGATAAACAACACTTTTCATAACATTGGTTCTAGACAGAGCTGTTAAACACTTTTCTCTAAATAACTATTTTAGTCTTTCTCCGTGAGAAAGTTTACTTCTTATCATTTCTTTCATTTTTTCCGTGTTGAAATTGTGAACATTTTCAATTTTGTTTCTATATTTCCAATTAATTTCTACCTAATAATTTTAATTTTGTCTAGTTCATTTTGTAATATATTTTTTCACGATCATTGGTTTCTTCATTAATATTTTCCTTCAAGTCTTTTTATCTGCTCGTCATGAGGTTCTAATTTTATTTTTAAAACTTCTATTTTTTTCAGGCCACAATTACAACCGATTTTTCTATCGGCTAATCTCGTTTTCGTCATATGTGGTAAATAACATTCGGACAATTTTGTTCTTGATCTGCAGGTGAATGTTGAACTCTTTGGATTGCACCATTTCAGATTCCATTTCACATAATTAATTTTTAACCTGTGGATTTTAGGACCAAAATATTGGATCTCCATTTCCTCGGGTACTTGAATTGGTAGCCTTTGCATAACAGTAGGTTCAAGTGGATATTTAGGTAGCGTTTCTTAGGTGTCTTCTAACCTATTGAATCTATCCTGAAATACTGTGGTTATGGTGGAAGTAGGTTCTAGCTGTTGGTTTGCTAACACTTCAGTATTTAATTCTTTCATAAAAGTAGATCCTCCGAGTTTTCTCTGTTGCAAACTAGGTGACACACGTTTCGTACCACCATTTTGGGTGATCCTTAAATAATCCGTAATTTGCACTTGCAATTATTTTTCTTGTTGTCGTTGCTGCTGCTGCTGTTGTGGCTAAAGTGTGTGATGAAGCAATTGATCATGTGTAGTTATAATTATTGCTGTTGTTGATGGTGCTGCTAATGAGCCAGAGGGTGGGGGTGGATGGATGCATACACTCAGTTGCAGAAAAGTGAAATTTGTGTACGGATGGGAAGGATTTTATTATTTTGAAGTCTGAGGAGAACATACTTTAAAAAAATATCCAGTTCTCAAATATTCATCAGACATTTAACGAGTGCACAGATGGTATTTCTATTACAAGCCATCAATATATTTCAAGCATTCAGGTTATTTCTAAAGCATGATTCATAACTAATTTATTCTGCACCTTCTGGATTCCTTGCTTTGTACTTGGTCATTACAGCAAACCATCAATCAGAGAAAGAGGGGCTGTGCCATGTCCGTCCAGTGTTGAATGCATGCCTGTCTGTTTACAAGGATACATATATATATATATATATATATATATATATATATATATATATATATATATATATATATATATATATATATGTGTGTGTGTGTGTGTGTGTGTGTGTGTGTGTGTGTGTGTGTGTGTGTGTGTGTTGAATTCACAAATTAAAGTCCGAGTATACTCAAACTTTTTCACGCTGTGTTACATATTTGTACTCATTTGTACAGGGTTAGAACTAATTTTTCAAGCGTGAAAAGCCGTATGGCAACAAACAAAGAAATAATAATAATACTTATATATTTTAAAGCACTGCGCATTTGATCATTTAATTGGGATGCACATGATACAACAGAATGCCAAAACCATGTCTATTTTGTCTCAGTTGATTTCGGACATACGATGACTGTCGCTCCTGGGGCAACAACAGTACATTGCTAGGCAACCAGCACGTTGCGAAGCAACCAAAGAAATCATTTGGACAATCAAACCTTTTAAAGCTGGTTGCCGAGTGACAACAAAGAAATTACAAGGTTTTCTATCCCTGGTCAACCCATAACCTATGAATTTCAGCAAGCTAGGCACTTGGGCAGGGATGTGAGTAATTAATTTATTAATAGGAGGAGGTCAAAGGTTAAATATAGCTAAATTGCAGGAACAGGGACATTTGTAAATAATATGTGGGAGGATGACACATAATATATGTAACAGATTTGGGTTTATGATCCCTGTGTCACAGAAAGGGGGAGGGGGTGTAATTGAAAGCAGGGTGGGGATTTGCCATGCAAAACCATGAAAAGAAGCTTTAGTGTATATTTTCCTCCATAATCAACCACATGTTCCAGAAACTATGAGGGAAAAAATTAAATGAGAGAGAGAGCTGATGCATCTGTGACCTTGATATAAACATAATGAATTGAGGACCACATCTGATCATCTACAGTGGTACGTATATTTCTGTTACTGTCCCCAGGCTTGTTAAAAAGCGTCAGAGATATTGTGATATACGCCTCCCCCTCCAATCTATCTGTCTGTCTGGTTGTAACCGGTTCTTCTCCTAAAACGCTGGGTGGAAATTCTAAATTTGGTATATTGGTTGCCCATGTGGTGAAAATCTGCAAGAGGGGTATTGTTTTAGGTGCATTACCTGGGGTCTCTGGGAGAGGCTCAAAGGTCAAATACACGTACATTGCGGTTACAATGACATGTTTTGAATATTTCTGACTAACGATTGTACATGCATTTCCAGGAAGACACATTTTATATATATATATATATATATATATATATATATATATATATATATATATATATATATATATATATATATATATATATATATATATATATATATATAACGTGTTTTGGATTACGGTCTAAATGGTGGGAAGGGTAGGGTGTGGGCGCAAGCATGTAATAAAAAAGAAATCCAGGGGATTTGCCATGGTGAGGCACAGAAGTAACTTTAACGTTACCCTTATGGTGACCATATGCAAGAAGAGGAGGGGGTCATTATTGGTTAATACACCTGGAGTCCCTGGGAAGGGTGAAAGGTAAAATGTACAAAAATGTAAATAACAATTACATTTTCTAATATTATCTGACCAAGCTTCATTTGTGCAGTCATAGCAAGGAGACGCATTACATATGTGACAGTTTTTGCATTCTGACCCCTGGGTCACTGTGCTAGGCGGGGTGGGATGTGGTGGTGGTGGGGGGGGGGGGAGGTACGTTTTAGGAATGTGAAATGAAAAACTTAGGTGCATATGCGTTTAAATGACATTGCAGTTTTTCTAGTTTCAGCTGTATTCATGCTTGTATCCTGTGAAACCTGTCCTCAAAAATTCTAGCATGTCAATATTCACAGTTTTTACATAAAAACTCCCACAACCACACCCGTCCGACGCATACACGTCTCTCATTAAAAGCCACCTCATATCTTCAATCGTTTTCTGAATTTTCCAACTGTTACTGTTACTTTCCATTTGTATTTTATCTCGATGTAATACCCATTACCGCCTTAAAGAAAGTCTTTAATATTTTATGCTTTAGCTTTCTGGTCGAGAGGGGATGTTGCCTGTATTTTGTGTACATCATTATTTTATCATAATTGTACATATAAAAAAACTCTTTAAAAACTCTGCATGTTAAATTCCTGAGCTTATTACTGCACGAAGGTTTGAAATGTTTGCTGTTTACCAGTGCAGTCCTTAGTTCATGTGCGATAATTTAAATTGCCCATACAGACCTAACTAGGCCTGTGAATTTCTCTAATTTTTAGCCTAGGTATTTTCCAATTTTCTTTCTTAAACATCCACCTCTACTTCGGGAACCTACCTACCTATCAGTTTAAAAGAAATAAAAGCACAACGTGTTTCAAAGTCAGCAAACATAATCGAATCTGTGTAAACAAACAACGAGAACCATATAGAAGTGGGAAGGATGAGTTGATGATACAGGTGTATAATAATTTGTCATGCACAAAAATCAGACCTATTTACACAGGTGGATCTTGTATGCAGGTGGACCATTTTACACAGGTGGACGATGTATGCAGGTGGTCTCTAACACAGGCTTGACTGTATAATTTATTTGTTCATCACAAAGACAACCAGTTATGAAAAAATAACTAGAATCAATAATAAAATAATAAAATCTTTCTCTCTCTCTCTCTCTCCCACCCCCCCCCACCCCCCCACCCCCCACCCCCACCCCCACCTTAGGGACCTTAGACATAGAGAAACCTTGCCATGGTTGTGCTTTTGTGTCAGTTCTAAAAAGAAATTTTCCCGTGAACAATGAACTAAGCACCACCTGTATCCACAGGTCTTTGAAACATTTGAACAATGCAGTTCAAGGTCCAACTGAAAATGATTAATAACACATCATGTCTCAATATTACATGTCATCAACTCTCCAGCAAAATTCATTATATCTCGATATTCGTGCTTTACTTGTTTCGACTCCACCGTTACGACTTACTCTCTGTATGGGTGTACTCACGCCTGTGTTTTGCCACTCAATATGGCAAAGTATCCAGGATACTCAGGGACACGCTCAGTGCGGTGACGTCACTTCTTAACATCTGTATGAAGAAATGTATAATCTTGTTTATATGGAGACACTATCATAAATACTTCGATCCCATCTAAGAAAAAGACAACGCTTGTCCTTTGCAATAACCAACTGAATACTTTAAAACTATTTAATTTAAACTCGTTAATTTATACAACTAATTTGTTTTTCCTTATCCAAACGAAATGTTATCTACTATAAGATTCTGATAAACTGAAAATAATGAAAATATGATTTCAATTTTGAGACAATACACTCTTTGTTACTAACATACAATTCAATATTCGCAACTCATGTCCGAAGTAAAAAATATTACAAGTCAGTGAAAGGAAAGATAAGAAATATTTAGGTTTTCCTAGCCAAACTGGATAGATCTTGCATTCATTTTTTAATTCTACAGTAATGCAGAAAGAATGGATATCGAAACACAACTATCTTGATGACGACATAAAGGAAAGGAAGGTCTGGTTTTAACAAAACAATTGCAAAATAATTTCGACATGAATGTGAGTTCCCGGAAAACAAGACTAAAGGAAAACAAAAGAATGATGTGACCTACTTCAGAGGAAATTCAATTACATTATGTTCGATAAAATGGTACTAATGCATTGAACCAACATTTGCAATAAAAGACATTTTAGTCAAGAAACCTCACGGTGAAGTTCTTGTTTCAAAACATGAAAGACATGCGCAATCTCAGAACTGAAATAGACATTACAACCAGTGATGGTTCGAGGGGGGTCGATAGGGGTCAATTGTTCCCAGGCGCCGGGCGAGAGGGGGGGGGGCGGGGACGCGCCGTTGGGAGTTTTATTTTGCAGCTGGGGGAGGGGAGGGTTTGGAGGTTGGCAATTGACATAAAAACTGTTCTCTGCGGCAAAGTAGGGGCGCCACTAAAGAACATTGCCCCCGGGCGCCTCGGTAGGGCGCCACCAGGGTCGGATTAAGACCTTTAAAGGCCCTAAGCACTGAAAAGATTATGGTGCCCCCCCCCATGTAATTCAAAATAAAAACAATACTAAACCGTAATTTCTCTTCTTTTTTTTTTTTGTGCCCCTGCTTTGCTGGTGCCCAAAGCACGTGCTTAGTCTGCCTATTGGGTAATCCAGCTCTGTGAGCCACTAAAGAACATTGCCCCCGGACGCCTCAAACCCTCGCGCCGCCACTGATTGCAACTAGGAACTTGTTTCTGAATAAGCATGCATTTTTCCTCTTAAATGTCAAGGCACACATTAAACTAATACATGGCATTAGACACGAAAATTGACCAATGGCAAGCTTTTGTCGTCAACATTTTAAAAAGTCTTATCTGTGCCTGTCTTTTATGTTAAGCCCTAAATTAAAATTAGTAGTACGAAAAGAGGATAAGAATAATACAGTGGAAAGTTTCAAGTTAAATAATTAAAGCATATTGCAGCATTTATGCTGAATAAAAGCTACAAAAGTTTAAAAGAAATCTGTATTTTCCCTTAAAAATGCCACCATAATAGATCAATTGTTTTTTGTACAACGGCTAGAGTTCTGCAAATCTTTAAATCTCCTACAACAGACAGTTTATATGGACAGAATTAATTGGCTCAAAAGAACCAACTGTGGCGTAACACCACAATTCATTGCCTCCTGGTGTTTAACGTTTCAACTCGGCTCAGTTGTCCACAGGGTGATATATTCAAGATCAACATGGAGCATGGTGGTTGTTCATCTAAAAGAGAAATCTGAAAATGGAAAAGGAAACTAGATAATGTTGATGTTGACCACTGCCGTAATTTGAACTGTATAGCTTATACATATACATGTATAATATAAAGTCAGATAACTGATATGAGAATTAGACCCTGATCTAAGTGATAGATATGCATCGATAGATCACTAGGAGTATGATGTATAGGAAGGTATCGACAATCAAATCACGAAGCGTACGTACAACTAATTTACTTCTCAACTGTGTCCTCTAAGCTCCGTGTACCGCAGTGGCGTAGCGAGAGGGGGGGGGGAGCAAGGGGGCGGTGGCCCCGGGCGGCACTTTCTACGGGGCGGCAATTTGGTAAGAGTACCGTATATATCATAAATAATACGAATGGACTGGGGGCGTAAATTTGGTAGTTGGCCCTGGGCGGCACTTTGCCTCGCTACGCCACTGGTGTACCGTCATTTCCATTAGACAAATTGTTATATTTTCGCAAAAATTGTAAGGTTTTACAGACTTATCGTTGAAAATAATAATAAGCAAACTTCAAAATTTGAGCTAAATCCAACAAATACCGTTGGAGTTATCAATGTTTGAATTTACTACTACTATTACTAATACTACTATTACTACTACTACTACTACTACTAATAATAATAATAATAATAATACAAATAATAATTAATTATATAAGTAATCATATGGAAGTCCAAACTGACAACGTTCAACACTTTGTGGGTTATATTGTGCCGATGCACGTAGATCGAAGCGCATTGCCGAAGGACATACCACGGTACCCGATTTGGTCGACCTGATGGTGAGTATCAAACCCGCACACTTCTGGTTACGAGTCCAACAACTCAACCATTGAACCACTGCGTCAATGAGTAGTATTAGTACTGTCACCTGTATAATGTAATTCTGTGTAATCAATCGCAACTGACAACAGATAGTGGTCCTGCTACTGGTCCTAGGTAAAGAGATAAGGAAGTGCTCAGTAAGTATCACTAACATGGTGAAAATAATAATTGAAAAGGAAAGATACCAGATGATGGTCATGTACGAACAGATCTGTAAATGCAGGATTATGAAAGAGCGAGGTAATATTTCAAAGCAAATACAAAAAGCTGCCAGATTTGATTATAACTCGATCAGACAGACTTATCAAGCAACTGTTAGATGCGTTCCAGATAAAGGAATTATGCAGACGCAAAGCAATAGACTTTTGCAGCATGGAGAGAGAGAGAGAGATAGAGAGAGAGAGAGAGAGAGACAGAGAGACAGAGAGAGAGAGAGAGAGAGAGAGAGAGAGAGAGAGAGAGAGAGAGAGAGAGACTGATCCTGCAATTATGATTGCTTTTCACAGCGGACTAAGGAAAGGAAAGAAAGAAATTTATCAAAGTACACTATATGCTACATGTTTCTATTTACCATCCTTTCTCTAGTTTTAATTGGATTTGTTTTTCAACCGTATCGGCATTGGTACGTATCTGCGTGGTTCTGTATTGGAAAAAAGAACATCTACAATTAATAATTGTCTTGTGATTGCGAGGATTTGTGGGCTCAGGGCCATATGCAACAACTTTCACATAACAAAAACGCAAATATAATGTGTATAATTATTATTTATGTGTTTATACAAGAAATTCTTAAAATTTTGTCTGGACCATTGGGATTGTTGTGCAATTGTTCAAGGTACAGTCGAATAGAACGTCTTAATGTAAAACCAACTCTCCTTCCTTCGTACGTATTTTTATTCCTATATTTTGATTTGTTGGGAGATTAAAACTAAAGGAATCTCGGCCCTTAAGTTTGAACACAGACAGTGCCAAGTATATGAGTGAGTCTTTAATTCATATTCATCTCATTAGTGACGTAGAATGAAATTCTGACCCCCCCCCCCCAGCGTAAAACTTAATTCTGGGGCCCCCTCCCAATAAAAAAAGTTGTTTGATTGGAATTCTGGTCCCCCTCAATGGGCTCTGGATCCACCCCACCCCCACCCCACCCCCACTCCCTATAGTTGCGGTGGTTGCTTGGGCGGTTGCTACTCCACTGCATCTCATCAACCGAACCTGTTGGTATGAAATATCATTGCCGTATTGACAACAACAAAAATATTTTGTTGTTTTTAGTTTCTACGCTAATAAACTTTGATCAATGCTGTATATATTTCCTGTAAAAACAGTAATATTTTATTAAATACAGCCACTCTTCAACCCCCCAACCCCCCGAGAGACGAACCTAATGCCTTTAAGACTCTTTGCGTTTCAATGTCTTATGGATGTTTTTTTTATAGATACGTTCATTATCTAAATATCCCTTTATGAGGTACCATTTTGAAGTCAGTAACAACTGTAATATCTTCATTCTATAGGAATCTTTATGTTTTGCTCGAGTAGCAGTTAACGTTAAATTGAAGAAATTATTAGATTAAAATTGTAAAGAGTTGTGGCATCGTTTCAAAGGATTCTGGCCTCATTTTCGGATATATAAAAAACTCAGTAAACAGCTTTTCAGTCATTATGGCTTCAGATCTGAGTTTTATAAGCGAAAGGCGGCTAAAGAAAGAAACCAACACCCTTTGTGTGGGAGTGTCTTGAGAGCACCATACAACTATAAAACAAATGTGGTGAGGTATGCATTCAAAGTCCTACTGGCTTATATTGGCGATGCACAGTATTTGTGAGACCATTTTGCTTTTATGGTAATTCAAGGGAGTAAAAAGTAAACACAATAATTTTTTCTATATGGTAACTGATGTACCAGTTATGTTTTATACACTAACAACTGTATCTTATATATAACGATCGGAACCAACATAATTATGGAGAGAGAGAGAGAGAGAGAGAGAGAGAGAGATTTGCAAGTTTTTGCTGTTATCAAGAAAAATAACATGTGATATTTTCTCATGAGAATAGCGGAAGAAAGGAGCGACCAGAATTGCTTCCATAATAATGACATTTGCCATGTATTTTCCTCATGTGACATGGGCAACGAAGATGTACCCTATTTACTGATTCATTTCTTCGAACTGTTGGTTGCTTGAGACATTCCTTTCTAGTTCTAGGCTGGTACCCCTACAATTATTCCTCATTTGTGTCAATAATGATTAGGTTACCAGACAATGTACACGATCTAACATCGGAGACAACAACAGTAATGGTTTTGATTCAAATATACAACGTACAACTGTGCAAATTATTTTTTTTTAATTTCAATGTAATTTAAATTAAATGTTAATACAACTTCTGTTAATACAACTTCTGTTTTAGTATTTATGGGGTAGCTCAATTTCAAACAGACCAAAGCAGTTCGCGGAATTTACAAGTAAGGTATATTATGTTTTTTGACTTTATAATATGTGTTCATGAGGTAAGTTGTACTTTAGTGGTCATTTTATAAATAACATATTTACTGCATTTGAGTTCAAGGTTATTCTTGTTTACGTAGCATTTAGTACTTAGATTGGAACTTTCCATGTCTTCATGTGAGAAAAGTCAGGTACGCACATCAAGTTTCCATTAGAGTTGATTAAAAAATCTAGAATATTCTGTCAGGTGACTTGTCTTTATATTTACAGAGAATCTGGTAAACAAGATTCCATTTCTATACTATACTTCATATTATAAAGATTAGTCTATTAAGGAATTTATTTTAGTAATCAGATGTAACAGTTGTGAAAACCAGACCAAATTCAGAGAGAGGAATTATTTATTTGAACAGGATATTCAAGACTATCGGCGCATAAGGACATTCAAGTCCATTGGAATTCATTCGGAACATTCTATATTTAGGACTTGTGATTAGGACACTTAGGATTTTTGGATTATTTGGACTTTAGTTCACGTTATTGTAAGTGTCTTTTGAATTCTCACTTTAATTGTCTAGAAAGAGATTGCTTGTTGATTTTATTTACATTGTTGGTTTCACTTTCTTTCTGTTACATTATTTTAAGACCTATTATCATTACTTTATAACTACTATAAGAAATAATCTTGAAGCCTTAATTAACTTTACTTTTCTTTTAAATCAACAACGTGAATGTTTTACTACTGGATGACTGAGTGAGTCTTGAGAACAAATTTGTTTTACAGTTTTGCTTGTACAGAGATATTGCGGGTATATCAAGAGTTTTGATCTCGTGCCAGCACGTATAATTTGGGTACTATCTACATCTGCATATGTATAGGTACTGGGCAGATCTCGACATGAAACATACGTCCCGGGGGGGGGGGGGGAAGCATAGAATTGGTCTCTGATTTGGACTTGTTGAATCTTCCAGTGAGCTGTTCTGCACAAATACTGGGGCAAACATTTCGTGTCCTTAAGTATAATGGTTCGTAGCAATAAAAAAATGCATGTCTATGTCCGTGTTACACTGTAGTATTGAGTTTCCATCTCGAGTTCCGGTATGGCTGAATGTAAGATGGTAATTTACGGGCTCAGCAACCAGTCCCAGTATTATCTTATACATTAGGATGAGTCTCATTTCTCGTCTGTGATATTTTAGGGAATCCCATCCAAGTTTCTGTATCGTGTATCTGGTTGCAAACGTTAGGTAATTTTCAAGACGTTGTATGTCATCGTTTAGTGAAGGGTGCCAATTAGAAGAACTGTATTCAGGCATTGAGTGGACAATGATTCTTTAGGCTTTTTTCTTGAGATTTTGTGAGCTTGATTGTAGGTTTCTCCGAAGGAATCCCAGATTATCTTATCCTTTGCTAATACGGATTGAGGCAACAAAGGACAGCGTAAAGTGTCTTTATTATTTATTAATTATTTTCCTAAATTTCCCAATAAAAAGTACATAAAAATGGACATAACCCTGTCATTAAAATATGAACATATAAAAAGTCACTTTGTCCGTACGTGATTATTTCTAGCTGTGCAAATATCATCTATGAAACCCACAAATCCACATTAATACGCTACGTTTCTTTGTTATACAAATATATCTATTGTGCTTGCTTAATTATTGTTATACAAATATATTTATTATGCTTGCTTAATTTATTGTTTTACAAATAGATCTATTATGCTTGCTTAATTATTGTTATACAAATAGATTTATTATGCTTGCTTAATTATTGTTATACAAATAGATTTATTATGTTTGCTTAATTATTGTTATAGAGATAGATTTATTATGTTTGATTTTTCAGAGGAAAATAACTCCTTCTGGAAGATATACGTCATTTTAATTAAATTGATTTATTGCATCTTTCACTGGAAACTTATATTTCTTTTGTTATACAGACATGTCAGCAGTAGAAAAGGAATGATTAATTTCTTGTTAGCGTCTAGAGAAGATGTCAGAATGTGTTTACTTCCTTTATTTTTGCATTTAGGCATATCTTATCACGTGACCTATAACTTAGACTGCATTGGCT
Organism: Margaritifera margaritifera; assembly: GCA_029931535.1. Lineage (NCBI taxonomy): Eukaryota > Metazoa > Mollusca > Bivalvia > Unionida > Margaritiferidae > Margaritifera > Margaritifera margaritifera. Next base: position 4,513,070 of record JAQPZY010001584.1, on the reverse strand, counting down.
GGTATACACACTGCTAATCTCGTTAGCGTCTCTATGGCAACCTAAAGAAACGTGATATGAAAAGCAAAACATCAAATATCACTCCGGAAAACTCTTGCAAAACAATTCGTCAATGACTGAGCCCTTAAAAATACTTTTTTTGTTGTATTATTTCTTTTTGGGACAATTCCCACGAAACCACGCATTGCCCTCCGATTTTGCACGCACCAATGCCTGTATAATTATTTTCTGCGAATAAACTGACACTTACTTTTTTTCTTGTATCAAATATGTTTTCTCGAGTCCAAGAATTATTTACTTTTATTATACTTTTTTGAAACTATTCAAAGCGCCTTGGAAGATAAATAGGTAAATAGATAGATAAATATGACATACACATTGTACAATACTTTTTTAAAAGTATAATTTAAAACGTAAAACACTTGCTTTGAGTGACAAATTGTTGTTGAATTATATCAAATTTAAAACATGTTTTTTTTTTCACTATATGATTATCAAAAAGACATGCAAAATAACATTATTGTAAAGTTATAAAAAGGAACCCCTTTGTAGTATTTCCATGAGAGAAAACTTATACACGGATGATATGCATGTGTATTTGCAACGCGTCTCTTATTAACATGCGTTAAACTAGGAAGCTGTACTCTCTTTTTTCGTTAGAAATCACTTCGCAGAAAGTATATCGTGCAGTCGAGTGAAAGTTTAAGCTAGAAGATTTTAGTACAATCATCCCTTCAAGCACATCATGCTAATGGGAAGTTACTGCTCATTTGCATGTATGGATTAGCAATGACCAAGATAGTCTACCTTCCCCAAAATATATGAGGGCACGAGTTTCACGTGCCTTCAAATTTGGCCTCTTGAGATAAAAATCTCCAACCCTTACATGGAGGGTTTAATGATGACATATTTAACTGAATTATATGAATTATTATATGTATGAGAAACTTGACAATCAAGCTGTTTCTATGCAACAAAAACTTTCGTCAGTAGTCACTTACTTTTCCCATACCATGTGACTCGCTTATCATATTTTGAGAATTTAATCAAACGCTTTCCTAAGGATTTATTCGTCGTTGTTTTCCCATTAATTTAGTCGCCAAAATTCAATTTTACTACGTCCGTGTTGCAGAGATAGCCAGAGTATTCTATGTAGTACTTGTATGGTATAGCAATTAGTTTCAAGCTTATCGCTTGGGAAGTCTTCGCCATGGCAACAGTTTTAGTACCCATTTCCTCTCAATTCTTTAAGTATACCACAGGAATATGCATCAAGCTCACTTACTAATTTTACTTTAGTGAAAGACCGATGCAAAATATTTAACACCAATTAGACTGTTTCCTTACTAAGTGCTAACTAGTCGGTCTTAGTGAATGTGGGTGCTCCCATTGAGAAATTATTGTCTTGAAAATTTGCACTCCATTTGTCACACCAAACATCGGCTTCAATGAGTTATGTTGTCTGCTTTAGTCAACTCCCTACAGAAACTGAAAACGTCTGCTATAAAGATTGTTACAGCACTAAAAGCGGTACTACCTCAAAAAAGCAATGCAGTCAGAAAGTCTCCGTAAATTCCAAGACCGTTTGGATCGTTCGAACATTGTTCCATGATCTTTCATTTCTCAGCTGTTGAACTCCATGTCTTTAGTGAATCAGTTTATCATTTCAGTTTGCTTCCTGATAAATAACCAAATACCGGTGTTTCGTGGAAGTCTTCCGCTATTTTCTGAGTTAAAAGTTATAAATGATTAAATTTTCAATTTCAATTGAAATATCGAGTTTTCTCGAAGATTCTCGTTATGATCAGCAATTCGAAAAATAGTTGGTCTTTGTAGCTGTTGCTTTGGAAATATCGCCACCAAAAGAACAATGTCTAATTTTCCCACCAAAAGAACAATGTCTAATTTTCCCACCAAAAGAACAATGTCTAATTCGTTTATTCCAAGATAACAGTGTAACTCATTTCCAGCAATATTAGATATACTGTGCACATCTTATTCTTTATATGTGGTTGTAATTATCGTCAAGAGTAACACAATCAAATTCTCTTGGTGTGTTTGAATATTTGGAGCTTTAAACGTAAAATAATGTATATGATGTTGAGAATACACTTACATATTTTCAATATAATAATAATCTTTCGGGACCTATATTAGGTAATTATCTTTCACCAAAACTGATCCAGATTTACATTTTATTTTACATTTCAATACGTATATTAAATACTAATACATATCCAAAAGGCATGGTATATGTAAGTATAAATGACATACATTTGCTACATTACATATAATCTGGACTTATATCATTCACAGATAGTATGCGAGAAAACAATGGACGTACATCGTCTGACAGTAAGCAGACATTGTGTACTGATTATGATGAGCAAATGCTGATTATCAGACAATCTCTCCTGTCTATTATCTTTGGCTATTACAACAGCAGACCAGTCAGCTGTTGGCGCGTGCCTCCGTCTGTGGTAGACCAGTTTTACGAAGATTATATAAACCATTAATTAGTCTAGCCTTGGCCTGGTCGAGAATCTACGACTAATTATCGGTCGGAACATTCCAGTGCTCTTGGATAATGGACAATACCAACTATTCTTTAGGTCTATTCATAGTATTCGCTTATAATTCGTGTAAAGGGTTTTTAAAAAGCGGGAATTTAAAAAAATAAAAATAAAATTATTGAAAAAAAAGAATGCGACAGCACCCAATCGATACATACGTTGTTTGCAGAAGAAAAAAATGTTAACAAAAGAAACACTAATTGTCATTTTTGTTTTTAATAAGATATATCATGGTTGCATCATACATTGTATTGTTATATCACATGACGTAACATCATCTGCATGCTGTACAAGGAAATTGAGATGAAACACATACAAGTACTCAGGAATTTGCCTGACACTATAGAGAAAAAATCATTTGTATCGAAAATTTCTCAATAATGTAATTTCCTTGAGGAGATTGTAATAAATTCTCTGTTTGCGCCTTTGTAGTACAGAAGCACTGAGGGGATACACTTCAATTTATTTATAATCCGAGCTCTTGGTTTTCGAATCCGAGATCACTATTTACTAATCCGAGATCTTGATTCACTAATTATAGATCTCGGTTTACTGATCCGAGATTTCGGATTAGAAAACCAAGACCTTGAACTAGAAAAGAACGTCAATTGTGTCCATTCAGAGCTTCCGTATAATGGTAATTGAAAAGACTGAATACACGCGAAATTTAAGTGTAGATCTACGAGACTAACCGTTTGAACCTCCAGTAAAGCATAACTTCAAATTACCTAAAACCATTGAAATTATTCGTCAAGAATGATATCTCGTCTATTACATTTGGAGACCAAAAGTCTTATCACGGAAAACAGCCAGCAGAATTATGATAACTCAATCTTAATTTAAATATGGGATCAACACATTTATGTATGGAGAAGCTATTTTCATTTACTAGTATTTTACCATCAGTTACTATTTCATTCTTACTAGTATTTTACCATCAGTTACTATTTCATTTACCAGTATTTTACCACCAGTTGCTATTTCATTCTTTTTGTCGCTTGATACAATACTTTGAATATAAATTCACAATAAAACATCGAGTTTTATTTTATAACTATGTAGCTGAAATATTGACTCACTCTCTCTCTCTCTCTCTGCCATGCATTCACACAGACACAGACACGCGCACGCACACACACACACACACACACTCACGCGCCACACTGCGCCACACATGGTATAGAAATAGAGCAAGTGACTGAGTCAGTGCGAAGTGTTAAGTTACTACTTACATAGTTTATATTTGAAAAAAGGAAACAAAAATATAGGATTCATTGGTTTCAGGACATTATGACAACTCTTCATTACAGCCGCTACGATTTCGTTATGATAGGACGGTAATTTAGCAAGGAAAGGATGAAATCATATTGACATAAGCTAAAGGAAAATAAAGTAACAGTCAACTATTGTGATAGTTTTATTAATCCACGAACAAATTTAACTACGGCAACCATGCTTAAGTTTTCTGATCGGTGTGAGCTACTATTCCTGTGGCTGAACTCAAAATAGTCAAAAAAATTCATATTTCAATATCATATTCATCTTTCGATCAAACATTTCTCTCTGCCCTTTGAATTTTGAGAACTGAGTTATGTATTCTTGTAAGGCTTATGCTAAGAATTTTTGCGTGTTCGTTTGACAGTGGGTGTATTTAGAAAAGAAAGTAATTTGCAGCACAGTGATCATGTACATTGTCGGACTATTTACATCTAAATTTCTTCATAAAAAATTCTGACGTGGACTTTATATGACTCGGAAATTTTATGCATTCATCACAGTTGTCATGATATTCTTTTTCCAAGAAGATTTATTGTGGTCAAGTGTACGTGTTCAACATGTCCTGTATGTGCATTATTGTGGTCAAGTATACGTGTTCAACATGTCCTGTATGTGTGTTTTGTGGTCAAGCGTACGTGTTCAACATGTCCTGTATGTGTGTTATTTTGCTCAAGTGTACGTGTTCAACATGCCATGTTGTGTGTTTTGTGGTCAAGTGTACGTGTTCAACATGTCCTGTATGTGTGTTATTTTGCTCAAGTGTACGTGTTTAACATATCCTGTATGTGCGATAATGTAGTCAAGTTTACTTGTTCAATATGTCCTGTATATGTTTTATGTGTGTGCGATCAAGTGTTCGTGTTCAACATGTCCTGTATGTGTGTTATTGCGGTCAGGTGTACGTGTTCAACATGTTCTGTGTGCGCGTTATTGTGACACAAGACTTCCAAGTTCACGGCAGTGCCAAAAAATAAAAACAAACAAACACACACACTGTTGGGGATCGCAGATGACGTGGAGAAGTCAAAATGTTCTTGTACAGAGATTCGGAACTCTTATTTCCGATAAATCTGCAGGACCTTTTTCCAAGTGTTAATGAGAATCTGTCGGAAAAGAACGTTGTGCAATTAGTTAAAGAAAGAATTGAAAGAATGTACACAGACACGGTTAGTTTCTGTTAAAGAGTTTACAAGTATGAGATACAAACTGGCCTTATGGCAGGGTTCATGCATTATGAATCGGCCACCAAAATTTGGGCATAGTGCAAGCATGTCTCACCACTTATATTTCTATACAGTTGTTTAATTTTAGAAAACAAAATACTTTCAAATTTTTCTAAGATCTTTTAATGTTGCTGAATGGTGCGCATTACTTTGATTTTGTATATTAGGTTCTGATGGCAGTTTCTATTGGCTCCCAACGGATTGGTGTATGTTTACATGACAGTTTCCATTGGCTGCCAACGGATTGGTGTATTATATTTACATGGCAATATAAAAATTGCAATAAAAAACTATTGCGGGCTCACACTGAGGCTTTCTCCGGCACAGGTAATTGGAAATGTTCCCTTGTGGCTAACTCAAACACAACTTGACCATGTTCAGGAGGCCAAACAAAAGAACAACTCGGTAACATTAAATTTATCAAAATCGAAGGTGGTGCAAATGCAAAATAACGGTGGAATATTTCGCGGTTGCAAAAGCAGCTGAATTGGGGGCCGTTGGAACTGCATCTGGGATGGTTCTGAAAAAGGCGGTCGGGGGACGCACAGCGTCTGGAGGAGCCTCTCGCTAAATTATAGCGTCAAGTAGATGAATAAAAAAAGGAAAAGGTCTTCTTTATCCAGTCGTCGGAGCCAAAGGTTTCCGAGCGGAAGCGGTCGTCGGTTGTGGCCTCGCTGTTGACGGCCACAGAAGCGCGTCCGTTGACTAATCTTGATTTCCTCTCGATGGTAAAGTCAGTTACGCATTTCCGAGGTGTCTTTTTGCAAGATGAACTTGTGTCAATGATCCCTCGCAAGTGCACAACTGGCATCATTAACCTCAATTTGACAACAGGACCGGGAACTCATTGGGTTGCATACGCGGTAACGCCTCGACATCTTTTGTATTTTGACTCGTACGGACTTGCACCGCCACGTGAAGTTGTTGATGATCTACGTGGTGGAAGCGGATCTTCTGGACGGCAAAGTCGTCTACCACTGTTTTATTCAACGCTGCCGTTGCAAACTCGGATGGACGGCTCAATATGCGGACATCTTGTTGTTGAATCAAAGCTCGTTCCCCGACCCCGCAAGCATTTGTTGACTTTACATTTCACTTAAAAACTATTCTTGATAGTATACAAAATGCCTGTTGACATTTACGGACGCGACAGCACAGAAACCCGACGCAGCGTCGATGTGGATCTGACTAGGTTTGCCACCAAAGCTGATTTAGTTGAGTTCACCAGCCGGTAGTAAATAATTGAAGTGGGACAAGAGCTGCGAGATGAAATCACAAAAAAAAAAAAACGTTTTACTTACAAAATACAAACGCTGTTTTGTCGTGGATGCTATTTGTGGGATTGCCGCAGCAGCAACTATTGGCTTTGGCGTGGCGTGAATCGTGACCACGACATCCGTCATAGGTGCACCAATCGGAATTTTTGTCGGAGCCATATCGATAGTAACAGGTGTAGCTGGTGATACCGGAAAAATAATTTCATTACGATTACATTCACGAATACGTGTTTATTCGGAAATTCTCGCGGCCGCCCAAAGTAGTCTCAGTACAATTAGTAAATTCTACTCGGTTGCTATCGAGGATAAAACGGCTACCATGGCGGAGTTTGAGACGGTGTTGATCGAAATGGAAAACTATCGTGCGCAGATACGAAACCGAGGCGCTAGCGACCAAAACAGGTAACTGATTTACAGGCAGTAAAAGTCGAGTAAACAGTTGTCAACGTATATTGATATGTCTGTGAGCTCACAGCACTGCAGCTCCCCAACTCGAAACACTGACGCGGGCTTCCAGGTGGATGTAAAATATTCTAAATGGAAAAAAGTTGCGGGATACTGGAAGGGCTGCTGTGCTGGGAAAACCGAAATTGGTCATCCGGTTTCAAAGTCCCATTATCACACTACTATAAGACAGCCGTGCGGACATTTATTTACATATGTATAATAAAATTTACTAACAATATAAAGGACGATCTAATTATGCACATCTGCCTTTTTTGTATATACATTTAACATTTTGCATAAACATAGGACTTCGCTCTTAAACATAACAAAACATCAATTCATACGCATAATACATGTGGTATAGTTTAATGGGACATAATGATAAATTTACATCGATAACTTTATCTAATGATAATAAGTGAATGTAGGAAACTTTGGTTGGGTATTAAACGTTTTGTCACATCCTTGATTACATTTTGCTCAGAATATATATATATATATATATATATATATATATATATATATATATATATATATATATAATCACCAATGACGAAAATAAATTTCATTTCAGTGTTTCATAATTAGCAGATCAGAGGCACGTTCAGAAAAGACTCTGTTGACAAACAGCTTTAACAAAGAGCAATGCATGTTACTTTTTTCCAAACTATGACGATTTATACTGTTGGATTTTTGTGTTATTTTCTGCATACTATCTGTTTAGTAAGTCAATGCTAGAGCAGAACTAAATGTAGATTGTCTTGCTGTGTACTTACCGGAGAAGCGATCCTAACCAAACAAAAGAACTTTGGTTCATTTGTATAGATAACCTGTTTTAACATTTGCTATATACGATTGTTCTTACCGTCTGTACTTGCTTATAAGTCGGGTCCAACTGCAAACTGCACAGGCCTAGATGCGCCGGCAGATCAGGATCTATGTTGTTTGTTCTACTAATTACTACTAACAAACTGCATAGACCCAAATCTGCCGGCGCATTATCCGATGGCAGATCTGGATCTCTGCAGTTTGCAAATATACCCAACTTATAAGCGAGTATAAACGTTGTTTTTATTTCCTTTTTGTTTCACATAAAGCCACATGTTCATTTTTCAAAGAAGACTGCCTTAAATGTTATGACATATTCTGTGATACAGTATTTATTCTTTGTTCCTAAAGATTATTGCAAAATTTATATGATATTCGTATGAGACGTTTAAGATGCTTGTTAGAGAAGTTTTTGCGAGGTTGGAATGACTCGTCCAGTTTCGGACACAGAATTGTCGTTATACTCTTTCCCTTGGTCTCTATCCCTCCATATACTTTCTGTGTTGCATACTTTCCTTCGAATATCATAATCGATTTATCACGCATCGTCTTAGTATTGTGAATCCAGTTCATGATACCTTTTAGTGGCACATATAACTCGAATTCTTCTCTTCGAACCGCCATGCAGTATTGTAAGTACGGCGATGATTGACTAAAATTCTTCTGATATTAACATGAATCGAATCTTGTTTATGAAGTGTGACTTAGATTACACGCTCTCATTCGTACATGCTTTTAATTACCAAACACGTGGGAGGATTTTTAGGGCCGATATAGCACTTAATGCATAACATATGTGACCAATATGTTTCTACCCATTCTCTTCGTTCTTATATCAGAGTACATTGCATTTTGATTATGTCAGGATTGAGGATGCTGCTATTCAATCCTGGTAGTGGGAGGGATATTTCTCGTCAAGAACAAGACAAGTTTTCTTTGAAAGTGGTCGTGCAGTTAAAATGAAAAATCTTTGTTTTGTTAATATGGATGTGGAAAATGATACAGAAACCTAACTAATCACAAAAAAGAACAACATGTTGTAAGCATTTACACCGCAAAACATACATTTGAAATTTAATTGAACGTAACAAACTTATATGATGTTTCACAAAATATGCAATTTATTCTAATTTGTTGGAAAAATAATATTTCAATTCATTTTTACCTTTCCATAACTTGAGTGCCTAAATAGGTACATACTAGACGCATGTGAACTTGTATCTCGTCTTTCAGATTGATCTTCTAGAATACAACTATATATGGTCGATGATGCAAAGTAGGTATTTGTCTGTTGTGCACAACTCCAGACTGACCATTCAAAAATGTCACCTCATGTCAATCAACAGATTCTCTGTTTTTAAGATCACCTGGCGTAGCGATTGCTAGAAGTTGGCTTCAGTATGTATTTAAGGATTTGGATGTCACCTGGAATATATTGCCAATTGTTTATGCATGTAATCTCAAATTATTTGTGCAATGAAAGTATGCAAATTTATTCACTGCGTAACTGCATGACTTTGAAATATCACTGCATCCTAAAACTCTCATTTCTGGCGGAAGGCCCAGATCACATACGGCCGCAGAAAAACATAGTGAGTGTGGGTAAAGTAGGTGATTATACTAAGCTATCAGCGTCCAGGATTGACGTTAAAGATTACAGAATGTCTGCGATATGGAGAGACCCCATTTTACTGGTTCAATGCCAATGAGTGCTTTCCAATACTGATACTTTGAGTCCTGTTTGTTAGGTAAGACTTGAGCAAAGCTGAAAATAACTGTTACTTTCTTCAGAAGAATATCGTGATCAACAATTTATAAAGACAACCCCAGTGATTTTACGTGTGTTTATTGCAGATAGTCATTCGTCTATTAGTTTAGTCAGTGCAGTTTGACAGGATTGATTTTGTCTGAATCCCTATTGAGATCGATGTAGAAGATTATATTTATTGAGATAGCGAAATAGGTGCTTATAAAAATGTCTCAATTATTGTTTAAATGACGTACAGGATAGAAATAGGTCTATAATTTGATGGGTCATTCTTGTGTCCGCCTTTATGAATAAAAACACTTTGGCTTGCGTCAGGGCATAATTCGGGCATTAAAAACGTATGTCAGAATCACTCATAATTTGTTTCGGGAATGAAAAGGAAATTTTCAAAGTTAGAAATATAAAACTTTTCCCCAATATAAAACGTTGAATATTATGGTAAGTTAAAAAAAACTTTTTCTCTGTTACGCAATTGATATAATATTTAAAATCACAAGCTTTGAGTCGCGACTGAATATTCGCATGAAGGTAATATAAAATAATGTATACTAAATATAGGAATCACGTTCGCATTTGAAACAATTACACCTACGTTTTTTACGCGTAATTTATATGTATTAGCTCTCAACGATTGTCGTACTTCTTAATTTTCGTGGATTTGAGAGCTGAAATCTTGTGTGAGTTTAAAGAAAGCATCAGTGCTACACCAATAATACTTACCTTTAACTATCAGTCTGACATTTGACTTTCAATTTAAATAAGTAACTTGAGAGTTGTCTAAGCAAATATTAGATTTCATAATGAAATACACTAATGTGCTTCACCATAAACGCTACAATATAATGAATGCAACTTGCTGTTGTGAGTAAAAATGGCGCACATTGACATTCCTATATTCAGTGAATTCTCAATAGTATCACAGCTTTTCGTAAATTTTCAGATCATGGTTGACCTTCCAAAGTGTTATGCTTTTAAAACATGTTAGAGAGTTTTTGAACTTAGAAATTGACACAATAGAACATATATAAAGAGTTTTTGAACTTAGCAATTGACACAATAGAACACATATAGCGTTTTGAACTTAGAAATTAACACAAAAGAACACATATAGAGAGTTTTTGAACTTAGAAATTGTCACAGAAGAGCACATATAGCGTTTTTGAACTTAGAAATTAACACAATAGAACACATATCGAGAGCTTTTAAACTTAGAAATTAACACAATAGAACACATATAGCGTTTTTGAACTTAGAAATTAACACAATAGAACACATATAGAGAGTTTTTGAACTTAGAAATTGTCACAGAAGAGCACATAAAGAAAAGTTACAGAAGCTGAAATAATATCTTGTTTTCACAATCACGAAATAATGTAAGAAAATTGAGATAGTCCAAGTGTAATTGTTATTGAGATAGTCCAAGTGTAATTGTTATTGAGATAGTCCAAGTGTAATTGTTATTGAGATAGTCCAAGTGTAATTGTTATTGAGATAGTCCAAGTGTAATTGTTAGTGTTCCCCTTATTTTTGTGCTTAAGTTGATATAATGTTCTTACAGAGTTTTAAGACTGTGCGATGAAGCGTTACATTAACGCTAATGTAATCTCTTTAAGCAATGAAAATGTTCCCATAAAGCTATAATGCTACATTGAAAATGTTCCCATAAAGCTATAATGCTACAATGAAAATGTTCCCATAAATCTATAATGCTACAATGAAAATGTTCCTATAATGCTATAATGCTACAATGAAAATGTTCCTATAATGCTATAATGCTACAATGAAAATGTTCCCATAAAGCTATAATGCTACAATGAAAATGTTCCCATAAAGCTATAATGCTACAATGAAAATGTTCCTATAATGCTATAATGAAAATGTTCCCATAAATCTATAACGCTGCAATGAAAGCTAAATAATCTCTGTGTCCTAATTAAAAGGTAATTATCTCTGACTACGGCTCATAGCCTTCTTTGACCAACCAAATGCCTGGTTCACGTGCTATGTCTGTCGCTTTTACTCAAGCGCTTCATCATCCTTCTTTCCGCCACATCTCGCAGTCAAGAGCTACCACCGAGAAGATATTCAGATAAGTTTAGTTTTGCACGCGCACTGTCAATTACAGGCGAAGTTGAACCACGTCCTCAAGACTGGTTTGAAGAACGAATTGATCTGGCATTCATTCCAGATGCAAAGATGCAAGGATCTCTCTCTCTCTCTCTCTCTCTCTCTCTCTCTCTCTCTCTCTCTCTCTCTCTCTCTCATGATAGGTCTGTATACATGATAGATTTCAGTACATCAGTACCATTCATTTTATTTTTATTGATTTCTTTCTCCCCTCCAAATGAAGGTTAACCATGTTTCCATCGACATCACCCTTATTTGATTTAAAACAAAGTTTACAAGGCGTTTAACTTTGCTTTTCCGACACTTGTAAACTGCAGGAAAGATTTATGACCGTCATTGATCTAAGGAATTATAGCTTTGGGGTTGGGGGGTTTATACACTCTTATGCTTATCACTTCAACATATATTTATGATCATCAAGAAATAGCAAATACCCGGTCAGAGACATCAGAGGAAAGTTGATGCCAAGTCAATGCTGAAGAGCGTATAAGACATTTGTGCAGACCATCTTTTGTTATGGGGTAGGCATCAGGACAAAAAAATCATAAAACCTTGAGTTAATTTCAGTCTTTACAATATCATTTTTGACTGGTTGAAAATGATGAAACTCCCGATCAAAAAACAAGCAAGATTGCGTGATTTCCAAGCCAGATCAATGCTTCTGAGAGATATCTGATATAATAAAAACTATTATATTCGCAATCTAAGTATTATGGTTCAATCCATTCTGTAAAACAATATGTAGTCTTCGATGCTGTTGCATTTAGTAGGTACATCTAAATTTTAAACACCATGCATTTTACGTGGATTGAGCGCCATAAATGTATATTTTTGCAAGGCAACATCGATCTCTTGATATATAAATTTATACCGTTATCTACGAAAAAAAAAAAAAAAAAAAAAAAAAAACGCCCGTCTTATTTGACATAATAACATAAATAGGTAATCAATTGTTGAGTGGATACATGTTCCCAATCTCTATTTCAGAAACCAAACGAGAAATGAGTATCCATGTTTTAGAAACTTGGAACAAAATTTATAACAGTAAACAAACACAAAACAGAAAATGGATTGGTTCTGCATCTGAATTCAATCTTATATACACGAAATCTTTGTTACATTATTCTCTGTATCATACAACATGTCTCTCGTTGACTTTGGCAGTTACTTTTATGACATGGTATGATTTTGCTGCGGAGGTCAAACTGGATAAGAATGTTACCATTACTTCATGGAAGGAAAAAGACCAGCTGAACAGACGTCAGGTATTGTAAATATTTTTATGTTACATTAAAGAGTAGAGTAAAACTATTCTTGAAGACATTTGTGATACCAATAAAGAAAACTAAGTTGATAGATAGATAGATAGATAGATAGATAGATAGATAGATAGATAGATAGACAGACAGACAGACGATCCATTAATGTTTCTGCTGCTAATCCTTGTATAGATATTTTTATTTTTACTTTGTTCATGGTGTAAATTTTGCTGGACACGTCAGGTTCCTTTTAACTCGTTTTCTAATTATATTGTCAAATATTTTGTTTTGCATCTGTATATACGATTTAAAAGCAGAAACGGAATTGAGTCTTAAACTCAAAATATTTGTTCTTATTATGTGATATATAACTTTCTCTGTGAAGTTTAAAACATTTCTAACATGTTTGTGCAGGCAGCACTGCCAATTAAATTCGTGGCATTGTCTTCAGCACGATGTCCAGACTTGCGAGACTAGTACTATAGTTCCAGACTGGTGCAATATTTCCAGACTGGTACTATATTTCCATATCAAATTGTGTAGCCTATAAAAAAAATAAAAAATAAGAGCCCAGTGCAGGACTGAAGACAAGGAAGTCATTTAAGGAGAGACAGTCGGCTGGTAGCTAAAAGCTCTCTCAATAGGTTGGCTTTCTTGGCAGATGCATGACATAAATTTTCTGTAGCCGTCAAACATAAATAACACGAAATGACTCTAACGGAAATTCAAGAATTAGACGGGGAAACGAAATACGAAATATGAAAGCTTTGATCTTAATGTAGCACGTTATATAAGAAGTAAAGTAGACATTCATAGGCACAGAAAATTAAAAACATAAATAAACAGTTTTAACACTACAGAACTAACGTGTTAAACAAAGTCAGAAAGACTCTCTACCATGTATTGAAAATTCCACTATTGTTATTAATGAAATGTTGAGAAAACTTGAGATACAGTAACAGTGTACAAATTTGTATGGTAAAAATGCATCAATGTTAAATATAGATTAAGCAAAATACATATAAAGTGGTATAAATAAATGAAAATATCAAGCGTGATCTTTAGGTTTTGTCACTAGTTTTAACACATTTAGATCAGAAAAAGAATATAATTAAAAAGAAACACAGTATATAAACAGGAACAAATATTAAATAGTGTTACAAAAAGCAAAACAGGAACAAATATTAAACATTGTTACAAAAAGCAAAACAAACCCAACCAAACTATCCCTCTTAAAGCGAAAGTGTTGTTGTTTTTTGTTATTTACATTAGTCATACAAATACTCCTGTTGCTTTTAACAATTTTAGGCAAATTAATAAGTTTTTATTTATTTCTTGTGGAAATTAGGTTCCAAAGCTTTATCAGATTTGGTCCAATGTTAAAGCTGGAGTCCAGGTAAGTGACTATAGCCGTTGGTAAATAGGAAAGACAAACAAATAGTGAAACTAATCTCCCACTTCCGCCCTTCCACATAAATTACATACTCTATTCTCGTAGGATATATTTTCACAGAGCCCCAATTCCACAGGTAATGTATGGTTACAAGTGCTAAATTTCAGTAGAGGAGTGTATTCCAATTTTGTTAGCGATGTTAAATAATATTCAAAATTCAAGTCTTGTTTCAAAGTATATGGAGGATATTTTCTTTTCCTACGTTAATACCGGATATATTTCATCGTGTGGACCAAAAAAACGTGATATGTTAAAGAGTGGCGTAGCCACGAGTTAAAATATATCGTTTTTGGTACCACAAGATGAAATATATCCGGTATTTACGGAGGAAAAGACAAATTTAGTTTTATTATATACCAAACCTACTCCAGAATTGAAGCTTAGAAGATTAAACTCACTCTTCAGCACAACACCCCCACCCCCTTTTCATAAATTTACCTCACTTTTATTGGCTGACCATATAAGTATCAGTGACTTAAGAGAGCAGTAGGATTGGTATGAGCTAATCTTTTTTTTAAATATTTGATCATGTCTGACCACAAAGCGAGTCCAATTCAGCAATGCATCACAGTGGGTTTATCATTGTTGTCAAGGAAGTAAGGGGAAATAACTTCATAGAGACGCGAACGGCGTCGAGTCAAATTTCTTCAGACAAAAATAATTTCCATGTCTGAAATGTGATGCAGTTTATATTTATTTGTTCTAGCTCACACAAGTGCTCGTTTTTGTTGCTGCAAGTATAACTTCTGCAGACACACACAATCAAGCGTCCCGTGGCATGGTGAGAAATCTTGTATTTTCACATGTGAAAATATAAGGATATATTTTTCGCATGTGAAAATATACGATTGACAAAAAAATAAGAATATTATTTCGCCAATAAATTTCTATATTTCACTCTTAAATATATAATAAAAATATTTTGTTTTCTCTTATATTATCCACATACTTTCACATGCCATATAATAAAAGTAGTTCTTTTTCTCCTATATTATCCACATACTTTCACATGCCATATAATAAAATAGTTTTTGTCTCTTATATTATCCACATACTTTCACATGCCATATAGTAAAAGTTTTTTTTTCTCATATTATCCACATACTTTCACATGCCATATAATAAAATAGTTTTTGTCTCTTATATTATCCATATACTTTCACATGCCATATAATAAAAGTAGTTCTTTTTCTCTTATATTATCCACATACTTTCACATGCCATATAATAAAAGTAGTTCTTTTTCTCTTATATTATCCACATACTTTCACATGCCATATAATAAAATAGTTTTTGTCTCTTATATTATCCACATATTTTCACATGCCATATAATAAAATAGTTTTTGTCTCTTATATTATCCACATACTTTCACATGCCATATAATAAAATAGTTTTTTTCTCTTATATTATCCACATACTTTCACATGCCGTATAATAAAATAGTTTTTGTCTCTTATATTATCCACATACTTTCACATGCCATATAATAAAATAGTTTTTTTCTCTTATATTATCCACATACTTTCACATGCCATATAATAAAATAGTTTTTGTCTCTTATATTATCCACATACTTTCACATGCCATATAATAAAATAGTTTTCGTCTCTTATATTATCCATATACTTTCACATGCCATATAATAAAATAGTTTTTTTCTCTTATATTATCCACATACTTTCACATGCCATATAATAAAATAGTTTTTGTCTCTTATATTATCCACATACTTTCACATGCCATATAATAAAATAGTTTTTTTCTCTTATATTATCCACATACTTTCACATGCCATATAATAAAATAGTTTTTGTCTCTTATATTATCCACATACTTTCACATGCCATATAATAAAATAGTTTTTGTCTCTTATATTATCCATATACTTTCACATGCCATATAATAAAATAGTTTTTTTCTCTTATATTATCCACATACTTTCACATGCCATATAATAAAAGTAGTTCTTTTTCTCTTATATTATCCACATACTTTCACATGCCATATAACAAAAGTAGTTCTTTTTCTCTTATATTATCCACATACTTTCACATGCCATATAATAAAATAGTTTTTTTCTCTTATATTATCCACATACTTTCACATGCCATATAATAAAAGTAGTTCTTTTTCTCTTATATTATCCACATACTTTCACATGCCATATAATAAAAGTAGTTCTTTTTCTCTTATATTATCCACATACTTTCACATCCCATATAATAAAAGTAGTTCTTTTTCTCTTATATTATCCACATACTTTCACATGCCATATAATAAAAGTAGTTCTTTTTCTCTTTTATTATCCACATACTTTCACATGCCATATAATAAAAGTAGTTCTTTTTCTCTTATATTATCCACATACTTTCACATGCCATAATATAAAATAGTTTTTTTCTCTTATATTATCCACATACATTCACATCCCATATAATAAAAGTAGTTCTTTTTCTCCTATATTATCCACATACTTTCACATGCCATATAATAAAATAGTTTTTTCTCTTATATTATCCACATACTTTCACATGCCATATAATAAAATAGTTTTTTCTCTTATATTATCCACATACTTTCACATGCCATATAATAAAAGTAGTTCTTTTTCTCTTATATTGTCCACATACTTTCAGATGCCATATAATAAAATAGTTTTTTTCTCTTATATTATCCACATACTTTCACATGCCATATAATAAAAGTAGTTCTTTTTCTCTTATATTATCCACATACTTTCACATGCCATATAATAAAATAGTTTTTTTCTCTTATATTATCCACATACTTTCACATGCCATATAATAAAAGTTTTTTTTCTCTTATATTATCCACATACTTTCACATGTCATATAATAAAATAGTTTTTTTTCTCTTATATTATCCACATACTTTCACATGCCATATAATAAAATAGTTTTTTTCTCTTATATTATCCACATTCTTTCTCATGCCATATAATAAAATAGTTTTTTTCTCTTATATTATCCACATACTTTCACATGCCATATAATAAAATAGTTTTTTTCTCTTATATTATCCACATACTTTCACATGCCATATAATAAAAGTAGTTCTTTTTCTCTTATATTATCCACATACTTTCACATCCCATATAATAAAAGTAGTTCTTTTCTCTTATATTATCCACATACTTTCACATCCCATATAATAAAAGTAGTTCTTTTTCTCTTATACTATCCACATACTTTCACATGCCATATAATAAAAGTAGTTCTTTTTCTCTTATATTATCCATATACTTTCACATGCCATATAATAAAATAGTTTTTTTCTCTTATATTATCAACATACTTTCACATGCCATATAATAAAAGTAGTTCTTTTTCTCTTTTATTATCCACATACTTTCACATGCCATATAATAAAAGTAATTCTTTTTCTCTTATATTATCCACATACTTTCACATGCCATAATATAAAATAGATTTTTTCTCTTATATTATCCACATACTTTCACATGCCATATAATAAAAGTAGTTCTTTTTCTCTTATATTATCCACATACTTTCACATGCCATATAATAAAATAGTTTTTTCTCTTATATTATCCACATACTTTCACATGCCATAAAATAAAAGTAGTTCTTTTTCTCTTATATTATCCACATACTTTCACATGCCATATAATAAAATAGTTTTTTTCTCTTATATTATCCACATACTTTCACATGCCATATAATAAAAGTAGTTCTTTTTCTCTTATATTATCCACATACTTTCACATGCCATATAATAAAATAGTTTTTTTTCTCTTATATTATCCACATACTTTCATATGCCATATAATAAAATAGTTTTTTCTCTTATATTATCCACATACTTTCACATGCCATATAATAAAAGTAGTTCTTTTTCTCTTATATTATCCACATACTTTCACATGCCATATAATAAAAGTAGTTCTTTTTCTCTTATATTATCCATATACTTTCACATGCCATATAATAAAAGTAGTTCTTTTTCTCTTTTATTATCCACATACTTTCACATGCCATATAATAAAATAGTTTTTTTCTCTTATATTATCCACATACTTTCACATGCCATATAATAAAATAGTTTTTTTCTCTTATATTATCCACATACTTTCACATCCCATATAATAAAATAGTTTTTTTTCTCTTATATTTTCCACATACTTTCACATGCCATTTAATAAAAGTTTTTTTTCTCTTATGTTATCCACATACTTTCACATGTCATATAATAAAATAGTTTTTTTTCTCTTATATTATCCACATACTTTCACATGCCATATAATAAAATAGTTTTTGTCTCTTATATTATCCACATACTTTCTCATGCCATATAATAAAATAGTTTTTTTCTCTTATATTATCCACATACTTTCACATGCCATATAATAAAATAGTTTTTTTCTCTTATATTATCCACATACTTTCACATGCCATATAATAAAAGTAGTTCTTTTTCTCTTATATTATCCACATACTTTCACATGCCATATAATAAAATAGTTTTTTCTCTTATATTATCCACATACTTTCACATGCCATATAATAAAATAGTTTTTTTCTCTTATATTATCCACATACTTTCACATGCCATATAATAAAAGTAGTTCTTTTTCTCTTATATTATCCACATACTTTCACATGCCATATAATAAAATAGTTTTTTCTCTTATATTATCCACATACTTGCACATGCCATATAATAAAAGTAGTTCTTTTTCTCTTATATTATCCACATACTTTCACATGCCATATAATAAAATAGTTTTTTTCTCTTATATTATCCACATACTTTCACATGCCATATAATAAAATAGTTTTTTCTCTTATATTATCCACATACGTTCACATGTCATATAATAAAAGTAGTTCTTGTTCTCTTATATTATCCACATACTTTCACATGCCATATAATAAAATAGTTTTTTTTCTCTTATATTATCCACATACTTTCACATGCCATATAATAAAAGTAGTTCTTTTTCTCTTATATTATCCACATACTTTCACATGCCATATAATAAAAGTAGTTCTTTTTCTCTTATATTATCCACACACTTTCACATGCCATATAATAAAATAGTTTTTTTCTCTTATATTATCAACATACTTTCACATGCCATACTGTGAAATGACAAGACTAAGTAGAAGAGTTCAACCCTATGAAAAAATCAAAAGGTAGGAACCGCGAGTTAAGTTCTAAAGATTCCTGCGAGTTATTCTACCAATCTGCAGATTTATTTTTTTATAAAATAGATACGTTCAGCAGCGGCTTACATACCAGTTCAAAAGATCCAAATGTTCCAGCCAATAAGATTGATCCAAATGTTCAAGCCAATGAGATTGATCCAAATGTTCCAGTCAATGAGATTGATCCAAATGTTCCAGCCAATGAGATTGTCTTTATTTGTATGGCTTTATGAAAACACATAAATCAATTCAAATGGGAAAGAACAATATAAGAAAAATGCAATGATAAGATATAAATTACAAGTAGCGTCGCATTGACTGTGGAAGATAAATGATTCTCCTCATCATACACTGTGTATCCTATCATATTCTCGGCTAATGTGCTCAAAGTATTTGTCAGAGTTTGTACGCGTCAGACATAGGTTTCAACCCATTGTTTGTATCGACAAATTGAATAAGCTTCTGTCGTTACTATGTACTCCAAACAACCTGAGGGGCATCATATTTTTCAGAAGTGGTGGAATGAAGAAAGAAAGTAGTAAAGTTGTAAATGAGCTAATTTGTTACTTGGCTTGACCCTACGACATTATTTACGGAAGGCTATCAATACAGCGTGAATTATATAGGTGCTAAAAGAAGTTTTAACTCTCATTTTCCAGTGGATGTGCCTTAATTATTACAATACTAGAACATTTGCGTGTTCTTTGACGTTGCAGAGAGCATTTATGAATAGCAATCACCATCTAAATTGCAACACTGCGTAATACTTATTGCATGTAATAGTTGTTGTCATAAAGGTGCCTTTGCGCGTGATATATTAACGGGGCGTTATTGCACGTGGATATAATTTTTTTTTCCTTGAGAAAGAGCAAAAGAGAATTGACATAAACAGAGTAACGTTCCAACTGTTCTTCAACCTTCTTTTGAATAACTGCATTGCTTGCTACCAGACACTAATTTCTGTGTTACAGTTTTCCCCGGCCCGTTATGCTTATTTGTCACAACGCAAAGTCGTGATTCCATAATGAAACGTATACAACTATATCATGCGTACTTAGCCAAGTAAAGGATCAATTAGGTCAATTTAAATTTTAATTTAGTTAGGCTCGAGAGGGGAAGAGGCCTCGAACAAACCATTTTTTGTTTAATTATAATCTCTGGCAAAGTGAATCAGGAAAAATTGCAACAATAATTTACGAATAATCTCTATTCTAAATTTGTTGAAAATGCTCTGAACCCTCCAAACTAGTATATTACAGGTTGGCATTAAAAACAGTAAAAAAAGCAAGATTTACAAAATCAACTCTTTGATATCTAGCAGTTGTATGAAGCCCAATCAGGTAATCAGGAAACATATGTCCGAAATTGATTCAAAACGGTATAAATATCTCAAAATGTTTCACCTGATTCAGATTCAGAATTTAGTTCCACGCAATGTTACTTGGAATATCCTATTTTATTGCTCATACAAATAACTGAATGACATAAAATAAATTCAAGAAATTGTTACATGTACCTTTACATAAGATTTTGGTTTCTGCATTTAAACCTCTTGCTATGATCCGTATATCACGAGAAACAAAACATCGTGAAAGATTCATTTGGATTTGTACACACTAAGATTTTGCACAGATAGAAGCGTTACTTTTGTAAAATAAGTTCTTCGACGCATACCTTCTACATTTTATAGTGACTTTCAAGTCTCCTGGTAGTCTTTATCTCCTCCGCTAGAAGTCATCGTTACATTCCAGCAACTTCCTACAATATATTGTGATCTGTACCGGACTTAATTCTTCAATTTTTGCAATCCAAACACACTTGAAGACAAAGGCAGGGAAGAAACGTTAGCATAATGACTATCACGTGCACCAAGGGAATACAAAAGTACAGAAGTGATGAGCTGAACAAAATAAAAACGCCACATCTAAGAAAATGATGTAAAACATTCAACAGGTGTTATCACATGATGGTAATTTTGTAGGACTTTCAGCGGACATTTTTAGGGATTAAAAACTGAGAGTCTATAAGATTTACTTCTATATAACATACAAATATGATCATATAGTGAGATATATGGTGGAAGACAAACATACAAATATTAGCATATAGTGAGATATATGGTGGAAGACAATCATACAAATATTAGCATATAGTGAGATATATGGTGGTAGACAAACATATAAATATTAGCATATAGTGAGATATATGGTGGAAGACAAACATATAAATATTAGCATATAGTGAGATATATGGTGGAAGACAATCATACAAATATTAGCATATAGTGAGATATATGGTGGAAGACAATCATTTAAATAGGACGAAAACAAAAACATATACTGATGCAAGAAACTGTTAAGAACAGTTTTTCAAATGCCATTAAAGACAAGGGTCTACTGGTAGTCAAGCTAGGTGTGCAGACCCAGTCCTCATATTTATTTCCTGTCTGCCACTGCTTCATGAGAAAGACCCCAATCTAATAGGGCAAATCCAACATCGTACAAGATCCCATCGAGAGTCTTTAACCAGATTAAATCCTTTTGTCTCGTTCGGGTGTTTTTATTGAATATGTTTTTAATATCTATCCTGAAAAGTAAAGAATAAATTCAGTGAAATAAGATTGTCCTTCCTCTGAGCAATCAACATAAGCGAAAACTCGTCATAAGTAAACAAAACTATCATTGCATATAATAAACTTATTTTTCAATCAAAATATAAATAACTTCGTTATAAAAAGCCAGACACTAAAGATGTAGTGATTAGAAAATAAACTGAAGATAATATTTACGTTTCCCCCCCCCCAAAAAAAAAAAAAAAAAGAAAAGAAAAAAAAAAAATGGAACTGCAGAAAAACTTACAATAAAAAGCGAAGCAAAGGAAACAAAGGCTGAAACTGTCTCCAAGATTGGCATGCACATAATGCATAATGATGCCGGCAAAATTCGGCTTATGGCCACAAAAGTTAAACGAACTGTGTTAAAGGTATCTGTAGGACAATGACACACGGAACACATAAAACGAGTCCGATATGTATTATTTTGACGTAAATAGACCCAGTATATATTTTGTCTGATCATAATCGTTTAAGTTTTACTTTAGAATCTGCTTTGATAATGATGATGGATATCACGTTGGCGATTGAGAATACGAGTGTGTGAAGGGTATATTTGTATGGGACACTGCGTTATTAAATGAATATCAGTCTAATTTAAAATTTGCCTCTGTACGAGAACAGTTACAAAAACCTAATGATAGAATCGTTGAAATTAATGATAAATGTACAATTGATTCCTGTCTTTTAGAGTTGGATGATATATTTTGTGAAGTATGTTCCCAGTTCTTTAAATAATCAATGCATACAAATGATAAAGTGACACAAAGATATCATTACAAAAGGTATAATCCATGTTTAAATAATAATTGTTAAGATATTTTTTCATGAAAAATCGAATAATTATCGAGATGTCAGAACGACTGAATTAAGGATGCAAATGACACGAGTCAGATTAGAGCATAGAAAATACTTTTACATAAAGCTAGATATGATATTGATAAACAACAACTGTGGATTTCAAAAATCAAAATATATAAATGCAAAATTGTAAAATGTTGAAAAATGCTGCAAATATTGAATAATCTAGTATTAATATCGATACATTTAAGCGATATTTTAAAGCTGTCAATAGTAATGAAGATCTTCTTCTTTTTTTTCGGTACGAAATGAAGATGCTGTATATTTTAATTAAATATATGTACAAGGTGAATTAAAAATAATGTACAATAAATTAAACATTGAAATTAAATTGGTAGTACTTGAAAAGGCCCTCCATCAGCTAAAATCATATTGGAGTAGTTGTCCAGATTTAATGATTAATGAGTTATTTATTATGGTAATGATAAATTATTGTACAGTTATTATGGTAAAGATATATTATTGTACAGTTGCTATGATAAAGATATATTATTATATAGTTATTATGATAAAGATATATTATTATACAGTTATTATGATAAATATTATTATACAGCTATTATGATAAAGATATATTATTATACAGTTGTTATGATAAATATTATTATACAGTTATTATGATTTATTTACGCCGACATTTAATTACAGAGTTAATGGTTGAGAAGACGGCAATAAAATGTATTTATCGAGGCAGATCTCTGACAAAATATGAGTGTTGTTGATTATGTCTTCATGGTCTTATTTTTACATACGATTAATCAATGTAATAAATTATTTTTCAAAGGATTTGGTTTTGTGGTTAAGACTAATTTATTACGTTAAGCTTATTAAACTTGGTTTAAGGCGTAACATTTTGAATATTATTAAATCAATGTATAACAATGTGAAATCCAGAGACAAATATATTTATATGCTAAGTGATGAATTCTATTGTATCCTTGGGTAAAACAAGGTGAATGTCTATGACCATTTTCGTTTTCAATGTTTATCAACGATCTTGATGAGGGGTTTATATAACATGGTATAGACGGTATATATATATATATATATATATATATATATATATATATATATATATATATATATATATATATATATCAGTATGTCAAAACCTTTTTGATCTTTTGGATGCTATTGACATTGTTACTTTTTTAAATTCCTCTGAAGGTTTTTTAGGATGGGATTTATTTTCTGTACAAATACTGTGAAAGATAGAAACTTTAAAATGAATACTTCAAACACAAAGTAATGATATTTAGAAAAGGTGACACTCTACCTAGAAATTTAGAATTTATTTACAATAATATAAAATTAGACTTTATAAACAAATTCACATACCTCGGCAAGTCTACTTAAAAGGAGGAAACTCAATGATCGTGAAAAGATACTATTCCATCGTTAAATATTGATTTAATATATTAACCGCATAAAATGGGAAATAGATCAAATACGTTTAGCAAATAAATAATGGTAATAATTAAGGAGAGAGACCAAATAAAGTAAATTGGTCATATCTAGTTAAAGATTTAATATCAAGATTAATATTTAATGTACCCTCTGTTTGGTTTAAACCAATATGTCGTTAATATTTAACTGTTTTTTGTGTCTCTTGAAATAAAGACTTTCAGATCCTTTTATTTTAATTTTGGATGGATAGAGTTAGAAATTCTAATAGAACATTATATTATGTAAATATTGCATCTTTTGGGCCAAAATGCTTCCTCGATATTATCAACGTCTCACAATTTCGAAATGCTATTGCTAAATTACGAGTATCCTCTCACGGACCACAGACTAGATATAGAAACTGCTACGTGGGCAACAACATATCAGTCATTTAATGAAAGACTATTGTAACTTATGTAATGTATTAGAGGATGAATACCATTTTGTTCGGTAATAATGTCAAGGTTAACGGATTAAATATGTAGATACATGTTATTGAAAACCAAACCAAACCAGGCCTGTTAAAAGTTTTAGAACTTGTTAAATCTGAGAATACTTGAATCTGGCATAATATAGGCATTTATTTATACAATGCTTTTGAATGTAGAAACAATGGCATGCATCCAAATAACATATTTGTGTATACACTTTTTCACATAATATAACAAGTAATGTTGAATTAATTGTTCTACTTTTCTACCTCACTACTAGATACAACTATAAATAGTATGAAGAACTATTTCTCTCGTTGGGGAAACTCTTTGCTTTTTGGATGGATTTACGCAATCTATTATGTCATTTTTTTTCCTCATGCATTTCTTGTTTATTGTATCATGATTTTATGCATTGTACTATCAGCTTTCTATTGAAAAATTGGAAAGAATAAAAATATTTTTCTTTCTTTGTGTCGTTCCTTTTAATTCAATATAAAATCAAGGCGTAAGATTCTGAACTTTATTAGTGACTGAACATATACTTTTGACATACATGACAGAATGGGCAGAATGTTCCAGATGAGAGTGTGACGACATACTAAAAAGCACAGTAAATCAGAGAAAGATAAGGTATACCCAGGGCTGGATTAAGACCTTTAGAGGCCCTAAGCACTGCAAAGATTATGGTGCCCCCCCCCCCCATGTAATAACCCCCCCCCCCCCCCGTAATTTCTCATTTGTTTTGGTGCCTCTGCTTTGCTGGTGCCCTAAGCACGTGCTTTGTCTGCCTATTGGGTAATCCAGCACTGGGAATACCGCAAATGATCTGATAACATTCATGTTTAGATAACAGATTGGCGATGAAATACGATAGCAAACAAAACTGAATTTTAGGGTAAAGCTATGTAGCCCCATATAATGAACATGTATACCAACGGATCAACATGTTTACATGTCCGAACACTCTGCTATAGGTGATAACAATATCATGTTTAAATCAACATTTGTTATTATGTAAGAATATTCGAGAACGAAAATCGTTCTTACATGATTGATTACACATTGTATTTCTTAAATAAATTGATTATCTGTACTTTAAAATTATATATACACGTATCTCTTATAGGTTTCACCTGCTCTCTAACCGTTGGTAAGGACATACTGTCCGGTCAATCAAACGGTCAATGAAATGTTCAATAAAATTACCGTATGTACTCGCGTATAATATAATCCCATCTGCAGACTGCATAGACCCAGATCTGCCATCGCATAATGCGCCGGCAGATCTGAGTCTTTGCATTTTGTAAGGACTAATCAGTAGAACAAACAACATAGACCCTGATCTGCCGGCGCATTATGCGACGGCAGATAAAGGTGTATGTTGTTTGCATCTGGATACAAATTATATGTGAGTATATACGGTAAATTAAGATATAATTCCTTCAAAATCGGGAATTTGAATAACCTGGATACAATGTTGTTGCTTTTAAATCCGTGTAATCAACTTTTTTCACATTCTTCATGCAACCTCTTTTACAGATGTTATCTTCGCACTAAGTACATGACTAAGTCCACAAACAATATTTACTAAATATCTCAACATATGAAGATAAGTAGATATGACTTTGACTTATTTTGAATAGAAATAATTATCTGTGGCTGATTTTCATAGTGACCTGGATCTCAAACATTGTTTACAAATACGGCTTTTAAAGAAAAAAGAATATGAGGAATAAAATTCATCAACCCCCTCTTCGTCTTTGACATGTATAAAAAACATCACATGCCAATTTTATTTTCTAAAGTGAAACTACATATCTTTCATAAGACGAATATGGACAACATCCTATCAAAGCTCCAGAAAAGAAATTACATGATAAAGGGGTTGCACGTGTGTAACAAATTCCAACAATTGGAATCCTGCTGTTGATATTTTTTTTAAAATCTAAATTAAATGAAAAATAAATAATTCCTAAATATTTGATTTTCAGACTTGCCTTACTATAAATGCAAGTTGATATCTTGACAGGCTGACCATATGTACTGATTTTTTTCTCATTATGCAGAATTTTCGTCATGGTTATGGATAGGAGGGCGGATAACCCTAAAGTGCGAAATATTTACTTTTGATCGAAATAAAATTGTTAAGCTTAATATTTCTTTAAAATTTCTGCATCTATGCATTATTTCTTTTTCTTTTTTTAAACGTCTCTGCTGATTGAAAATGAAGCAAGATGAGGGCTGAATTTCAGAAAAAAATACTACATGAATTAAGGTACCGATATTTTTTGGTGCTAGGTCTGCGATTTCTTTATTGATTTTCCTATGCATGCGGATTATGTCTCATAACTGAGGACAATAATACGGTTTTCTTGCAAAATCTATGTGTTCACCCTGTCGTGATGACTTTGTAAGCTTAGTTTCTATGCTCTAAATTTGTTATACAATATCTAGGATTTTATCCAACTTATATTAAAACGTTAACTGAAAATTTATATTCTTACCTAATATTAGAAATATCAGAAACTTAAGTTCTTCTTCCGTACAGAAATATGGGTCTTAAATTATACTACAGTTATTTGCTATTTGTTTACTTAAATTTTCCATCTCCTTTTAGGCTAGAATATAATGCTGTCTCAATCACCATGTTATTAATACATGTCCATCTGGAGTCTGTTTTCATTGTCTGGAGTCTGTTTTCATTAAATGTTCTATAATATCATGTACATATAGGCTTATAAAACCGTTATCAATGTTAGAATTATAAATCCTCTCAGTTTCAAAATAAAATATCTGATAATAGATAATAGCTTTTATAAAACGTTATTGTTCAATCTGAAACCATATTTTTTGTCACCCAAATTACCGTATTTTAATTCAACATTTTGCCAAACTCTGTATGTTCCCCAATCATCTATGTTTGTTTTTGAAGAATGGTTATATTATTTCAACAATAAAATTAAGTTCACAAACAGAATTTCATTAGTTTCACATATTGTAAATATCTTCACATACACATATTATAAATATCCACACATGCATATATTGTAAATATCTACACATACACATATTGTGAATATCTACACTTTCACATATAGTAAATATCTACATATACACAAATTGTAAAGATCAACACATACATATATTGTAAATATCTTCACATACACATATTGTAAATATCCACACATACATATATTGATATATATTCACATACACATATTGTAAATATCCACACATACATGTATTGTAAATATCTTCACATACACATATTGTAAATATCCACACATACATATATTATAAATATCTTCACATACGCATATTGTGAATATCTACACATACACATATAGTAAATATCTACATATACACAAATTGTAAATATCAACACAAAAACACATATTGTAAATATCAACACATACATATATTATGAATATCTACACATACACATATTGTAAATACCTACACATATACATATGGTAAATATTTACATATACACAAATTGTAAATATCACCACATACACATATTATAAATATCTACAGATACATATATTGTAAATATCTACGCATACACATATGGTAAATATCTACCTATACACATATTGTGAATATCTAGACATACATATATTGTGAATATCTACACATACACATATTGTAAATATCTTCACATACACATATGGTAAATATCTAGACATACACATATAGTAAATATCTACCCATACACATATAGTAAATATCTACACATATTGTACAAATTTACGCATAAACATATCGAGAATATCTACACATTCAATTATGGTATTATGCATATATTTTGAATATCTACATATATTGTGAATATCTACACACACACACACACACACACACACACACATATATATATATATATATATATATATATATATATATATATATATATATATATATATATATATATATATTAATATATTGTAAATATCTACACATACACCTATGGTAAATATCTACATATTGTGAATATCTACACATACACCGGTTGTAAATACCTACACAGACACATATGTTTACTATCTACATATACACATATAGTAAATATCTACACATATTGTAAATATTTGCGCATACACATATCGAGAATGTCTACACAT
Source organism: Margaritifera margaritifera (assembly GCA_029931535.1). Lineage (NCBI taxonomy): Eukaryota > Metazoa > Mollusca > Bivalvia > Unionida > Margaritiferidae > Margaritifera > Margaritifera margaritifera. The sequence goes on along the minus strand of JAQPZY010001584.1, from coordinate 4,484,172 downwards.
ACAATTATGATAAATATGTACATATACACATATTGTAAATATCTACACATGCACACATTTTAAATATCGGAACATACACATATTATCAATATCTACACACCACAAGGTATGAAATAAATGTACATGTAGACTGAAAAAGAGAGAAAAATGTCGGTACAGAAATTATTCTTAAAGCGCTGAACAAGCTATGCATATTTTGTAATGAAAAACGGAACAAATGGAAGAAGATTCAGTGAAATATCATAATATATTTCTCTTCCCATCCCTTTGAAACAGTATTTTTCAAATTACACATTTCCTTTTTTCGTCAAAATTCAAAATATAACAGTAACCATCACAATTGCAAGATTCTATGAAAATATATAAAGGATCACGCTTATTAAAATGAAGAACAGAAACGCTTTCCAGCTTCTTAGAACACAATACCGGGAAAGATGAACATAATGCCGGGAAAGGTGAACATAATACCGGGAAAGGTGAACATAATACCGGGAAAGGTTCTTCTTTTAAAATAGCATCTCAGCAAACATAAGTACTGTGCTACACTATATTTCACTTATGTACTTTTCCCTGCTTTAAAACTATGAATATCTTCATCTAGTATTTTCCTAGGAATACATCTCATTTAACTTTCCTAGGAATTTAACTTTACGTCTAATTACTTAATATTTTCAGACGGTCGCTTTCATTTCAGATTGGTTTTCTATCCATTGAGACTAACATTTAAAAGGCACTAGCAATAATTCAATTTGCACTGAACAATTTCTAAAGCGGAGGGCACGTGCATAAGAAAACAACACCTGTGTAGGTCATATGACTATCACTATCCCACAATTGAATCTGAATATGTCCCGTGGACTAACTATAGTTTACTAACGCAAAACACGTACAGAATTGGTATTTTCCCATCCATGTCGATTCTCATTTCCTCTGATATTACATGAAATCGAATCAGTGATCGTAAATGTCATGTAGATTGACCATAACGACATTTTGTAATGTACAGCAGATCAGTCGGAAGAACATTTGCTAAAAGTAATCACGATTTGGTGAACGTGACGGTAAGAAGCTTATGCTATGTTTACATGGCTGGAATGTATTTTGCTCCAAGAACAACAAGCACCTGCAGCTTAATTTACCTTTGATGTTTCTTAAATGCGAAAAAACCGTCTATTGTTGAGTATAGCTTTGCAAGTATTCTTTGACCTTGACTCCGATTGTGGATTTTCTCTGTAATGCATTTTTGGAGAAAAGCACACGAGAGCTGTCGATGAAAATGTATCCACAATAATCCAAAATAAAATGAATCCAACTGATTTTTAAAAGTATTGTTCCTAAACTCTTGGAGAAACTGACTTTAACTTTCCGTTGGAATTCCGTTTTAGTCATGATTTATATAAGTGTCACAGTGTATTGTTACGGAATTATGTATATGGAATTTATAATGTGCCTAAACTTGTGTTCTATGACTGTACTTTAAAATTGTGTCAAATAGTGAGTCATATTTAAGTTAGGTTAAGGTGTGCTCTAGTCAAATAAACAACATGTTGGTCATGATGATCACATTTGAGTTCAAGGTCAGAGCTGTTTACCACTAATACAGTTCATTTCCATTAAAACGACGCATTTAGTATTGCATTCTGGGTCGTAATATGACACGTTTCCTGTTGTGAAATAGGTCATTTGCAAGGAGTATAAAAGACCTTGATATAGGAATTATATGCATTCCAATTTTAAATCTTGTGTTGAAAATATGTTTTTACGATCAACCTGGAATCATGAGATGTTTGAAATAATAGCCGTGCAGGAATCTTGTAGTTCTGAAATGCTGTATTAGAAACAACATCATACCACCTTTACACGTGACTCTCTATGATCCCCACGCTATTAGAAACAACATCATACCACCTTTACACATGACTCGCTATGATCCCGACGCTATTAGAAACAACATCACACCACCTTTACACATGACTCGATATGATCCCCACGCTATTAAAAACAACATCATACCACCTTTATACATGATCGCTATGATCCCCACACTATTAGAAAATACATGATACCACCTTTATACATGATTGCTATGATCCCCACACTATTAGAAACAACATCATACCACCTTTATACATGATCGCTATGATCCCCACACTATTAGAAACAACATCATACCACCTTTATACATGATCGCTATGATCCCCACACTATTAGAAACAGCATCATACTACCTTTATACATGACTCGCTCTGATCGCTATGATCCCCACACTATTAGAAACAACATCATACTACCTTTATAAGCGAGATCTTGTAAATGGAATAAAATGGTCTTTAATATGGATATTAATTGGTTTGAAAAAACGAACTCCTGCAACAAAATTCTTCTTGCGATACTTACATTATGAGAATGCAACATTATAGCAGCTCAATCTGATTTGCAGGCTCCAAGAGCTTTCATATTCATCTTAATACTAAATTTATATTTTCGTGTAACATTTTTGTTTTATTTCCAAGCGATTTGCGAGTCGTTCGAACGTATTCATCTCCTGCTCTTATAAGAATGGCCTTAACTGATAACAATGCTTTTATAACATTTGATGAAACATGTAAATTAAGGGATTTTGACTCCCAAAGATGTTTACAGCAACCAATTTTCACTTGTGACTCTCTTTATCTACGTGCACGCATGCATTGAACATGCTATATAATATACCTAACAAGGTGCGAGAGAGGGGAGGGGGGGGGGGGGTCTGACGAAACTTCATGGTTAACGAATGGTTGACAGAAAAAAAGAAGGAAATAAAGCAGAATGACTTAGAATACGCTTTAAACAAAAATCAAATGTATCAGTCAAATCTATGAGTTTCCTGCATATGAATTTGACTTTGTATCAGTCGAATCTATGAGTTTCCTGCATATGAATTTGACTTTGTATCAGTCGATTCTATGAGTTTCCTGCATATGAATTTGACTTTGTATCAGTCGAATCTTTGAGTTTCCTACATATGAATTTGACTTTGTTGCATGATAAATTCATTATCAATGGGAGAAAAATCAGTGCTACAATATATGTTGTATGTATTCGTATGAGTTAGAGCTCTTCCACAGAAAAGCACGGTAAATTTGAGCAAGAATAATTTTTTTCACACTTCAAACAGACAGGTAAACCACCAAGAAGCTAATAACATGCATGTCGTGACAACTGATTTTGTGTAGGAAGAAAGATACGGACGAGATACGATAGATCAGCCAAAATGAATGTAAGAGTAAAGCTATCTGGCACCATGCAATGGACGATAAAACACGCTTTGTAGCAGGTCTGAAAGTTCTTGTTACGCAAATATAAACAGGAAAAACCATCCTATTTAAAAACGGTACAGCTTCCTCTCACATAACGTTTATATCTTAAGATTATAGTGTAAATCAACGGAGAATAGTAAAGCGAATATATGTGAAAAATTGGGAGATTTCGATTGCCTTCACTCGCTTCTGTTAGGGGCGTAATTAAAAATTAGGTATGTATGCAGAATAATTGCATACCTTACACAGAGCAAAAGCTCTAAATAATTTCAACATTTTCAATCTCTCGAGACTTAAAGATGATTTTGACATTGCCCAATATATGTCTAATTTAAAGTTTCAGTGAAACATATTTCAGAACAAAAGATTCTGAATCGTCATCCCAGCTTTCAAAAGAACTGACTCTAAGTACAATCTTACCATTAGCAATAAACATTTTTTGCTTTAAAATGTATCTATAAACAGGGTGACAACACAATTATCATAAATACTTACTTTCGTCCGCAGGTAAGGACGAAAAGCCGTATTAAAATGAAAAATTTGGGAAAAATCGTTGGTCATTTGTTACAAGTAACCGTACCTATGACGTTCAAGGTATTTTTCGTGATTTACCAGAAAAAAAATATTTTCATTTTTATCAGTGTTCATAACCGCAACTGTGGCACAAAAACGCCGTATAAATAAGGGAAAATCCGTACATGTATTCAGCCTGTGAAGTTTCTAATCTTTATAAAGTGCATCAAATATTCTCAGAATAATGCATGCATTCATATTTGAATTAAATGGATACGTCTGGACAACAGAACTTCATATATTTCTAGTATACAGTATAAAAATATTGGTGACGCATAATAAAAAAAAACTGTCGTACATTTTATTATTACAATCTCATCAGTGAAAATTATCATAAACTTTTCGCTCATTTGGTTTTCAAATAGTTTATCAGAATTTTTTTTCTCAAAAACTGTTCGCATTTTGTCCAAACATGGTTAGGTAAAATTGATTTATTATATATTTTCCCTACAATCTTGGAGATATCAGAACCTTTACTACCCAATAGGCCACATAGTTTTCGGTCTTCCCTGGTGCTAAATGTATTAATTTTCTCCACTGTAATTTCGTTTCTGCCCCAAGTTTAGTGTACAGTCATCCCTACCGCCGGAATTTTAGAATTTCAATCTAATAAGTATAGGATAAATTCTAAGTGATCTATAATTTAAAAGATTGTTTCGTTTCTTTGGAACTGAACGTCTAGAAATTTCAATTCTTTTCCGAAAAATAAAATAATAATCCGTACCCTAAAATTGCAGTCTTTCATTTCCATGTCATTTCAATAACAGGACATACTTTCTTTAAAACCAAGACATTGAGTATATAAGCTACAGTATGCACTCGCGTATAATTGAAGTCAAAATGCAAACAACATAGACCCTGATCTGCCGTCGCATAATGCACCGGCAGATCAGGGTCTATGTTGTTTGTTCTACTGATTAGTCCTTACAAACTGCATAGATCCAGATCTGCCGGTGCATTAAGTGACGGCAGATCTGAGTCTATGCAGTTTTGCAGTTGGTATCGTATTATTTGCGAGTACATACGGTAAGGATGACAGGAACTCATATTTCATTTTAAATGCCACGTTCTGAATATATAAATAAGTCCCGTGTATATCTTGAAAAAAAGTTGCGTCGCTTTTTAAAATGATGCATGAGAAAAGTGGAATCAAAAAAGTAACATTTTCAAGCTATCTACATATTCACAATAAATGAATGAATATATTGAATTAAAGTCACGAATGAAACACAACTTTACGACCGATTATTTTAACACTAAAATTAGAGAGAAGTGATAAGTAACCAAGACTGAGAGAATTAATGATCTAAACTTCTAGTCTACTGATTTCTTTCCCATGATTTGTATCCTAACTGAAATCGAATTAAGTTACAGGAAATATCAGAACGGTGCATACTGGCTTAAATACACGTTGAGCATATCTAATACAAAATGGCGAGATGCGACATTGGGCGCTTAAAAATTAGTTCGTGAATTAAATATAAAAAGAACATTCCCCCACCCCCACCCCCCAAAAAACAAAACAAACACAAAGAAAAAGAAGTCGCGATATAGCGCGTGCTTTCTCCAGTGAAGTAAAATTATGAATATTACTTACCTACCCTTCCTCGTTTATAGACCCTTCCCGAATGACATTATCGACAGTCATATTGGTAGCATGCTGACAGATTTACCATTGGTTTTATACGCTTTTTTGAAGTTGAAACAATTTTTTTTAATCCGAAGAAAATATTACAAAACATACAGAAATAAAAAGAATAAAACAGGCTTTCTCACGGTTCTATTTGTAATTGATGTGCTGGTTTTTCCTCATTATGTCATCTTGAAATTGTCAACACTAAAAAGCCTTATATATGAAAATACTGCCAGGCTGTCTACCATCCATGCAAAATGGGCCGCAAGTCGTCTGCTAGGGACCTCAGTGGGAAGGGTCTATATGTAACAATCACTCACACTAAAATACTCTTGCAAAAACTCCCCAACGTTATTTTTTACTCGCAAATTGCACAGAAATTCGCTTGTGCCAGTCAATATTGCTTTATTCTTCCTTTTGTTAAATACCTATTACGTAGACATTAGTTTAATTTGCAAGCGAGAATTGCTAAAGCGGAGAGCACGTGCTCAATAAATCAAAAACACCTGTGTGGGTCACGTGACTATCACTAGTACAGAATTCCTTGCAAATCTGTGTTCTTAATTAACACTAGTTTGCTAACACAAAACACGTGCTAAGACGATTTTGTAGTATTCTTGTCGTTTTGCATCTCTCATGCATTTGATGAAGTTATATCATTGATGCGAAATATATTGTACATTGATCATAATGGCATTTTTTAGGTCAGCACGGTCCATTGAATTCCATCAGCGCGTGCTATTCACGGCCGTGTTCCGAATACTATCACACTTTTGCGCCATATTGCCTGTATCTACATCGAGAGAATGCTTGCTATTATGGAAAAGAAAATCAGGCACCTGGATACGGTTGAAATTTGGACATTTTGTGAAGAAAATAACCGCTAATATTGTAGACTTTCGAGCATGCCAAACCTCAATATTGTTTTGAGAAAAAGGTGTCTCGGTTATTTTTCCTTGTTTTAGTCTTACTTGAACGCATAAGAAAGTTTTAATCCAAAGTTTTATTCATAATTTTCCCAATCAGTGTACACTGAGTTTAACTCAAAACTTTGTTTCATAAGTTCTTGACAAATATTTGCTTTTACTGTTATCAGTTCATTCAGACATTCTCACAAACAAACCTGATCCTTTCGCCTTTAAATATATATATATATATATATATATATATATATATATATATATATATATATATGTATGTATGTATGTATCATCATACGTGAGATTGAAAAGCCAAAGTATATATATATATATATATATATATATATATATATATATATATATATATATATATATATATATAGATAGATAGATAGATAGATAGATAGATATATATGTATATATATATTGAATGAAACACCTGAATCAGTCTGACACAAAATTACTACGTATACACTCCACACAAAGATATTTCCAGCTCTGTCGGAGGCCATATTTACAGAATCTGATTACATGATTTGATTGAAAGTTTTTGGGGTTATCTATAGTCCAAAATTGGTCCGAAAACACTAATTTCACATAAAATCTCAGATATAAAATGTTGATAGTGCTTTCTCGTACAGTTTTGAACCGAAGTTGACCAAATGCCGCTTTTCTCAGTTCCGAAAGTATGGAGGCATTGGGCTTACAAGGCTGAATTAAATCATGGAGGTGACGTTCTTTTTCTCTGACTTTTGGCGGCATTCCGTCCTCAAAGTTTTATAAATGGAAAAATTTCAATAATATTGGGAGCAATTTAGAATGTAATTTCCGAATCAAAATTTAACTGTTTAGCCAAACGTTAAATAAGAGAAATGCGAAAGTCAGATTTAGAAAAATACAAAATGCAACGTAAAGATTACGAAGGTCAAATGTTTGAGCAATATTTTATGCAGTTAACTATCAAGGGTTTGATGAATGTAATTTGAACTTGGTCATCTTGGAATGTTGTTACAATCCCGTCTTTCTTCTCTTTTACTTCATATAACAGCTGTCAAGAGAATATACAAATAATTTGGAATTTTCCCGACAGAAATTGCTTTCGATAGATATATAGATAGATCAAGGTGGATATATAAGTACATAGGTTGGTATGTGGATCAATCGATTTAGTCGATAGATAGATTCATTGCTACATTATACAGAGAGAAATCACCACACATGCTTGAGGCCATATTACAACCAGACTGCACTTGTTTGTAAATATCTGACTCGTGCAAAATAGTATTCCCAAGCCTTAAATTTCTGAAACACATTTTCTGCCACAATGGAAGATTAAACAATTTTAAATTAAAGAAATAAAATATATTTAGAGCACAGACCAATAAGAATTATAGTGCAAAATATATTTTAATTGCATTGAAAATAGTGGATTAGGGACTTGCTTGACATTTGGTAAATGAAAACTTAAAATGTAGTATCAGAACGGGACAATTAGAGATGGACTACTTCAGCTCGCCGTAGATTTTGTTTCAGAAAAAGCAATGTGTATTATTTTCAATATACCCTTTTGATCAATATTGATATCGTATGTGGCATTATTATTTAGTTTTGCTTAGAGTTCAGATGATTCCAATAATCTACAGCTAAAGAACCATTCACATTAAAAAAACAATATTCATCTGATCAATTTTGTTTTTCTTTTATCATGATAACCTAATAAATTATTCATGAGGAGCAGCTGGACGTTTTCCAGCAACAACTACTGGGATGTAAACGTTGTCTCTTTTAGGTTATTGATCAATTTGGCACCACTAGTGTGTAAATACATATAAGTGTGCATCTGATGTCCGAAGTATCATCTGTGTGGGACTGTAATTCATCAGCAATAATCGTCCTTTGTGGAAGAAATAAATACAATTTTAATGGCTTAGCAGGTTAAAGACTTCAAAATGGAGAGTCCTTGTTGGTAGCACTAAAGTTTCGTATGATTGGTCATAGGGTAAAGTTTTGAATAAAGAGACATTGATGTGTTATCTCCATGTTTCTCCCTTGTTATTAACAGTGGTATCAAGAATGCATGATTTCATGTTCTGTGCACAAGTGGACAATTCTAGTGCAGTAAAACACATTTGTTCTATTTGGGTTCAAGATTAAGTTTCGGCCTGCAATGTGCATGAGCGGCTGTTCATTTTCTCCTAGCTCTGTTTTTATGTCTTTACCAAACGTTGAGTGATTTTGTGGGAAGTCATTAAAGTAATATCTGAGACGCAATTTGTACCGCCTTATATATGAAATTTTATCTCTTTTAAATACTTTATGGGGTTGAAAATTGCTAGTTTTAGGGAATTTAACGCGTTGCGGATCAGCTTTGTCGTGCCAATGTTTTTACTGATTCGGTTTCTTTATTCTCTGACGAATTTTAAAATGTATACATGTTAATGGTTATGGGCCTTTATTTTAATAGCAGGTGGTTTCAGAGGTGAGAGGGTACATCGTCGATCGTAGCCCAAGTCAAAATTGTTATGTGCTACCTCATAATTCTTAGTCTCTTAATTCTTTTTCATGATATATTTTGGCCACATGGTACACAAAGACAGTCACATGGTACACAAAGACAGCCACGGCCACATGGTGCACAAAGACAGGCACATGGTACACAAAGAAAGATGGTACACAAAGAAAGACAAATTGTACACAAAGACAGAAAGATGGTACACAAAGACAGACAAATTGTACACAATGACAGCCAAATGTACACAAAGAAAGACACATGGTACACAAAGACAGCCACATGGTACACAAAGACAGCCGATATATCAAAGTTTGTGTATCAAGGTTTTGTATGTATGTATGTATGTATGTATGTATGTATGTATGTATGTATGTATGTATGTATGTATGTATGTATGTATGTATGTATGTATGTATGTATGTATGTATCTGTTGCTCTTACGCAGCTTCTCTCTCTCTCACTCTCCACGAAGGAGTATATGTATGTATGTATGTATGTATGTATGTATGTATGTATGTATGTATGTATGTATGTATGTATGTATGTATGTATGTATGTATGTATGTATGTACGTGCGTATGTATGTATGTGCTGCTTATTTTTATAAATTAAGGAATAAATAAATAAATGATAGGATGGATGGATGATAAGCGAAAGTTACTTTCGTGAAATTACTTGAATGACTGCATTGGTCACACTAGTTTTTATTTGGTGTATTTAGTATATTTACTCCTGCAGAATACATTTCTAGGGCTTTTGCTGCCTGATCAATTAAATAGAATACCTTTCTATCAATGTTATATGTTTCTAAATTTGAAATTATACCACCAAAGAATTTCTATCAATATCTTTCAGTTAGATTGCAAATTATTTTTAAAATACAATATCGCAGCCAAAATGCCGCATGAACAGTCAATTATTATATCAACAAGGATTCTTTTCGAAAATTCCTTCTCTTTGGACAACACCGAGAAGAAGCGAAAATATTAAACCAGTTTTCTCTGCTTATCCGTTTGAACCATACTTGATAAGATTAAGATTCTCTGTCAGCCAATCACAAAGACTTTTCCTTAAAAAATGTCGATTTTGATTGGCTAAGTGTGGAAACCAAATCTCAAACTTAAAAGTTAAGAGTTTTATGATCTACTGGCCAGACGAGAATAATGATTCGTATGGGGTTTTATCAAATAGCAGACGATGGGATGGGCATGACAGATTTTTTCTTGCAGTAGTAACCTTTTGTCGATCCTCCTGCAGGTTTGGGGACGTAGAATAGGCTCGATGCGCTCTCTCGTATGCCGTACAAGGCGACCAATAGACATACTCCACAATTTAGGTTCAATGTTAATTACATAGAGTACTGCACTTTCAGTGTAAGAATACAAAGTTTCGCATGGTGTTTGGCTTTGCCAATTTTATATGGGGTGCATCATGTGATGGTGTTCCAAAAGAGAAGTCTTACACTATTTTTAAAAGATTGCGGTTCATCCATAACAAAATTTGACCCTGTATTTTAACGCTTTACCCGTTTTGCCTTTATCTTTGTTTTCTGTTTTTTTTTTTTCGTATTTTTTTAATTTTTTTTTTATAGCTTTTGCAACATCATTACTTTTTGTCTCAGGATGGATATTCTCTCACTCTCTCTCTCGCTCATGGGGGGGGGGCAGTTTTTGGCATAATAGAACTCAGTATCATATCTCTGTAATTTATTTCTCACTTTTAACGCATACACACATGGAGAAGAAATATATTAAAATATACATGAGGAAAATAGAATAACATACATGGTAACCAAACTGTTGAAGCGTGATCATTTTTGTTTGATGAAATCTCCACCACATCATAAAATCTAAGAGCAAAACGAAAGAAGGTTCTACTTTCGATTTATCTTATACCAAAACGTCGATATATACATAAGAATCAGGATAAGACTTGCATTTCATAGAAATTAAATAGATCTACTGCATCGACGTGTACTTTGTGAATGATTTAACTAAAAAATGCAAAGATAAGAAATTGTCTCAATCATGACACTTAAGAAAATAAATATTTTACTCGAATCACTTTGCTTTGTGTCAGTTTCTGAATATTGATACTCCTTTAAATTGAAAAACAAAATGGAAGGATACATGTAGTTTTGCATAATGTGTGATAATTTTGAAGTTACGGTAGGTACAATATCCATTTCAATACAATGTACTCTTTATTGCTAACATTATTATTCAGCACATGTAAAACACAAAACAATTAAAATGCTGACAGAACACAAATGGTATTTGTTCTTGCTAAACTGAGATTGTCTTTAATCAAATATAAATAAAAATGATAACAAAATGTATAATGAACTCTAATAAATCATAGAAGATTGGTTTTAACATTGATAGGGATACTGGAATAATGGGAAAACTAATAACTTTATATCCACAGTGAAGTTTCAGAAGAAATCTGGATTTAATCTTTCTTTTTTTTACAGATACATTCCTTTCCGAATAGGGATATGTTATAATCAGTTCAAAGAATAAAAATTACCTGGGTCTTTCTCAATTACTGACACTGAATCAAAGGAAACAGACATGTATTCAGATCAAAGCATGACGCAAACATTTTAAGTTTAATATAGCCTATTGGTTTTGAATTAGATATAAATAGCTTTCTCAACAGAACTGAAATATTTTACAAATCAGTGATAAATCTATTTACATACACAACAAGACGTTTTTATTTGAACAAAAATATTCATAAGGCACGAAATATATCAAATGCACGTTTCGTCATCGGCAGTTTTAAAAAGTTCTATTTGTGCTTCTTTAAAAATAGATTCTACATGAAAACTAGTAGTCCGTACATGGAGAAAAGACGACAACTCGGTAGATATATTAAAGTTCAATAAGTAAACCATACTTGAGCATAAATATTGGAAAAGTATTTGAAAATTATGAGAAAATCATTTCCCCTCTGTGAATGACATGATAAAGAGCTCCTCCATACCTGAAAAAGAATACGAGATAATTTTAAAAAATACAGTTGATGTAATTCGAGACAAGCAATCCTTTAGTATTTGAATCACTGGAACCTTGAGTCAAAGATGAGGCACTCTGTACAAAACGACACAAAAAACTGTGTACATCCTGTTTCTAGTAAATTTGATACATTACAAAATACAAAAGATTTTATAATATAACAAGCTGGCACTATATAATCCTTCACGAAAATGTTTATGAATCCCGATATTTTCTGCATCCATCTTCAAGTTTTCAACCATGAACACTCAATGCCAAAAATACAAGACGATTCTTTCTCCTAATCCAGATGGGAATTTTGAGGGGTTTGATCAAGCTTTCCGATAATAGATCGGTGATTGGGAAATGCTGATCCTGGAAACTGGATATCGCATATCAATGAGATCGAGTGTTTCCTCCAGCTGCTAGATGTATCGGAACGACTTTGATAAAATATCACGACCCATCAGCCCAAAAGGATCACCAGCTGTGACGTAACGCCCAAGGAAATTGCATCTTGGGATTGAACCTTTCAACTGCCTTAGTTGTCCACAAGGTGATAAGTTCAAGATCAACAGGGTGTCTGGTAACTGATGGTTGTCCTTCCCATAGTGGAATCTGAAAATAGAGAAAGAAATATGATATTATTGATGTCAACTCTAGTAGTACTTAAACAGTAGTGCATGCAGTCATATTGCGAAATTTGGTGATTGATATGGGAAAAATTGACTGCAGCTACCGTGATAGACTTGCGTCGATTGGTCAGTTGAAACGCGATATATGGGGAAAATATCCAGATTCAAATCACGAGGATAAATAGCGAGTGGTGGTCTTGCGAGACAAGATGAATTATGCACGATAAGGACAAAATAAAGCCACATTCGAAAGCGATCGCAAGAATCAGCCAGATTGGATTATAACACGATCAGCTGGATACAACAAGCAGCTGATGCAAGTATATCAGACAAAGACATTTTACGGGCAAAGTAAAACATTGTTTAAAAACTGCAGCTGAGATATACGGGTACATGTAACGAATAAATATTTGCTTTTATGGCGAGGGAAGGATCAGAATTTACAACTGCACTTCTCCTACATCTTGGAATCATGTCATCTTTATAAACAAAATAAACAAGTCTATTTGGTAATTGTATAGAGTATTCTGCAATATCTTTCTTAAATGGAAAAATAAAATGTCCTAGGTTGAAAAGCAGCAAGGCAATTATATTTGAAGTATTATAAACACCAATAGTGACAAGATTTATTTCATAGTGTTATAAACACCAATAGTGACAAGATTTATTTTATAGTGTTATAAACACCAATAGTGACAAGATTTATTTTATAGTATTATAAACACCAATAGTGACAAGATTTATTTTATAGTGTTATAAACACCAATAGTGACAAGATTTATTTTATAGTATTATAAACACCAATAGTGACAAGATTTATTTTATAGTGTTATAAACACCAATAGTGACAAGATTTATTTAATAGTATTATAAACACCAATAGTGACAAGATTTATTTTATAGTATTATAAACACCAATAGTGACAAGATTTATTTTATAGTATTATAAACACCAATAGTGACAAGATTTATTTTATAGTGTTATAAACACCAATAGTGACAAGATTTATTTTATAGTATTATAAACACCAATAGTGACAAGATTTATTTTATAGTATTATAAACACCAATAGTGACAAGATTTATTTTATGGTGTTATAAACACCAATAGTGACAAGATTTATTTTATGGTGTTATAAACACCAATAGTGACAAGATTTATTTTATAGTATTACAAAACACCAATAGTGACAAGATTTATTTTATAGTATTACAAACACCAATAGTGACAAGATTTATTTTATAGTATTACAAACACCAATAGTGACAAGATTTATTTTATAGTATTATAAACACCAATAGTGACAAGATTTATTTTATAGTATTACAAACACCAATAGTGACAAGATTTATTTTATAGTATTACAAACACCAATAGTGACAAGATTTATTTTATAGTGTTATAAACACCAATAGTGACAAGATTTATTTTATAGTATTACAAACACCAATAGTGACAAGATTTATTTTATAGTATTACAAACACCAATAGTGACAAGATTTATTTTATAGTATTATAAACACCAATAGTGACAAGATTTATTTTATAGTATTACAAACACCAATAGTGACAAGATTTATTTTATAGTATTATAAACACCAATAGTGACAAGATTTATTTTATAGTGTTATAAACACCAATAGTGACAAGATTTATTTTATAGTGTTACAAACACCAATAGTGACAAGATTTATTTTATAGTATTACAAACACCAATAGTGACAAGATTTATTTTATAGTGTTATAAACACCAATAGTGACAAGATTTATTTTATAGTGTTATAAACACCAATAGTGACAAGATTTATTTTATAGTATTAAAAACACCAATAGTGACAAGATTTATTTTATAGTATTACAAACACCAATAGTGACAAGATTTATTTTATAGTATTAAAAACACCAATAGTGACAAGATTTATTTTATAGTATTATAAACACCAATAGTGACAAGATTTATTTTATAGTGTTATAAACACCAATAGTGACAAGATTTATTTTATAGTGTTATAAACACCAATAGTGACAAGATTTATTTTATAGTATTACAAACACCAATAGTGACAAGATTTATTTTATTTTTTGATCAACAAAGCTGTAGCAAATCTGTCAACTCCGTTTTTATTTTTACGTGGCTAATATGTCAACAAAATGTTATTTTTTTTATCGCTGCCGAACATTCTTCACAGAACTGTCAGTGAAAACACATAGCCTTTGAAGAAACAAAGCCTCTCATCAAGCTCCTCTAAGATCTCAACCAAAAGACCCTGAAGATTCTTTTATGTTCAGTGTCTAATAGCGGTTTTATAGCTGCGTTCATCGTTTAGAAATCCCTTCATGTAGTGTCATTTTCAAGTCGTTAATAAATGTAATCTCCTGAATCTGAGTGAATATTGACGCTTCGCTTACACAGCAGTTCGCGTTAAATTGGAAAAATTATACAATTAAGGATTGTCAGAGTTATAGCATCGTTTCAAAGGCTTTAAGCCACATTTTCGGATACATGAGAATTTTAATAAATAGAATCTCAACCATTATGCCTTCAGATCTGAGACTGAGGAAGCAAAACGCGACTAAAGAAAAAACTCAACATCCTTATGAAGGAGTTTGTGGAAGCCATGAATCAACTCTAATATTCAAGTTTGCTTTGTGTTGTATATATAATTCAGGATTAGTGTGTGCATTCAATATGGGTATGATATGCACATGTGTGCATTAAATATGGGTATGATATGCACACGAGAACAAGAACCGATCATGGACACTCGGCGTCCTAATGGCGCAAAGGCGACGAATAGTCTTTGTCATGTCAATACTCTTCAGAATAATTTCTCTAATTAAAAAACGAAAGCATGATAATTAAAACTTCATGCTCCTTCCATGTAGATATTCGATATAGCCTGTACGCTTACTAATTTCGGTTGGATGATTGTGGCATAAATAACAAAAAGACAGGTTTTCATATAAGCTGCGGATAAAATTGAGTAGGTTTTGGCTACAAATATAGCTGTATTGAAATCAAGCCAAACTTATGTTTGTTAAGAGAAATGGGGCGGTGTATATATCTGCCTTCATACTCTTTTTCTAATTAAGAACAAGATTCGAGACTTTCTTCTGAGGGTGGTGATAGAATGGAGCGAAAAAGCATGACTTGGGAGTGTTCCAAAAACAAATTAAATATACTTGATTTTAAAACTAATAAGAGAAGAAACTTTGCTGCGTGATGATTGCAAAAGTGTATATATATATATATATATATATATATATATATATATATATATATATATGAAAATGTGGATAAGTCCCTGTATCGACCCAGATATAGAAAAATTGGTTCATTCAAAAGGAAATTTGCGGTAACATGTCCATGCTTTATTCCTTTTAGCGCTTTTGCATCATAGTCACATATGCTCTTTATGTAGGTACATTATACTTCCTGTATTTTTGTAACTAAACAATTTGGCGTCAAGTTGTTTAGTTACAAAAATACGTTGAAAGTATAATGTACCTACATAAAGAGCATCAATAATGGTATAACAATGATGCGAAAACGCTAGAAGGCATGAAGAATGAACATGAGGTTATTCTTTTCTTTTCTACAAGGCAGATGCATGAATTTGAAAATCATGTAAACAATTTATGCCCCGCTGTGCATAAAATCGGAATATTGATAGTGGAATAGAGCAAACGCAACGATTTTACGAGTGTGTGGAAAGGACATCAAAATTTTTGTATTTTCTTTATTGTTGTGTTTATACATATCTTATAACGTGCCCGCTCTGTTAGCCAGCTTTTGCTCCTATATCACGCTGAGATATCATTAGTAGTTCGAAAGGCGACCTGACAAATGCGATATGAAGAGCTGAATGGCAAAACAGACGTGGGGTTCGAACATCGCCAAGGCCGACTCTGCAAAACAATTCATCAATGATGCATGCTTTAAAAATACTTATATTTCTTGTTTCATTCCTTCTTTTCAAGATATTTTCCCACGAAACCAAAATCTTTTCGGTACAATGCGTCAAGTATATATACTGTGAGTTTACTATCTAACCTCCAATATCATTCCTACAAATAAGAGAACATTTGGAAAATTGCGTATGTTTTAATATTCCGAAATTATATATTTCTATAATGTATTTAAATGCACCAAAATACTTTTAAGAATGTACATGGTTAGTGAAAAAGTGATAAAAAGTGGATATCATACTTAAGAGGCGCTTTGACTAGTTTCACTGACTAAAAATAAAACACTGTTGACATTCTATTGCATTTTGAAACATAAGTTTTTGCTAACAAAAATATAAATTAAAGGTTTGCTCTTTTTATTTTATTTAGCCAAGACTCTTACTTTATCAATGCTCAGTGCCGACCGATGCATCATTAAAAATAATATACAATAGCTTATTTTGATAAAGTGAGCCCACCATTAAAAACAGCTTACACGATGTTTTCATTTCAAAATTTAAATCTTCAATCAGATATTCTTCATTCCTTCACTGCGTGTGTTTTGACTTTTACTCTGAAACCGTTATAGGATCACGAACTACTCTGACTTCGGTTTTGCTCTTGCGTGCGAAATTATGTTTATAGCCAACTTATTGATGCAAGGAGTTTATATGAATTACATATTGCTCTAAGTGGTCGTATTTCTTTCTTGAACGTAAGATGTCACTTTATAAAATTTGCTACCTCGATGCTTAACATTATTTTATTTTATGCCACCTTGCATGCCTATTATAATATTATTGTGACCCAATACTGTCTGCGCACTTTCATTATTGTTGTCCTTGTATCATCCATCCCAAGTCTATATCAGCATTAAAAGCTGCATCCTATGATGAAAACAGAACAAGACCAAATAGCTTCTTTATGTTCTACCAATGTTCAAAGTTTTCCTGCTTCATTTGTTTATGGTATTCGTTTTAGGTTTTTGAGGAGAAATCTTTTTTTCGCATCAGCTATTAAAGGACATATTTCTTTTGTATGCTTTAAACATTCTCCTTAGGTATGATTGTACATTAGATTTTCGTGCGAGTCTACTGCAAAATATTTAAAACCAATTAGGAAGTCTTCATGGATCAGTGTTAAAATGGCCAGGTCGACGGAATGTAGGTTCTTTCGTTGATAAATCACTCTCGTAGGAAATTTACACCCCATCGTTCACACCAAAACTTTCCCCTGACGGGATGAGTTGTCTGGTAAAGTCGACTCACTACAGGAAACTGAATGCGTCTATCATAATGAGTGTTCCAGCTGAAAAATGGCATGACAGTTAACTGAATGGAGCGAGAAAACCGCAACAGTCACGATCACAGCTGCCTGAACTTGGTTCCAGGATTTTTTTTCTCAGCTTTGTAATTCTTCTGTCAGTAGTAAACTAGTCTATGATATAAGTTTTTCTCAAATCATAGAACTTAAATCAGTTCTTTGTTGAAGTCCTTCTTTTCGCTCAGAGTTGAAATATGTGAATCCGAATTTCTAAAAATAATTGAGGTATTCTCTCAAGTTGTGAGAAATGATTTCGAAAATAAATTGTCTGAATTGGATAATGTAGTAGCTTCAGATCTCAGTTCTCGATAATAAAACAAAATCTGTACCAGCATAAAAATATACAGTTATCGTTCAATAACGGAGTAACAACACCGATACAGGGCACTTTATTTTCAATCAGAACTTAAAATTTGTTAGAAAAAAAAAAACTATTCCTTACACTGTATATATGGTTAAAAGGATCTGTTTGAGCTAAAAAAAAAAAAAAAATAAGGTAAAATAATGTTAGTCAAGTTTTGTAACACTCTGAAATCATGTTGGTACAACAGTTTTATATTTTGCAACTTTAAGACGAGACATTACCCAAATATCAGTCATTCATTCCAATTAACCACCTCCAAAATTAAATATTAATAAAACATGTGTCATTTTTTGTGTTTGTGCTTTCATTATTTCTATAGTATTTAGTATCGATTTGCATGCTAGGGGAAGGGCTTATATCTCAGTTGTGAGAACTTGTAGCCGGACCCCTATTTGCTGTAAATATGGCAATATATTTAAACCAATGTGTTAAATATATGAACTCA
This sequence comes from Margaritifera margaritifera, assembly GCA_029931535.1. NCBI lineage: Eukaryota > Metazoa > Mollusca > Bivalvia > Unionida > Margaritiferidae > Margaritifera > Margaritifera margaritifera. Next base: position 4,465,520 of record JAQPZY010001584.1, on the reverse strand, counting down.
TTCATACTTATTCCAGCCATAGCATATATAAGAAACTATATGTCGATTTGATGTACAGTTAACTCTCGGTTCAACTATATTCATTACAACAAAATATTCGGATTCCGACAGAAAATTGACGGGAACAAACGTTTCCGGTAGTAGATTTGATCTTAGAACGGATTATTTACGTTCTGATTCCGACAGCAATTTCCCTTTAACAAACATGCATATTTCCGTTATATATTGTTCATTACAACGACATTGTCATTTACTGGCCTTTAACTTTTAAGAAGACTATATCGGAGGATAGTTTGTAAATATTATATTTCTAGAAAATGAGTTCTAAATATAGCAAAATATGTATCATATTTAAAAAAAATAATTAAGATATTATTAGATATGAATTATGGGTTTAAATTTCTGATTCATTCTTCTCATTAATATATGCTGGTTTTACAAGTATTAGACAAGGACGACAACTCTTCTAAAAGGAACGATCTTTACAACGACAGATTCGTTACTGCGATATAATTGATGGAAAGAACTTGGTCGTTTTAACGAGAGTTGACTGTACAAGATAAACTCAAAACTTCAGTTTATTCAATACAGCGTACTAGACAACAGTAAAGGAATATCTGCTGGTCGTGACCAGACATCATCTGCTGTTTATGACGAACAAATACTAATTAACAGACAATCTCTCCGGTCCATTATCTTTCGCTATTACAACTACAGACCAGTCAGCTGTTGGCACGTGCCACCATAAACTGTAGACTACTCTTATCGTTATAATATTAATAAAATAGTCTGCCTCCGTTCTTTAAGCACCGTTCCGATTTTCGACTTATTACTAACCGGTCGAGTTCTAATGATACGATGTAATGAACTACAGCTAATAGTGGTAGGATATATTCATATTTACAAGCATAATTTCATACGGTTGTGATCCTCGTTATAATTTTGCAATACAGAGGACAGAGCAAGGTTAGAAAAGTAATTTATATTCTTCTCTATGTCAAACACCGTTGTTTAATAATAGTTAGGGCGATGCATATACTCAGACATCTTACTGACTACTTCATAGCACAAGTCAGTCTAATGTAACAAAATGAAGCAAAAAAAAAATAGTATTCTAAACAAAAAAATGTTTAAAGACATGGTTGTTACATTTTCCCAATGAAGATTTTCGTGAATAAGAAGAGACTTTTCAATCTCTTTTAATGGAGATTCATGGACAAACACTACTTGGAATACTGTACAAGTTTTGTTTTTTGAAATGTAAAATTCCTATACATTTTTTGTTTTTAAATTTTGTTTATTCCTCTTACCTACTGGTGAAATATAACTTTTAATTCTCTGGCATTCTTGAAAGGCACTTTTATAATTATGTCATCAATCAAGCGTTTTGAAAATAAGATCTTATCAAAAAATGAGCGGGGTGAGTAATTATTAATTATCAGTAGTTGAAAAAATCTCTAAGAACGACTGATAAGCTAATCTAGAATCTGGAATACGACTGATAAACTAATCTAACCCATTAAAGAACTCTTGGTACCTTTATAGAACAATCAACTGTCGTTAACGTTTTTATACTAGGTCTAACCTCAATTAGGGTTCCTTTTATAACTGACGTAGTGCTCTTTAATGTTCAACACTTTTTCAAAACAGTTAATCTAACGCAACATTTATGAAGTTATACATAATAAAGGAGTTTATTTGTTGAAATCATGTTTCTTATCAGAGATTTCAACAGTTTTTTTCCCACCTTTACTGTTGAGTGAAGAATTTGATTAACTTGCACAAACTTTTCAGTCATTTTCAAAACAAAAAGTCGACCTGTAGACCTATTTGGAACTGGGCCTAACATCTCTCTCTCTCTCTCTCTCTCTCTCTCTCTCTCTCTCTCTCTCTCTCTCTCTCTCATAATCTTCTCAACGAATGAATTTTTGTTTCAAAAAGATAATAATAATTGAATCACGTGGTTTTGATACTATGCATATTTAACCTGTTAGCGTTAAGTTTATCGGGATTTTTTATAAACATGAATTGTACTGCTTTTAGAACCTCACCCACATTTGCCATATGTGTTGTGTTAGGTAAGTCACGCTGACCACCCAATTAATATCCAGTATTTACTGGACATTCAAACCTAATTATGCTCGGCCTATCACTCTCCATAATGTATTTCCCAGACTTTCATCATACCACCATCAAGCAAAATAATATTTACAGACTCGAAATGTTTGTGTCATCAGTTCACACTCAAAATATGACTTCATTACCCCCTTTTTAGTACATGTATCTATGTTCGAAAAGGAAAAGTGAGAAATCGCAACATATCGCATACTCGTACTCTATCTCTCTCTCTCTCTCTCTCTCTCTCTCTCTCTCTCTCTCTCTCTCTCTCTCTCTCTCTCTCTCTCTCTCTCTCTCACACACATGCGCGCACCACATGTAAAGAATATTTTGCGATAATCGGAAGTGTGGGCCTGCAATACAACGATATGACAAATTTTTCGTATAACCAGAGATGGTAGAATTATCTATATCAGATGAAACGTAGGCACCAATAAAATCAATGTTATATTTTTACTCCATCTATAGAGATACCATGAATTTTTCATGAGTAAAAAGATAAAGCTTTCGCGAAACGTATTTGGCACGAGTATGACATATTGAACAGAGAACTGGTCTAAGTATGTCTACAAATTCTTTGTCATCCTTGGAAGACAGTTGTGATTTTGATGCAGCCCCATACTTCCCATTATAGAGATGTTACATATATACCAATATTGTTTGTACTCGCGTATAAGTCGGACCCAACTGTAAACAGGATAGACCCTGATCTGCAATCGCATAATGCACAGGTAGATCAGGGTCTGTGTTGTTTTTTCTACTGATTATTACTAACAAACTCCATAAACTTAGATTTGCATTGTGCGTCTAAGTCTATGCAAGTTGCAGTTGGATCCAACTTATATGCGAACATATACGGTATATTAATCATCTCCGTATTAAGAAAGCATATACGGTATAGTAATCATCTCCATATTATGAAAGCATATACGGTATATTAATCATCTCCATATTATGAAAGCATATACGTTATATTAATCATCTCCATATTAAGAAAGCATATAGGGTATATTAATCATCTCCATATTATGAAAGCATATACGGTATATTAATCATATCCATATTAAGAAAGCATATACGGTATAGTAATCATCTCCATATTATGAAAGAATATACGTTATATTAATCATCTCCATATTATGAAAGCATATACGGTATATTAATCATCTCCATATTATGAAAACATATACGGTATATTAATCATCTCCATATTATGAAAGCATATACGGTATATTAATCATCTCCATATTATGAAAGCATATACGTTATATTAATCATCTCCATATTATGAAAGCATATACGGTATATTAATCATCTCCATATTATGAAAGCATAAACGGTATATTAATCATCTCCATATCATGAAACCATATATTCAAGCTTGCAGTTAAAATGTGATGACAAAGTATATGTATATGAGGATTTACCTGTTTTTAATCTTTTCTTTGGGTGTAAGTGTGTGTGTGCGTCTGTATGGTTGTGTTTGTGTGTGTGTGTTTCCACTTTAATAAATGTCCAAGCATAACAGGTTTTCTAAGTGATTAAATAAATGGAAAGGGTGCCAACGCCACTGTCTGTGATCTCCATTTTTGTTTTAATTAAATTATGGTGAAAGTGTGAATTTTCTTCTCCCACTTTATTAACTCGCAGCGAGACAGGTACAAGGGAGATTACTCTATATTCTCTGATAGTAGTTAAATCACTTCCTAACATAATTCATCCTCGTCTTACATCAGGTAGGTATCAGTATACAGGCGATATTCCTAAGAGTGAAAGAAAATAAATAGTTTGCTAATTAAATGTGAATGTTGATCAGATATTGGCTCCAGACGGAGTTTTTAAAAGAAAGGAAAGGCGAATCTAATGGCGAATCTAATTTTTCAGTCTTCCTTTCAAATCTGGCTGCAGCAAGTACTACCAGTTCCATTCAATTCTAACGTTAATTGCAGGGGAAAAAAAAAAAAAAAAAAAGGTTTGCTTGTGTCAACAGTTTTCATTTATAATTGTGTGTGCAGTAACTAAACAAACATGACGTTTACAGATATTTTTGCTGCGAACAAAAGCCAAAAGCGTACGTATTTCTCAAATTGCAGTGGTACAAGTTCGTGAAACACAGAGGCAATAAGGAGAGTAAATACTGTCAAAGAAAGTACACAGTACTCCTGCCTGAAAATATTCAAATGCTTTGAGTGGAACATTTCTTAAGACGAATTCCTAAAACAATCTCGAAAATGCTAATATTTCACTCTTGCAAAAGAGGAGGATTATAGAGTACCGATTCTACATCCAGGTTACAGGTATTTAAAAGTGTTTCCTCATTTGGCTGCGGTGAAAACTCGGTCTTTATTCTTGACAGTCATCAACTTAAGGACCAGATTTTACAGTACTGACCGTATTATACACCTAAAAACTGTTCTATGGGGTATTATTGAAGGTCATTTCTAAGAGTATGATTGAAGGTCATTTCTAAGGGTATTATTGAAGGTCATTTCTAAGGGTATTATTGAAGGTCATTTCTAAGGGTATTATTGAAGGTCATTTCTAAGGGTATTATTGAAGGTTTTTTTAAACAAATTTCAACACGTACATGGAGATTAATGCTAAGAATAGTGACTTAATTTTCTGTCAAAATCGTGATGCGTATACCGGTAAAGAGCGAGCAATTCCGCACATCGAAGGAGGCGGTCCTTTTAAGGAGACAACAAATAATATATCAAATACGTCACGAAAAACCCGCCCAATAATCAAAGCCAATGCAGGAACAAGGATGGAGTGAATAACCTTTCAATTCTAGAAGTGTATTAAACATAGCGGATTGTGTATTGGATGAATGCTAGTGATGAAATGCGAAAATAAGGATACCACTATATTCATATTTGGTGAGTTATGTTAAGTTTCAGTACTTAACTACACAACTGTTGCAGCGCAACTCATTATTGGTAACAACAGTGACATCCAAGAGTACTAAATAGTGACTACCCAGTATCTTCATCATGGCCAGTGAAATCGAATTTAACTAAGTGTAACTTGAAAATCAGATTACTGTTGATTTGCGAGAAACGTTACTACCGGAGAGAGAGAGAGAGAGAGAGAGAGTGAGAGAGAGAGAGAGAGAGAGAGATGATTGTGAATTTGTGGATAGGAGAGTGCAGGCTCTGACTCTTGGTATTATCTTGTAGTAATAGTGGCAGCCTCGTGAAAAGGTTTGGACTATTGTAGAGCTTGTGTATGGACTCAGCAACATCACTGAGAGAGTTAACTCGAAGACTGTGTGTTCCTACCCTTTGTTATTAACCAGGCATGCAATGCTTCATTAAGTGTAGGATTGGCAAAAATGAACATGCACGCGGTGCAATGCATTATGTCGTCATGAAAGAGCGTTGCAGATATATGAAGATTGAAGACATGGACAAAACCACTTCAGTGTATATGAAACATTCGGTGATTATGTCAACAGTTTAGAAAATTAACCTTTTATCATATCAACCCATGGTAAATGTGGCCCCAGAACAACAAGACATTTATCCAGCAAGCACAGGTCAAATAATGACACATACACAATTATTCTCAGAATTATGAAAATGAAGAACACGATTACAACAAAAAGTGTACCAAAAAAATCGTATGCAAATGTTGTATCAAGGATCGTTTGTCAGTGTTTCCCCCAGGGATGCAAGATTGAGAGTCAAAAGTCCCCCTTGGTGTCAGAACTGGGGGTCAGATTGAGTAAAACACAAACCTTAGTGTCAGAACTGGTGCACAAATGAGGGTAAAGGGAAACACTGCTTACCTATGAAATACCGACGTTTACAGTTGCAATTGTAGCTGGAAATGTTTTTCGTATTCCCATTAACAGTCCTAGAACAGGGTACACAAAACTTTTCTCGTTGCTTCTTTGAAAAGAAGTTAATGCTTGTGTCAAAATGTCATCGTTTTCAACGTATGATAATTTCCACTTAGGTTTAGCAATTCTCAATTTTTACTAGAAATTTGTCCACAATACAAGGATTCTCCAACTAATATGATGCAATTGAAGGGCTAAATTCTTAGTCAAACGGGGACCATAACTCCATAAGCGTTCGTCGGAAAAGGTTGTCGAACTGACCTACGTCTTCTCACCATAAAGCTTCATACAAAAAAAGTGTTTCAGTTGATAAAGTCCTTCAAAATGTTTAAAGTGGAAATTGAAGGGCAAACTTGTAAATCAAACAGAGGCCACTACTCCGTACATTTGTTCCGGAAAACGGCAAAAGTCACAGTTGACCTAGGTCTTCGTAACGTAAAACCTCCTACCAAATGTGTTTCCAATCCATGAAGTTCTTGAAAAGTTACTGAGTGGAAAAGCAGTGAAAATCAAAATTGACACAGATCTTCTGAATGTAAAGCATCATACCAAATTTGTTCTCAAAAGTTATTAAATCTAACCTAATCTAGGTTTTTTAAAGTAAAGTTTTGAACTAAATTTAATATCGTTCCATGGAGTCCTTCAAAGTTACTGAAAGGAAACGAAATTCGCGACAGACAGACATGACGGGACGTGTCACTATATGATAAATTTGTTCTGAGCATAGGAGGGGAGTATAAAAGTCACTGCGAAAAGTTTGCTGTAAAATAACGGCTGAATTCTGCCTTCACCTGTTCAAGAGGAATTCTCAGAAAATAATGTATTTTAAATATTACATTCGCACACTTTCCTCTCTCATCAACACTGAATTGATAATATGCCGGATATTTCATCTAAAGAGCTGGAAGAGATCGGCTAATTTTTATAGAAATCACTGGAAAAATGTAAATACTAATACTTGTTTCCTATCACTCAAATATATTTGCTTTTATTTTGTAAAAGAACTGTATTAAGAAAATATCCTGCAGACATCGCATGAATAATAGAAATGGCAACATGAAAGACTTGAAGAACTAAAGAAATATAATTTAGGAAGAAAATCCTGTTGTTTGGCTCCTTGAATTTGTGAGTCTTATGTGTACAATGCGAGAAGATGAAAATTGATCATGACAGGTGCATGGTATGTCGAAACCTGTACATCAAATATAATTAAAAATAGAGCGCATATCCAATATTTTAGAGGGCAAGGTAAGCTATCGTTATCGATTTTGGGACCGACCATTTAATTTTCGGTTGGGGGGGGGGGGGGGTGGGGGCGTGGATTTTCTTTTGAACCAGATTAGTTTGGGGGTCTTATTATCTTCTATTATTTGAAGATAATTTATCTTTTTCAACTAATATAATGACTATAATTAGTTCTTTTTCTACAAATCAGAGCAAGATATATTTTAAAGCTTTTTGGGAGCCGGAAATCTTTGTCCAAATCCCCCCCCCCCCCTTGCAAAAATGTAATGGTCAGTCCCTAATGTGTGATCGCTCACATAAATGCGCATTTATCCTAGGACACCAGCATTACAGTCATAGGCAAACATAAAATAGTCTTACTTCAAACTCTGTAATATAAAATGTCCCATATGTCAAAATGAGTCAATATCTGCCATCGTATAAACTTCTAAATGTGACGCGAAAGTGTGACAAATCTGATTACAGCCATTTCTAATAGCATAACAATGGCGGATTCTGTTTCGTCTGCAGTCAATGTGGATGCCACTGTTTAGATCCAGTTAAAGAGGTGGTAATTCGACCCCTGGGTTATCTTATCAACCAGAGTTTATTGGCCGATTGCATCACTGATAGAGAGTTGCAGAGCTTGCAATTACCCCTCCCACAGAGAAATCTCAACTTGCGAAGAAACTAATATGTGGTTCATCGTGATATTTTGATATTATACAACAGAAACTACAGCGACTGAAACGCAAGGCCATGAGAAAATACAAAATTCGTATGGGAATATTTGTAGATTGTTTTTTTTCTTACGTGAATTTGGATAATTATATAGTTAATGTCGAGATGTTAGTTTCTTTACTGATAAACAGCGAGTAAATTGTTGGCACAATTTGATAATATATGTGAAAATTCACAATTATGGAAATCGTCTTTACTTAAATTCATGTTTAAATAAAATTGCCATCGCTACTGTTAGTTCTCTTGATTTAGAAATGGCACCTCAAACATTATATGAAAAACAAACGAGACAATGATGTTACACATAGTGGAACAAAGTCATCGTTTAAACTAGCAATCTGAAGAATAAAAAAAAAGGAAAAAAAAAAAAAAAAATTGGACAATCAAGCAGATGTAAAAATTCACATTAAACATCCTCTTCGTGGTAATGATTATATTCAATAAGCATGCTTCTACCAAGGTTATTATATTTCAAATTCATTTGCAACGTTAGCTTTTATTTCTGTCTATTTGTGGCCTCATCTATGTCAGTAGACTTATTGTCCGCTATTTGAGGCCTCATCTATGTCAGTAGACTTAGTGTTCGCTATTTGAGGCCTCGTCTATGTCAGTAGACTTAGTGTCCGCTATTTGTGGCCTCATCTATGTCAGTAGACTTAGTCTCCGCTACGTATGTTGTTCTGAAAATTTCCCCCATAAAGATATTTCTAAATAAAGTCTTACGTCAAGTGAGACCAATGTTACAAAAATAAATTCTTTCTTTCAATTCATTCATCAATCAGGATTTTCTTTCTTTCTTTAAATTAAAAGTTCGTAATAATTAGCAAATAATATACTTCATATAAGTAATTATATGAAGGTATTATTTTAGGGCTCAAAACTTTCACTTGATTTTATTGTTTAAATTGATGGCATGTTTGATTTTTTTAATACATATTTTTTTTTTATAATCCTCTACATTTTAATAATATCAAACGGAGACATTATTAGCATTGCTAGTAGTACATATATTAAAAATATAACTAGATTCCTTTTGGATACGAATTTCACTATATTTCTGTTTGTGGTGGAGCATTCAATAAGAATAACAAATCTCTCTCTCTCTCTCTTTTTCAAGGAATAAAAATTTCCGACCATATAAGTGCAGTCTTAAAAAAGGAGCAAAGAGCCCCTACAATTTCCCACACATTCTATAATACAAAAAATTATTGTGCTAACTAAAGTTTATTTGATACTGTGGGAAGTATTTGCTAATCGTATTAAAGCGACCACGGGGTGTTGACACATCCGTTTTCGGATAAAGCAAACGAAAGTACCTGAGCAAATTTGTTTGTCGCTTTGGTGTCAATCGGATAGATTGAACCATGAATACAATTGTCTCATGTTATGATCTTGTTTTTGAATTATTTGCTCATCAGGTGTTGTTATTGATACGTTTCGTGATAGGTAAATATCGTTAAGTTGCTGTTGGATATTCTACATAAAGAGAGGAAGTAAGTTTTCGCACCTATATCCATTAACTTGAAATCTTTACAAGACACTGTTATAGGCTGTTGACAATCTTACGGCTGTTTCTTTCCCTCAAAACACACACACACACACACACACACACACACACACACACACACAAACACACACACACACACACATATTAACGTGTAATGAATGATTAGACCTTTTTCTTACACTCCCCCACCCCCCTATAACAAACAAACCCCCCCCCCAAACAAAACCCCCAAAACAAACAGATATACCTATTTTTAAAAGAAATTTACCATTTTCTAATGAGACAACATATATGACAAGTTTCTCTAAAGTAACTCCAACATTTAACAGCAAATAGACGCGCGTAGAATTAAGTTCGTTAAAGAGAGACTTGTCTAAGCTAAGTCCAGTGTAGTATATGACTTTCAAGATTGTGTTCTATTAAAAATACCCCCAATCCCCCACAAAAAAATTAAAAAATAAGCAAACGAAACTTGTCATAAAGACATCCGGGGATTCAATATTCATATGTTTTCAAGCAAAATTATGTATCTAATCGGAAGAAAAAAGACAAATTGTTATTTATCCTTTGTTCGCATTTAAAATGTCGAATTTAAGCAATTGTTGATTGATTGAAAGCAAAATAAAATAAATGTAAGAGTAATAACTTGTACATTATGTATACAGATCTTAATTAGGGTAAACATTTTACTAATATTGATAGTGACGGTGATGTTAATAATAATGACAACAATAACAAAATAGCAATAACAACAATACGTATTAATCATCAACATTTATAGGAGAAGGAACAAATTATTGCCAATGATTGCTCAATTATTTTATACCTTAGAAGTTAAAAATTTCCTAAAACTCACCAGAAAATGGAAATAGCTGCCTTAATTATAAATGAGATCCTCAATGACTGGGTAATGACCAAGCTCCTTCCATCCTCCAAACTGAGAAAGCGTAACTAAGACGTTCGCTGGCCACGTACGAACAACTTGCCAACTTACCGTCCGTGCTTGTGTCTTCACTCCTTAAAACCTGATACAGAAAATCAATATATCGGGATGCGAGTTTTAAGGTTTGTATTTTGCTCAGTTTGTCTGAGGGCAACGTAGGAATAATTTGTCTCAGTTGGGCGAATGCTTCATTCAGAGACTGTGTCCTTTGTCGTTCTCTGACGTTAGCCATTACACGTTGGGTTTGAAGGTCTTCATAGGTCTGTGGACTTTTCCGCCTTTTCTTGTTGGGTTGACCTTGCTCACTACCTTGAATGCTGCTACTATCAGAATCCGGAGAAGAAAGATTCTCAATGCTGTCACACCTTTTGCTGAATGTCCTTTTCTTTTGTAGCCTCTTATCCGTTTGATAATCCAGAATTTCTGAATCGGTCAATTCTTGTCTCACATCCTCATACTCCTGTTTAATGGGAATGTTTTTAAATGGTTGGGTATGGTTATGTGAGTTCTGTTTCTGGACTGTAGCCATATCCAAGACACCCGTGTCTAATAAATGAGGATTTTCCGGAATCATCCCCGTTTCTGTGTGCACCATATATTTCAGTTAATGTTCAACTGATTCAAAACTTATTACCAAAAGATGACCAAAACCAGTTGAGACTACTGCTACTTTCACACGCTAGTGTCGGAGAGATAGATCACAACCATTCAACCTTTGGTAATTTTTTCCACACGTGCTCTCGTGGATATCGTTGCCAGGGTAATTAACTCTCACAAGATGGGTACTTTGGTTTCACTGAACGATTCCAGCAGACGACAGGCCCTTTATCCCGGGATTACAGCCCCGCCAAAATGGGAGGTTCTGTGTGGCGGAACGGCTATTGGTGCCGCTAGGATTTGGTAGGGATAATTTAGCATACGTCAATCAAAGTCTAAGACAAGTAGAAGACAAATGGGAGATAGAGTTACGGCCCACGGATCCATGCCCAGTGGGTGGATAAAGATCCTGCAACACGCGAGAAGGTTATTGGTGAATCTCAACTGTGTGGATTCTTGGTTGCTAACTAAGAAGTACAAAGTATATACAAGTATTGAGGTTCTTTCCCGAGTTCATACATCTTACCTCGCATATTTTCGTTATTGTACAAGGTGTTCATTGAATATCAATAGTTTCTTTGAAACATTTTAAACTCTCTGTATTCCAAACGTTTTCAATTAAGTTTACAAAGATATAACTCTCTCTCTCTCTCTCTCTCTCTCTCTCTCTCTCTCTCTCTCTCTCTCTCTCTCTCTCTCTCTCTCTCTCTCTCTCTCTCTCTCTCTCATATAATAGGAGATAACCCAGAATAAGCCGATCTTGTGAAATACTTGGAAGCATTTATCTTAATCCAATCAGAGCTATACGAATTGTTAATATTTAAAATATAATCAATATATCTTCAAATATATGAACCATGCGTACAACCATGCGTACAACCATGCGTACAACCATGCGTACAACCATGCGTACAATTGTTAAATACTAGATGCCAAGGTACTACTATCTCGACATTGTGAACCATAAGATATTTCAATTTCTCATTTTAACCCAAACCATGACATTAGTCTAATGTAAATAGTTATAGTCTAAATAATGCTAAGACATACATAATTACACAGTTATAGTCTAAATGATGCTAAGACGTACACAATTACACAGTTCTAGTCTAAATGATGCTAAGACGTACATAATTACACAGTTCTAGTCTAAATGATGCTAAGACATACATAATTACACAGTTATAGTCTAAATGATGCTAAGACGTACACAGTTACACAGTTCTAGTCTAAATGATGCTAAGACGTACACAGTTACACAGTTCTAGTCTAAATGATGCTAAGACGTACATAATTACACAGTTCTAGTCTAAATGATGCTAAGACATACATAATTACACAGTTATAGTCTAAATTATGCTAAGACGTACACAGTTACACCGTTCTAGTCTAAATGATGCTAAGACGTACATAATTACACAGTTATAGTCTAAATTATGCTAAGACGTACACAGTTACACAGTTCTAGTCTAAATGATGCTAAGACGTACACAGTTACACAGTTCTAGTCTAAATGATGCTAAGACGTACATAATTACACAGTTCTAGTCTAAATGATGCTAAGACGTACATAATTACACAGTTCTAGTCTAAATGATGCTAAGACGTACACAGTTACACAGTTCTAGTCTAAATGATGCTAAGACGTACACAGTTACACAGTTCTAGTCTAAATGATGCTAAGACGTACATAATTACACAGTTCTAGTCTAAATGATGCTAAGACGTACACAGTTACACAGTTCTAGTCTAAATGATGCTAAGATGTACACAATTACACAGTTGTAGTCTAAATGATGCTAAGACGTACACAATTACACAGTTCTAGTCTAAATGATGCTAAGACGTACACAATTACACAGTTCTAGTCTAAATGATGCTAAGATGTACACAATTACACTGTTTGCTGGATCATATATACAGAAGTTAGCTTTATTATCAACCACAAGTTAGGATATTAAATCTAAAATGCAGTCTGTCCCCTAAGATGCCAAACATATGCCTTCCAATATTATGTTGGCGAAACCGTTGACTTATGAAAACTAATGAATAGCCTCAAGAGCCACATTCGCAATAAAAATCAATGCAAACCTTGCCAATCACTAACTCAGCTTGACATTCAGAGTAAACTCCCTTGACATTCTACCGATTCCGTCTAACTCTGGGTGGATCGATATCAAACGCACATATAAGGAACGATACTGGAATCTGCAATTGAGAACTCACGGGTATTGGGTCTAAATGAAAAAAAAAAAAAAAAATTCTCAATACAGTCTTGTCAGTATTCAGTCAAGTATCAGTTTATGACCCGTACGTAAATCTTAGCGAGAATTTTAAACTGAGTAAATATTCCCTGACTCTTTGCATACATTTTATTATTATTATTATAATTATTAAATAAATAAATAGATAAATAAATAAATAAATAAATAAATAAATAAATAATTTATGATCCAGCTACAAAAGTTTTACGACACATTTCACTTACTACCTACTTCATGCATAACTTTTCCGGGTTATAATTTTGAGTACATATTGTAGTATCTGGTCTTAGATAGCGTTGCTTCCAGTCTCCGTCTTTTTTCTTTACGTTGTACATAAAGGTCCAATCAGTTTGGTATTCCGCATGATAAAGAAAGATCTACGAAGATCCATTGATTATTCTGTATAAATTATTGATATTCTGATACAAAATAGACATGTCGTTTACACATTATGAGACTGGTTTACATCTTTTTTTCTTTCAATAATTAACTTTTTTTGGTAGATTACTCCTGTCATTCAAACATGAAAATAGTTCTGGTTTTCTCTCAACATTTGTGTTGTGTGTTCGTTTTATGTCAGTTTTTTTCTTCCCCTGAGCTTGATTACCTCGAAACGTTGGGAAACTGTTTAGTGACCTCGCCATTACTAATTTTGTTTGTTATATATATATGATTAAATAATATTATCATAAAAGTTAAAGAATTATAATTCGTACTCTACAAACCCAGATTCACGGGTTACGGCACCCATCGCCTTATCGCCTTGCCTATAAGCACCAATCCCTATACCATCTCGCGGATCCGAGTTCGAATCCCCTTAGAGAACGAATTAAAATTCTCTAACCTGTATGATAATATTATTGATTCTTATTTAAAAATTCTGTTAATGTTATCAAGCATTCTCCTGTAGAATCCAGGGATAGCAACTTTCCACTATTTGTGGTGTATATTTGTAATTCTTCCTCTCACTCTCTCTGTATATATATATATATATATATATATATATATATATATATATATATATATATATATATATATATATATATATATATATATATATATATATATATATATATATATATAAATACATACATACATACATAAATACATACATACATACCTGTCAAGATGTGTACATTTCAGGAAAGATTTTTAAAAAAAATAACGTATCATTATTAAACAAGTTTGAGTTTATATTTTTGGGAAATCATTGATATGACAGACAATGATCGCGACTTTAAAAAATACAATTATGACAAGCTTCTAATCCAAGAGACGAAGTTGTGACAGAAATGGATGCCAAATTACCTAGCCTATTTTTGAACATGCAATAATCACCATCGATTGAATTATTGACTTCATAAACGGTGCAACATTTCCTATGTACGATTTTGTCCCTTCTTTTATTTATTGATATACTTTTATAACTATCTGCTGTGCATTTGCCATCTGATGATGTGTATTAATCCAATAATATTCAAATAGTCATTCCAAAATTTAATTTATTTGTGTATGCCATGACGTTTATCGAAGTAAAGTGGTATACCTTTATTATCATTGTAAATCCTTTTGTCATTAAGATACAATATTTATCGGCTTTATGTTATCAGATGTTTTACAAACTCCATTGATGCTGCTGGTTGTAAGTCTATGCTCACTGCTAATCAATTATGCTGCTTGTTGTAAGTCTATGCTCACTGCTAATCAATTATGCTGCTGGTTGTAAGTCTATGCTCACTGCTGGTCAGTTATGCAATACTTGTGTTTGTTAAGTTGTATTTTCTTTCCAGTGATATCTTGTATCATATGTTCAACTTTACCTTTAGTTGGCACCAAATAGCCGCTATTGTGCTGATGTGCCGTAAAACGCTAATACATACTACATACATATATGTTATGCAATCCCTGTGAAGTTGTATGAAAATCTGACAACTTCAATATATTTTTGTCTTCTATTTTATGCATTTTTGTGTCATATTTAAGAAGCTGGGAAGCAAGCCAAGACATGTCTGGCCCGTTCTTTACCACTACTTCACCGAAATAGGCAACCATGATGACGATGACGAAGACAATGGAGATGATGGACAAACAGACTGATAGATAATCAGGAAGACAATTAGATAGAAAGATGGATGGGTGGGTTGGCCAAAAATACAACAAAATTAAAACAATGCACACAAAGGGGTATTCAACAACAGTGCTCCACAAATAATGAGAATGTCACTAATTAAAACGTTAAATGAAAACAAAGGAAGCAGCGTTATTCATCATAACGTGCGTTATCTCTCGCCAATCTGTGAGACTTTAATTCAATAGCTGTAAAATTAAGTATGTTTTACTCGAAAACTCTTAAAATTAGTTAAATCTTAAGGGCCATTGCTAGAATCCCGGGCGAATAAAACTTGGCTTATCTAGAAAAACGTCCCAATTTAATTTCTACCATGGGAAACCCAAAATAATGCATGTAGCTTGAAGTTCTGCTGGGTGCAGTTATAACTCATGAAAGTTGTTTGTTCTACGGGAAACAATATTTTATGGCAAAATACGGTACAGTAGGCGTGAAGGATGTCCAGTTTCGGGCTAAATTTACGACAATTTGGGAGGGATATTCAAAATATCCGATAAGAGATGTGCCAAAAGATGAAATAAAATTTTCACAACAAAACCAAGCTATTCTTTTATCTTCCTACTGATCAAAAACACCGCTCGCCAATTTATAGCGCTCCAATTAAAAATTGAGATACGGCTCACATTCAGTGCAGTTTGTAAATACCACTATAACTCCGCACGCGGTTATGGGCGTGCGTTCAACATTTGTTTTAGACTACCAAATGCGTTATATTACCACCGGTCAATCGCGCCTTCTCTACTTCCGGAAGAAATTGCGCATTTCCTCGAGTTAATAAGTCCTCAATAGATCCTTGAAATGTCATCGTATTCAATCAGAATCCTTCGCAGATATAGCAGCCACGCGTTCAAATTCCATATTGGCATTTTCACACCCAACTGTCAGGTTGCGCAACATTGCATGGTGATACTGTTATTCAGAGAAGAGAGTAGACAATTTGTAATGGTTCTTTCTATCCATTAGTGCCAGTAGATCCGTTAATTGGGTCCGATTTTCCATCCTCGGTCCATTAAGCGCTATGACACGCCAGTAGTTAAACAATCTGTTTGCACAGATTGTTCTGTATCTTCTTGTTTTGTTAAGTCAGTTTTCTTTCGTCTGAACTAGTTTACACAGATGTTTATGAATAGTTTTTTATATTATTATTATTATTATTATTAATTGACATGGATGCATAATCTCGTAAAATTACAAAGCCAAATTTACCTCGATCTGCATATGATCGTTTTTCTCTCAACAGTTGTTTGAATGAAGTAAAGAGAAGAAAGACGGGATTGTGACAAATGTATAAGCGGATTATGCCCGTCTGATCCAGTGTGAATATAAAGATTACGGGTACATTATACTCATGAATGGGATTGTTAATATTGAAATTTAATAGTACGTATTGATAAATTAGTTTAATCTCATGCTAATATTGGGTGGAATTATAAAATAAGAAATCCCATATATATATATATATATATATATATATATATATATATATATATATATATAGATAACACTGCCCCTACCCACTTACATTTTCTTCTCGCTATCAATAGAAAGGTAACTAACTGGTAAACTAGCTAGCTAGCTAGCTAGCATTATGGCAATCATTTGTGCTAATGGACATTCGCATCAATGTATCTACCACATAAACATGTAACTACTCAACTAAAATTAAAGAGTTGCATAAATTTAAAGTCATGTCGCTTAGGATTTGCATGTATGTAGCATTCAGTACATACGTTTGTATGTGAGGAAAGAAGGTCTTGTGTTTTCAGATAAATTAGCAGTGCAAGTCCTTTTAGTTTACAATTTCACAGAGACATACATGGATACGAACACACATGCATACATACATACATATATGCATACATACATACATACATACATACATACATACATACATACATACATACATACATACATACATACATATACATACATACATACATACATACATACATACACTCCTTCATGGAGAGAGAGAGAGAGAGAGAGAGAGAGACGCATGTTTCGTTGTAAAGGTATATATCATATCGAAGTCTAAGCATTGCTTGTTGCCCATTACAAATTACGAAATTTAAAGCTTAACTAGAATAGCATGTAGTTTAAATGAACTGAATCCATCTCTTCAGTCAGTAAATTGATTCTCATGATTGACAACAAGCGTTACTGTTGAACCGTCCGTTGAAAATCCCCGTTGTGATCAAACAGGTTTCGCAAAAGTTTGGATACAAGTCTTCCATTGTCGTGATATTTTTATTTCTTTCTCTTGAAAGTGTAGGAAATTTTTGCATGTTTCCCTACCAAATGTCTAATAGCATAATAGAAAAATAAAAATCCAAAGATCAACAAGTTTAAATTACATTCAACAAGCTACAGGAAATTTTAGTTAAAATGCTTATTAAAATAATAATAATAATAATAATAATAATAATAATAATAATAATAATAATAATAATAATGAGGACTTAGTACAGCGCTTAATCTTTAGAAGCCCTAAGCGCTTTACAATATAAAATGAATGAGTCTATTTGTTGGGAATTTCTTCAAAATAACAAAAAGTCTCGAAAACAGTCAGTTCCAACTAGTTGCAGACATCCACTTATACCCATCACATTTAATGGATAAAATTGAATTTTTAAATATGTTATGCCCGGCAATTACCAAGTTTATCGTCTCTGCTGGAAGTGTAGCGGGATATCGCGTTGAGGGGTTTTTTTTTGCTGCTCTTATTTCCGAAAGAGAGTAAACCTGAAGTACTTCACAACGGACGAACAAGAGAAGAGCTGACTTTAACAGTTTTTGAGACCCAAATACTTCCGTTCTGTAAGCTTGGATTTACCTATTTCCCACGCTACTCAGAGACTTGCGGGAAATCTTTCATTCACAATTTCGTCAGCATAGCAAACATAAGTAACATGATGACAGCAACGTCTATGGAAGACTGGCAGGGATAAAATAATTTGCGTTATTTGTTTATTTAATAGATAAAAGAAGTAATTTTAAAGCTCTGCACAATCGCTCTTGCACGGTCCCTTGCCTTCGTGCACATGGATGCATATGCAAGCTGTATATATGCTACTGCATTTAAGGAAAAAGACATTAAGAGGTGCTTACGTTTCAACATGGCTAACAATGTGAGATTTAGAGCGTGGGAGAAAAAGTCTGAGATAAATCCTAAGATAGAGATTTTTCACTGGTATTGAAAGAAACACACGGACCACTTGCAATACCGTACATCGCAAGCAGCGTGATTTCGAAAAACACACGCGAAATTACTACATAAGTCAAGTAAATTTGCAATGTCTTTGATTCATTAAACAGTAAGATTCCTCAGCTTTCTTTGACACATCAACATATCTTTTGCAAGGTCCACAAACGGCAAGTTAATGATCTTGGGAGTGCAATACATATCTTCGATTTTATATTGACAAAGCGCGCGCGCGCGCACGCGAGAGAGAGAGAGAGCATAGTAGATTAACAACACTGGTATGTTTGCGTCTGTGTGATACAATTATTTATCTTCTCAAAAATTGTTTTGTCTATATTCTCTCTCTCTCTCATATTCTTTGCCAAAGTATGGACCTACCACATTAGCAGTTAAAACTGTTACAGAACCGGTCAAGAACGCTATAGGTTTAACGTCTATTAAATTACCGGCTAAGAAAGTGTTACGTTTCTATTACATTTATTGCATTTACTACGTTATGTTATTACATTTTTGGCTAGTGCCACAGTATCGGTTTATTATGAAATTGTTGTTCATAACACAAGGACTGGGGAATCTTTGAAAAAGTATGTCCTATGGGCTTCCATACACACAGGTTCAGCCATTTCCCAGCCGTTCGTGTTACCGTAGCTGTGGTATTCGTATTATATTGATACGATGCTGTTTGTTATCATTCTTAGTAACCTGGGGTGTATAAACCACAGGGATTGGTGCGAACTGATCTTGTATCCCGTATTTTAGTCCATTTTCCCAACTTCCTGAAATAAGAGACAGCGGGTCACCTAACCTTACCCTATTCTTCATTATGATAGATTTTCATACAAAAATAAATAAATACAAAAAAAAAAAAAAAAAAAAAAAATAGTAAAATAAAATAAGGCCTTATTTTGAAATTGATGTAATAAATGTATTACATTTTGTATAACGTTTAAATGGCATAGGATAAACTCCGGTTTAGTAACACGACGACGATTTACGTCTAATGTATGGAGAAGCCCCATGACTGTTTCTAGTTTCTAGGAGATATTATTTAGGTTTGTTGATATTTGTCCGTTACACCAGCAGTTTCCATCCCATGTGTCCTTTCTTCTCTTTTTTAATGTCCCAGAGAGAGAGAGAAATAGAACCAATTAGATATGTAAATGCATTTAATCCGGACCAATACAATTTGGTCCAAACTCCCATTGGACCTGCTTGGGAGATACTACCAGATATTTTGTCCGGACAAAATGCTATTTTAAGACTGTTCACTATGTGTAGTTGATCTTTTTTTTTATGGCAGTATGATCCGAACTAAATTTATCATACATAAATAGTAGGGGTTACCAATACGTTACGGTGACAAAATTGAGTATATCAAACTATTTGATCCCGGATATTCTATATATGTAACAAGATCCATACACTGCACTCTATGCAAAAAGGATACTGTGAACAGAGGCTTGGTGAATATAGTTGACTTAGAGGGCTGGCAAGCAGCCACATTGATGAGATTTTCATCTGTTGTGAAAATAATCATTATTGTCCTAGCTTGAATGTGGGACAAAAAAGCAAAAACAAAAACAAAAAAAAAACAAAAAAAACCTGGGACTAATCCATCAAGTACGTCACACAATGATTTCGTTAGTTCCGGGGTAAGAAAGAAAAAAATCATAAAATTTGAAATTTGAGGAACAAGCAGCTTCATATCGATTGTGTGAACGAGATGTTCAGACCTTCCAGTTGTTTCAAATATTCACCAAACAGAGCGGAAAGTGCTATCCTACAGGAGGATGCGTGATATTATGAAGTGAATTTTTACATTTTAATTCTCATCTAAGTACACATCACTCCGGATTCCTACGACAGAAATCAAGGCATATGGAGGTTAATATAGACAGTTACAAATATACACCAAACATAACGTAGAGTGGTATCGCTGGATCCTACAGGAGGATGCGTGATAATATGAAATGAATTTTTAAATATGGAGAAACAATATTATCATTCAGGTTAGAGAATTTTTAATTTGTACTTGGATGAGAATTAATTACTGGTTTGATATGCGAGTGTGTCTGCTACGCACGAATATCTATATCAGCGACTTTGTTCCATCCTTTTTTGAGGATGTGTGCTTGATTGAAGGGAATAGGGGTTGGCTCGAATCTCAGAAGAGTACGAATTATAAATCCTCTAACCTCTATGATAATATTATTTCTCGCTCTCTCTCTCTCTCTCTCTCTCTCTCTCTCTCTCTCTCTATATATATATATATATATATATATATATATATATATATATATGTGTGTGTGTGTGTGTGTGTGTGTGTGTGTGTGTGTGAAATATATATTACAAAGAATACCCTTTGTAATACACCGGATCCTGGAAGGTACGTACTGCTATGAGTAATTTTACACGTAATTACAAGTAATACAGACAGAAGCAGTTACGGTACAAGCACTTTAAGTCATCGGGTTAAATTGAAACCAAATCTGATATGTAAATGGATTTGGTCTGGACAATTAATTTGGTTCGGACTGTTTTGGGACCTGCTCCGGGGGTAGTGCCAGAAATTTGTCAACATATAATTTTATTATTTAGACTGCTAGCTGCAATACAGGTGCAAATATTTAATTTTTCAGGGCAATTTTGGTCCCTACCAACTTCAATATATGTAAACAGCCGCGGTGACCCATATTGTACGGAAAAATGTGAGCGTAGCAAATGTTTTGGTCTAGAACTTGTTTTGTCCGGACTATTTTCTGATATGCAAACGGGTCGTATATTTAATTTCCAACCTCTTTCTTGGTGGTACCATACTAGTCCAGTTTAATTTATGATGGTTTTTTTTTTCTTTTTTTTTCTCGAGTGTATCAAACTCTTTCTGCTACTTCTCATTAAAGCTGCTCATGTTTGGTACGGTCAGTGGTTTGTGGATGTTTGGTACCATAATTCATCTATACAAAACACAAATTTCTCTCTAAATATCGGCGAAATTTGAATTTGTACCATGCTGCGAATTTCTGTAGGATTTATTTCCCCAACTTTCAAATTTGAGGTATTATTAATCGTGCTGGTTAAATATCAAACGCTGAAATCAACAAGAGCCGGGAGAATAGCTGTCCCCTACTGGGACGAGTAGCTCTTCACGGTTAAGACAACAAAAGGTCGGGCACCCATCAAAAGGGCAAAGAAACATGCCGCTGTGTCTGCTGACATTAGGGGGTTTAATAAACAAACAAAACGCTCCATTTTACAAGACAGATGATTTAACAACGTCATGTTGGCTTTTGAAATGGAAGAAGAGGGATTATTTTGTGCCTATGTGTGTTTTCACACAAAGCACAACGGTTGGAAAAGAAGCATAAAGCAAATAACATTTGCTGTGGCTTTTCGTGCGAGACCACAAATGCCAAAATGTCGTCGATCTTAAGATGTACACACTAACATCAAAAGGCATAAGGCGTAAAGTTCATGTATTTTCATGGATCTTACAGTCTTTAAATATTCCTATGCCAAAGAGGATTTTGATTGTAATGAGCAATGTTTGAAATTGCTGGATATGAAATCAGTTATTACTTAATAACTGATATATGATGTAAGGAGTTATCGTTTAATTTAATTCTTCCACAAATGTATATTAAATTCAACATTTCAGAAAATAAATTTTAAAAGTGTTTTTTTAAGTATAATAAATGGTAAAAGAAGCAAAACAAAGGTTGGACCAGCCTAATTAATAAAATCGTCTTTTGGAGCTGTTCTTGAAATAAATCTAGGTCTAATTTGTCCGTAGATACAAGTTTATTTTGATTTCTCTTGCTGCCGTCATTAGATTTCGCTACGTTTTAAATTCTACCGATATTGTTTTTAAGGTCTGTTTAAATTACGGGGTCTTTTTTTTAATACAATACATCTAATTCAAATTAAGACAGTAGGAAGTTAAACATGCAGTCCTCATAACCATGGATTTCTCTCTCTCTCTCTCTCTCTCTCTCTCTCTCTCTCTCTCTCTCTCTCTCTCTCTCTCTCTCTGAAACTTAATTGACAGGCGGGTATAATGGTCTACCAACGGATATATTGTGGCTTCGTTTTCATGGCAAGTTATTGCCCCCCATAGCGCCTAATGGTTTTATCAGTTGCTAAGATACCATAAATCTTCGTATTTTCTTTATAATTTGACATTGCTTGATATGACGAGAGTTGTAATTCTCTTGACATTTCTTCTCTTCGGTCTGTCGATTGGGGTTCCATCCTCATTGGCACTTATAAATAGGGATATGATCCATCTTGGAAGTGCTTAACTTCATTATGTTTTGTATTTCATTTCTGTGTTCAGGACCAAGTGGTTAATATATCGTCAGTGATGCTTTTTTCTCTCTCTGCTGATCAAAGCAGGACCAGTCGAGCTTATGCGATGCCATGTCGTCCGTCGTCCATCCGTCCCTCCGTTAGCATAAGTTTGTTATCGCTACTTCTAAACTACAGAGAGGATTGACACGAAACTTTACACACACATTTATTCCAAGGACTAATTGATTCTAAATGAAAATGGTGCCCTTCGGAAATCTAATATCTAATCTAATGTTGTTATCGCTACGGATGGCTCTATTGACACTGGGTTTTCACTAGACGACTTCTTATGAAACGTAAATGGTCCTAACAGAAATTAGTGTCGATCTGACCTCCGAAATGGCATCTAGGACGACCATCTTGAAACTCTTGGTATCGCTACTCCTTCTGAACGGATTGTGATATCGACATGGTGTTTTTACTAAAACACTTCCTACTATATGTTGTTAGACCTTTTGAAATGGCACCGATCTGACCTCATAAAATGGTCACCATGGCCATCTTTGAAATCTTGTTATTGCTACTTCTTTTAAACATATGATTCTGTCGACATGAGGTTTTCACTGAAACACTTCTTCAAATTTACATTTGGTCTTAAACGAAAAAGGTGCCGATTAAACCTCCCAAAATGTCTGCCACTGCGGCTATCGTGATAATCTCGTTTCAAATACTCCTACTGAATGAATAGTTGTACCAACATTTTGATTTTAAACAAGTCTTGTAATATGTAGCTGGGTCTTTATTATGATGATGCTTATTTAGATTCCGAAATGGCTGCCTTGATGTCCATCTTGAAAATCATTTTATGGCGACTTTTCCTGAACCAATAGTCGTATCGACATGTGGTTTTCACTTCAACTCAGTAGCAATAAGTAGTTGGTTCCGAATAGAAATGGTGCTGAACTAACCTCCAATATAGCAGCCATAGTAGCAATCGAAACATTCGTGTTATCACTACGCATCTTGAACGAATGGTGGCACTAACTTGGGGTTTTCACTAAAAAGTCTTCTTGCAATATAGGTCTGAATGAAAATTTGACTACCAACATGCCCGCGTGTTTGTGCAGAAGTTTGAAGACCAAACCAACTTGATCTTGGGATCAAGTCTAAGGTCACTGCTTGCATTTGTATACTTCACTGAGTCTAAGAACACTGGAACATGTACGTATACAAATGAATGTTGACCACACTTTGTATTTAGTTACATTCAAAATATAAGCAAACCTTTGTATTATATATGAACGAAACTGTAGATGGGTTTCGTTGTCGCGTACAGCGTTATCCTTGTGTATATAGCTTTAACATTGGCGATTTCAAAATATTGATTTTTGTTCACTCACTGAAACACGCACAAAGCGCCAGCAGTGGGGGACCCGTTTACCTCGAGTTCTCTGGCCGTGGATCTGACTACGATCATAGTACTTATAGAGCGAGTTTTCTAATATCGTCACAATGCAGATGAGTCTTTTCAGGAAGCTGTCCACTTTACAGAAGCAATCTTCAACTGTAAAGGTATGTGAGAATGACAAACTGTATTCTTTCTTGATATCCGTTCAATGTGGTAGAATTGTTTTATATATTGAATGTTTCGGAATTTATTCTAAATTTTCTAGAAAGTCAGACCTATGCTACATAACGCCATGTTATTGAATAGTGTATAGTCTGTTTCAGGTCATACATTTTATAGCTAAACAGACAAGTTTGAATTCAATTATATGTTGTACGCATTAAACGATGAGAAATGTTCCAGTTTTTGTAATCCAGTGTGATTATTCTTGTCGGAGACATATTCATGTACGAACGTGGTTATACTACTACTACAACTACTACTGCTGCTGCTGCTACTACTACTACTACTACATAATAATAATAATAATAATAATAATAATAATAATAATAATAATAATAATAATAATAATAATCTCGTACAGTCGTTATTATGAAAGAATTTAATGTGTAACGAAGTCAGTTCAGGTGCATTCATGCGTAATTTATATCACTGTATTCGTACTGTCAAAAGTCTTGACAAGAATTGTACTCAGCTTATATTGTGAACTCGAACATGCAACAAAATATTTTTGTTGCAAATTTGGTATGTTGGAGTTTCTCAAGGATAACTGAGATAGTTTCAGTTCTCGGTCGTTTAAACAAAAATAAAAGGACAATATAAAAGAAATTGTTGTGGATTCCTGGAAATTCTTTTCGTCCAGTAGAGCGACAGTCCCTTCGGGGGTCTCTGTGTCTGACTAACTGTATAGATTCAGACTGATACCAGATAATTTTACTTATGATTCCATAATATATCTCTGTAGTATGACTGTGAGTTCAGCAACCCCATGCCATTAGCTGTGGTATGACTGTGTGTTCAGCAACCCCATGCCATTAGCTGTGGTATGACTGTGTGTTCAGCAACCCCATGATATTAGCTGTGGTATGACTGTGTGTTCAACAACCCCATGCCATTAGCTGTGGTATGACTGTGTGTTCAGCAACCCCATGCCATTAGCTGTGGTATGACTGTGTGTTCAGCAACCCCATGCCATTAGCTGTGGTATGACTGTGTGTTCAGCAACCCCATGCCATTAGCTGTGGTATGACTGTGTATTCAGCAACCTCATGACATTAGCTGTGGTATGACTGTGTGTTCAGCAACCCCATGACATCAGCTGTGGTATGACTGTGTGTTCAGCAACCCCATGCTATTAGCTGTGGTATGACTGTGTATTCAGCAACCCCATGCTATTAGCTGTGGTATGACTGTGTATTCAGCAACCCCATGCCATTAGCTGTGGTATGACTGTGTGTTCAACAACCACATGACATCAGCTGTGGTATGACTGTGTGTTCAGCAACCCCATGCCATTAGCTGTGGTATGACTGTGTGTTCAACAACCACATGACATCAGCTGTGGTATGACTGTGTGTTCATCAACCCCATGCCATTAGCTGTGGTATGACTGTGTGTTCAGCAACCCCATGCCATTAGCTGTGGTATGACTGTGTGTTCAACAACCACATGACATCAGCTGTGGTATGACTGTGTGTTCATCAACCCCATGCCATTAGCTGTGGTATGACTGTGTGTTCAGCAACCCCATGCTATTAGCTGTGGTATGACTGTGTGTTCAACAACCACATGCCATTAGCTGTGGTATGACTGTGTGTTCAACAACCCCATGCTATTAGCTGTGGTATGACTGTGTGTTCAGCAACCCCATGCCATTAGCTGTGGTATGACTGTGTGTTCAACAACCACATGACATCAGCTGACCTTTCAGCATAATAACCGCGTATAACTTGATCTGTTCTTCAATAAATTATCATGGATGAATTTCAATAGGAGCTGAGACTAATACACAGGTAATATATTGTTCCTGATAAAAATACAAACAAAAAATTATGAAACAAAACCCGCCCTCTCCATGTGCAAGACATGATTATGCTTATACTTTATATTTTGTTCCTTTTCTGAGTCCTTTATATTTTCTTAAAGTGCAGTATTTTGAATCAGATATTCTCGCTCTCTCTCTCTCTCTCTCTCTCTCTCTCTCTCTCTCTCTCTCTCTCTCTCTCTCTCTCTCTCTCTCTCTCTCTCTCGCGCTGTCTCTATCTCCCCCTCTTTTTGTTGTCGTCCGAAATATCCTTTTTAGCATTCAAAGCTTTCTTGTAGCAATTACTTTTTCATGTAGCAACACTTCCTTACTTTGAAATTCTCTCAAATACACAAGTTTTTAGGAGCCAATAAAGGTGGAATGAGTGAGAGGAAAACGGAAATGTTACTTACCAAATACACTCAAAGTCTTCACTTAATAGATAAAAATTCGGCGTTTTGTACATGTTAAAATATTTGTAGGTAGATAGTGAGCAATCTAGACCAATTAATGGAATTATTAAATTACCACTGCTAATTACAGTTATAATAGGTACTTTACCTCATTTTGTATTACGTAAATGTTAATTTAATTACTCCACAAAACCATACACAATGCTCAGTATTTATATATCCTGGTGCAGATATATCCTATTATTACCTCATGACTAAAATTCTAGGAATATAATTGGACAGTGATTGGTCAATTATCAAATTATACAATCCAACATTTCTGTTAAAATGATTACAGTAGGGTGTTAGAATTCCAACAAGGTCATAACAAGATTATGTGACTTGCAAGCGGGGCGTAAGCAAGTCACATATCGACCGGCGATACTAAACTGGGTGAAAGAAAATGGCGGATAACCGCTTCTTCAAAAGTTAAAATGCAGATATATAATTTATGATCCAGATACATGAATGATTCTGTTTTATATTGAAATAAGTTACTATATTGTGTAATAACGAGTGGAAATTACTCACCAATAGAAGTTTAGATTTAAATTAAACAATGTGTTTCGGACCAAGGGAGGTAACTGCTACATTGTTTTGTTTAAAAGGAGGCGCTCTACAGATATTATGTATTTTTGAGAGAGTGACAGGTGGAAGGTGAAATTTTGTTAATTTGCAACGTGCACAATGAAGAGAATGTTGGCATACCTCTGTGCTATTTTCATGTACTGTGGCTGAAATTTCTCTACATATTGTACTTGTGGAAATTGGACATGATCTAACCACACAGCTGACAAAAAATGGCCTCTCTCATGTGCTCGAAAAATCAGCCTGAATTAGTCCAAAGTACACTACTTTCAGCAGGCAATACCAATTTCTGAAAGAACAATGAATGAATTACAAAATATATAAAAAGTACAAAAAGGTTGTCCTCTCTTTTTTTATGATTTACCTTTGAAGTCCAGGACGTGAAAATGACTAAGCGGAGCTAGTAGTTTTTTTTTTTATAGGTGCACATCTGAAGTAAAACCAAGCTGTATACTCTTTACCCCAAATTGCACCCATGAATCATACACCAAAATAAAGGGAATTAAACGTTCTTATAATAATACCTGAGATATACAATTTTTTTTTTAAACAGCCAGGATAAACAGTAAGGAAAACCTGGTAAAGTCTTTTTCTTTAAAAATCTAACCCTATGCAAAATACGAAACTGTAGAGTGCCACCTAAACAGTCGTCTGCATAGCCAACAATGGCAGCCAAGAGATTCATATGTGACATTTTTTCAACAAATAAGTTTATGTAAGGATGGGGAAGGTTTGTTATAACCGTCCCGCCTCCATGCACCCTTCGTCTTCGCAAACGTTGTAGACGCTGCTCATTTACGAAGCAGCTTGATTGGGGAACATAAAAATGCGTATTTCTACGTGCTAGCAGCTTGATTGGGGAACATAAAAATGCGTATTTATTCCTGCTAGCAGTTTGATTGGGGAACATACAAATGCGTATTTCTACGTGCTAGCAGCTCTATTGGGGAACATACAAATGCGTATTTCTACGTGCTAGCAGCTTGATTGGGGAACATAAAAATGCGTATTTCTACGTGCTAGCAGCTCGATTGGGGAACATAAAAATGCGTTATTTCTACTTGCTAGCAGCTCGATTGGGGAACATAAAAATGCGTTATTTCTACGTGCTAGCAGCTCGATTGGGGAACATAAAAATGCGTTATTTCTACTTGCTAGCAGCTTGATTGGGGAACATAAAAATGCGTTATTTCTACTTGCTAGCACCTTGATTGGGGAACATAAAAATGCATATTTGTACGTGCTAGCAGAATTTGATGATTGTACCTTTAAGGTAGAACAACAAAATCCAAATATTTTCACGAACACGTTAAATACACACAAAATATGAAATAGCAAAGTGCAGAATATATGAAAAACAGGAGAAAGAAAAAGAAATTATAGCAGAGAATAGAGAAATACTATGCCGATGTTAACCAACCATACCAAAGACAGAGCCAGATGCAGAGTGCAAATGTGTCACAGTCATGGGAAAGCTGCGGAGCGAACAAAAATTAATAATTTGATTTTTTTTTTCTGATATAAATACATTTCCCACTGTAACTACAGCACAGGCTACTTACAGGACGACTCTGCAATCAAATGGGAAAAAATATAAAACACATCAAAAGTTTGTACCTTTTTCTTTAAAAGGTATCTACAATTTCTCCAATCATTTGGTCTGGAATAATTTTCTTCAAAACAGCTTCAATTGGTGTTTTGTCCTTACTATATAATACATAGAAAGAAATGTGCATTTTCTTGGAAATCTGTAATTACAGAGTTGTACTTTTGTACGATCCTCAAACAGGTATTTAAAAATTTCTACGCGTAAAAGCTAGTTTGGTTAGGTAAATTTGTTGTTGTTGTTGTTGTTTAAATTGTCAAGATTACCATGGTCATTGATTAGAAAGAATGTATTGCTTCCTTGGCACATGTCTAGCCTTATTTATCTTCATAGCCTTATTTATCTTATCTGTTGCGATCATCTTTTCATATTTGAGTAACCACTTTCTATCGTAAGTCTTGTTGAATAGAAATATTGGGCAGATGATATGACCAAGCCAATGAAGAGTTGCATTCAGTCTCTTTTAGACTGATGCAGACATAGTCTTTCCAGAATTTTTTATGTTATGAGATTCCTTTAGGTACATCTGTGTTAGCTCTATTTATTATGCTAAAAGCACACATGCATATCAAGATTGATGCTTTACACATAATTCATTAGAGCTGATGGCTTTGAAGGTTCATCTGTGCATCAGAAACAAAATAGATATACATTCTGTGAACATTTTTCTTTTTTGTTGGTTCGCAGGTGGATACTTTGTTGAACGTTTGCTAATTTATGACTACTACCACTGCAAGCTGTTATCATGTATACTTCTTAGATCAAGCCACATACAATGATTGACAGTGTACAAAGTGTTAACACACCACATACAATGATTGACAGTGTACAAAGTGTTAACACACCACATACAATGATTGACAGTGCACAAAGTGTTAACACACCACATGCAATGATTGACAGTGTACAAAGTGTTAACACTTTAATTTCTCTGAATTTTGTTTATAAAAAAAAATGCTCTATGGCTTCTGTCAAATGTTGTCTCGTTTGAAAACCCTGCGAATAAACCGTATTTGGCAGACCTTCAAAAATCACTGCGATTTTCTCTTGCTGGGTTGAAACACTGTCCTGGACTACTTTCCCCACTTTTGTACATTATCACAGTTTTAACACATTCTGGAATAATCAAGTGCAGGATTTGTTACGGTTATACTGGCTGCCATGTTGATAATTCTCTCACGTAATCCAGTCATAAAAGAAAGCAATTCCATTTGTGTATTTGTAATTTATCAATTTAGAAGCAACTGTGTTAAACTGCAACAAATGTTTTCCACTTCATTGTCATGGTTTTCACATTCTGTCACTTCATAGGCGTTTGAAGTATTATGTTAAATCCCAAATCACGAGGAAAAGCACAATGAGACAGTTTACAATGGTATATTAGAATCTTAAAGTCTAATAGTGTTCTAAAGTCGCTTGCAAATAACTAATTGCATTGCCAGAAATATACCCAATGTTTGCTCACACTGTATTTAATATATGATTTTTTTTTTGCGATGCAAAAAGCGTCCTTGACTTTATTAATTTTTTCATATCATATCCACTATGATACGAAAGAAACTTTATCTTGAATGTATTATTGTTATTTATTATTGATATTATTATTACTGTTGTTGTTGTTGTTGTTTGGGACCTTCAATAATATTTCTTTATCAATCTTTAGTCTGAATTCCAGCCTTTACCCATCCTTGGTGACATGTGACACAGCATTCATCTTATTACCTGTCGTTGCTGGAAAGTTCTCTGGAACTATAGTCCATTTCATTGGAATGTTCTCTAATAAGCACCAGCTGATAATATGTGCCGTTGTGGTCAACCTTAACATTTAAAAACGTCAATGAAATCCAATCCTTAGACCCTGCGTGCTTTTTTTTTTTTTTTTTTTTTTTTGTGTTAATCTCAATTTGACACAAATAGACGCCGTTAGATTTTTAAATAGTATGAAGATGGTCGTTCTAAACTACAGGCCCGCTTTATTAATGTTGTATGGAGATTTTAGACCTGTACGTATATATCTAAATCGATGTCTCCAAAAATTTAAAAAAATAACGATTGCATAGTTTTCAATAAAGATATTCTTTTTGCAAACACACAGCTCCTACCCTTGGTCCGCCTCACCCTTTCTCCCAGACACGTAACAATGAATCAGATTTAAACTCTATTATAAACGGATGTGCCAACCTAAAGACATATACCAGTCATTCCGTAAAGTTTTATGTCAATGCCCCAACAATTTATGAGACCTTATGATACAAACGGACGACGCACGCATAAACACGCATACACTCGTGAAGAGACAAATCCAGTTATATGATCACCATTTTCCCATGGAATTTGCCTTGACAAAAAATAGCATTTTTAAAGGTAAATAATGTCTTACGAGTTGCAACGCTAATAAATCCTGTAGTTAGACATAGGACTGTCAGGGGACATAACTCTTTCTAGCTTCCCAATTTCTCTTGCCGCTTAGGTTTCTGAACAGTGGTCTGCTTGTACGGTATTTTTTCAAATAAATTTCGTCATATTTTAAGCTATAAGAGGACAAAAAAAAAAATCACTTTTATTTTTACAGAAAAATGAAGCGGTGTATAAATGGAATGGGTTTCAAAACAAAATCTCAACTCAACGATTTTATTTCAATAAATGAAACTCTGAAGCTTATGGTACGATAATTATAGATTATAGTGTTATGTACTGTTGAATTCTTGGATCTTGTGAGCGAGACTGAAGTCCAACGGCCGAGCTTGCGAGCCATATGTACTTCGGGCGAGACCATAACAACATTGCAACAAAAAAAAAAAAAAAAAAAAAAGCACTTTTAATTGATTTTTCAGTATTAAAAATGAAACGTTTTGAAAGAAATGACGTTTTAATTAAGATTATTGTACGATTCTTTGAGCGTAACACGTAATAATAGATGGAATGATGTATTTAGCCTTTCAATACGTCATGCGGGTGAGAATTTATGAATTAGCTCGGTTCCCTGCATTTTTGCAAAATACCCCGCGGGTTACTTTATCAAAATGTACGAGAGGGGACCAGTCTATTTATGAATGCGATCTCGGCAGTGAATGGAATCTTAACAGTAAGTACAGAATAATAGTTCTTGCACGAGATTTTTCATATTAAATATATTTTTAATGTGAAGAATATTTAAAACAATCCAATATTGAATGATGAACAATTCATGTCATTGAAACAAATAAGAAAACTAGTTACTAACAAGTAAGTAATTGTGGACGCATACAGTGCACTCCACCGAGTGCAGAACTTTATTAGTACATTGTGATTCAACGGAGAGGTAAGTTCCGAACAACCGGTAATCAAAAATTCAGCACGAAATACAAGCATACGATATCGAGCGAATAGCGGTTGTTCGGAACTTACCTCTCCGTCAAGGGTGACATCCAAGACTAGCCAAATGTTAACGGCAACTTCCAGCCAGGTACTTCTCCCTTCTTCGAAATCAGCAAACAAATGTGGAATTTTCTCCAGTATGTCATGAATTGAACGAGGTCTGTTGAGATGTTAGGATAATTGATCCATTTTTGATTACAGCTGGCGTAATTTATACATTAGGAGACGAAAATAGGACAAGCTAGCATGGTTGGAAATAGCGAGGGGTGAGGAGTCGTGTCTTCCCTTGTGTTATATTGTTACAGGTTGGATCCCCCAGCCCTCTATCCATTGACCGATACTCCAAATTTTTTTTTGCAACGAACTCCTGTGGGTGGGGGTGGAAGTTCGCAACTGACATAAAACTGTTCTTTGTTAATTTCCTGGTCTCATCTCGGCCTCTAAACCCAAAGATCTTGCTGAAATAATAATACAATGTAAACTGCATGACTGTGTGGGGTGGACATTTGCATCTGTTTTGAAGTAAGGCATTTATCCTCGTCATCAGGTGAAATAAGTTCTGAAGTTCAACTTTTTCTTTAGACCCTTCGATTTTTCTTAGGAGTAAGTGCATGATTCATTGTATGGAATATTCTGTCCCAAAATGATGATTCCTATACCCTTGTTCTTGAGAAGATGTTAGAGACTGTGTCGTCTAGAAACACAGGCCTTGGAAACTCTATCACTGTAGTAAGAAAAAATAAAATAAAATAAAATAATCAAAGTCTATACAGATATGTAATAAAGAATAGACTGGCAACCAATTTTCTAGGTTGGTACGGGTGCAAAACAGAACATTTTCAATTTTTTTTAGAGGCCATTGAAAATAGTTTTTACAAATCCTACCGTGCTTAAAAGAATGAATCCTGATCATCCGTTCGTCATGGTAGCATGACTGTAAGGACCGTAGTTCCAAAGTAATCCTAAAGTAAACACTGTGAATCGAACTTGACAAAATTTTGAGAGGTAACTCCATTTCCAAGCTGGGTTTTTTTTTGGGGGGGGGGGTTGGGGGGTTGGGGGTTGGGTTGGGTTGTTCTTTTCAATTGATCGGGGCTCTTTTAATTTCCCAAAGCTACCTTTTTCTTGCCGTTGCTGCCTTTTTTTTTTTTGTTGCTTGTTTTTTGTTTTTTTTCTTCTGTCTCTCATGGAACTTTTGACATTTATATCATATCTCCCTCAGGAACATTCCTGTTGGTGGTCTGATTTGTAACAATGTCGACACAGTTGACCGCATACGCGTGGCCAGAATGAGGCTAGTTTTGGGGAATACCGTGTTTGTTTCTCATTTCCTTTTCTTCCGTGTCAAAGAAGATCCTGTTCAAAACTTTTCTAGTGTCTTCAAAAAACTTAGCGAGTGCGTACATTTTTGTTGAGTCAAAAACATCAAAAATTCGTTGTGACCCATATTTAAGCTTCGCTAACTTTAGTTAATTTGTTTTAGTTTATTCTTTTTGTCTCGAGCACTGTTCATGCTAGAATTGTCCAACTAGATGATTGTATGCATCTGTTAGTAGTGCACCCTTACAACAAAAGGTCACTGTGACCTATATTTCAAATTTTACTGGCTTAGGTTAAGTTTACCGTTTAGCTTATAATCACGTGTTTTTTGCATCCTGTGTACATACTGTTATACCTGGAATCATTCAACTTTGTGGGGGAATACATGTTGCCGAGTACAACGTCTTCATAAAATAATAGGTCACGGTGACTCATATTTGATGCTACACTGACTTTTGCTAAAGTTTTTGTTTTAAGTTTATTTCTCAAACACTGTTCTTACTAATCATTTCTCAGACACTGTTACTGATCATTAAACTAGATGATTGTGTGCATCACTATTAGTATCACATCGGTACAACACCCGTACAACAAAATGTAAATGTTATTTAATACCGGTTGACAGGAATTTTTCTACCATTTTCAAAACGAGACCTGGTGTCCATAGAATTGAGTATTTTAACGCGTAGAAAAAGGTCAAATTGGGAAATTTAGAATTCTTTTTACACGCTTTTAATTCGCACAAATAGACTAAGAAAAGATTCTTGAACATTAAAATAATGCTATCGCCCACGCTAGGGGCGATTTAGGCGAAATAGTCGCCCTCGAATCTGTCATTTCGTCTATATAGGCTAAAAAAGCGAAGTTCACTTCGCCTTGCATTGATTTCACATTCCCCCATCACCTTTTGTTTCAATATTACGCATTAATAATCAAAGTAAACGCCGACTTTTGTATCAAGTTTCCCTTCAAAGAGAAAGATGGAAAGTTGGAAAAAGGAAGTTTTATACTCGTCAATTTTGGCGATAATTTGATTATCTCAAATACCAGAAAATAGTCAAAAACAGAGGTCTAAAGTAACTATTTTGAACGTGATACGTTTTCAAATCTCTACACTCACTTCTTACCATTTTCGCCCTATTCTGACTGAAAAGAGAAGTCATTTCGCCCAAATATTAGAGTCCAGCATGGACCCTGTACTAAATTTTGGTCTAGGTCACTTTGACTCTTTAGATCTCTTGCTACACTAAGTATAGTAGTTTCTTTACCAAAGCCAGTATAGTAAAGGACATGTATTTTTTTAAAAGTGTTCTAGATTGGAATTTTTTACGCTAAAATTGAGAACAATGGACAGTTTTTGGCATTGGGAATGAGGCCGGATTTTGGCCCCAAAAGAAACCCAGAAAAATCCCTGGTTTTGTTTGTTTGTTTGTTTGTTTGTTTTGTTTTTTTTTTGTTTGTTTTTTTCGTTTAGTTCATAACCACGTTTTTTTTCTCTCTCAGTGCTATGTATGTACTATTCTATATAGAATCATTAAACTTAGAGGGATGCATGTTGATGAACTTTCACCTTCGCTGCAAAAACAGGTTGAAATGGCTCATATTTTACGCTTCACTGGCTTGGGTTACATTTTGTTTTATATTCATTTCTCTGGCACTGCTCATGCTAGAATCATGAAATCGATGATGATACGCATCTCTGTTAGTACCACACCCTTACAGCAAAAGAAGCTCGCCGCGACCTATATTTCACCTTTTACTGGTTCTGGTTAAGTTTTTGCTTTTAGTTCATGACCACGCCAGTTTTTGGCATACTATATGCATATCATCCCTTCTAGAATCACGCAACTTGGTGAGGGGATGCATCGTACTAAGTACTACGTCCTTATTAGAAACTGAGGTTTATGTAAACTGTATTTCCTGTTTCAGTGACTTTGCTGAAATTTTGTCTCAAGTTCATGTCATGAATCCTGAAATTTAATAAATAGATTAATTCCTGTAAGTACAACACCCTTACAACTGAGGTTTCCGTAAGCTATATTTTATGTTTCGGTGACTTTGTTGAAATTTTGTGTTTAACGCTCACATCTTGAGTGTTGTTCATGCTAGGATCCTAAAACTTGATGAATATATTCATCTCTGTTAGTAATACACCCTTACAACTAAAGAAGGTCACTGTGACCTACATTTTTTGATTTACTAGCATATGTTAAGTATTAGAGTTCAGTTCAGATTTTTCCATCCTAAAGAAAAAGAAGGCCCTTTCTAACCAGTGCAGTTGAAAGTAGGAACAAGTATGTATATACATTGTATATTGTTATACGTTACTCTCAACAGATTAACCATGTATTGTACATGCGAATGGTTGTGTATTAGATGGGTGGACTGCGTGCATTTCATGTGAGCTGTAGTGGCTGATCAATGTAAATACTAATGCGTGAACTATGCTTGTAATAGTAGTTATACTGACTGCTACTCCAATGTTACTCAAAGCCTGTGACTTCCACCCAGTAAAATCTTGCTTCTAGGGGTGGACAAAGCTAATAGCTTCTGAAGCAGATTTTTTTTGTAAAACAATGATGGGAAAAATAATCAGTTAAAAAAAAAAGACTCTATATGGTATCTCTACTTTGAGATTATATAAACTATTGTTTTTGTTACATTTTTATTGTCCCAGACACCCACTGAGATGCCAGGGTTGGGGCCTTGGGTTCACCACTTTATAAACTTTATTTAATTGTTAAAAAAATAAAAGTAAAAATAAACAAATATAGCGCTGAGTCAGTTGTTAGAGATACACAAATATTATTGAATGAGTAAGTAATTATAGAAAAATAATTTATATGACTAGTTTTCCTTTTTTCAGACGAGAGAGAGAGAGAGAGAGAGAGAGAGAGAGAGAGAGAGAGAGAGAGAGAGAGAGAGAGAGAGAGAGAACATGTTACATAATTGACTATGAAACATTTAAGTGGAGGATTGAAATTAAGTTGATTTTCCTTTTCTTTAACAGAAGTGATCCCGTCTTTATCTTTAAAATTTCATATAATACTTACAGAGTTTCAATAGCATACAGATATATGGCAGTTTTTTTAATTAAAAAAATATAAACATTAATTGTATTTTCCATTCATATATAAATAACCTTTGTTTTTCTACTACATAACTGCTCTTTACTACTTGTTTAAAATATAATATCTGTAGTTGGGAATACCACACTTGCTCTTGTAAATTTACTACTTTACATGCATTGAAAGAAAATTTAATAGGTCTGCTTCTTACCTATTATATATATATATATTGATACACACAAGAGGAACACATAATAGTACTACCATTTATCACACATAATAGTACTACCATTTATCACACATAATAGTACTACCATTTATCACACACTATAGTACTACCATTTATCACACATAATAGTACTACCATTTATCACACACTATAGTACTACCATTTATCACACATAATAGTACTACCATTTATCACACATAATAGTACTACCACACATAATAGTACTACCATGTATCACACATAATAATACTACCATTTATCACACATAATAGTACTACCACACATAATAGTCCTACCATTTATCACACATAATAGTACTACCATTTATCACACATAATAGTACTACCATTTATCACACATAATAGTCCTACCATTTATCACACATAATAGTACTACCACACATAACAGTACTACCATTTATCACACATAATAGTACTACCACACATAATAGTACTACCATGTATCACACATAATAATACTACCATTTATCACACATAATAGTACTACCACACATAATAGTCCTACCATTTATCACACATAATAGTACTACCATTTATCACACATAATAGTACTACCATTTACCACACATAATAGTACTACCATTTATCACACATAATAGTACTACCATGTATCACACATAATTGTACTACCATTTATCACACATAACAGTACTGCCATTTATCATAACCAGTTCTAAATTTAAAAAATTGTATTTGTAGTGATAATTCTGTGTTGAATCTGTATTGTGAACCCCTTTTGTGGATAATTTGTTATTCTGTATTGTAAACCCCTTTTGTGGATACTTTGTTATTCTGTATTTTAAAACACTTTTGTGGATACTTTGTTATTCTGTATTTTAAACCACTTTTGTGGATACTTTGTTATTCTGTATGTAAGAGAGAAAATGTTTCTGACAATCTTTATCTTCTGTTTAACAAAATTCTCTGTGCCACTTATATATTTAATTTTACTGCGTGTTAATATCCCAAATCTGACAGAAATATGATTTACTTATACAATTTGGGAAAGGTATTCTGTACTATTAACTGGCAAGTCACATTGGTATTAAGGGTAATAAAGGGCCGAAAAAGCAGCCAAAGTTGCCCTGCAGTTATCCGTTTCAGAATGGAAGATTCCATATACTGACTTCAAATATTATATAAATCGGCCTGTTCTATATGCTTGGCAAAATAATAGGAATGAAAACGCCACAAACAAGCTTCGGAGCATCAAACACGTTATTGGAGACTGGCATCCATCATATAGAACAGGGGTGTCAAACCAGACTCATTATTTATTATTATTATTATTTATTATTATTAATATCAAATCTGGCCCGCCATAGCAAATGAGTTTGACACTCCTGATATAGAACAAATCGCAGAGATGAGGTGGTATGGTGCCGCATGCGCAGCTGTGTGTGGTTTATAAAGTAATGATCGTAACTACGCGAACCTTTTTCCTTTTTAGATCAAGATCGAAATCGACGTCATAAATCGAGGTTTATAAAATATATTCTAACATTGAACATTAAAAAGTAAAAACAAAAAATGTAACTATGTCGAACTTTACACCTAAATATTTAATCGCCGATTTTTAAAGGCATGTGAGCTCCACGTTGATGCATTCTCTGTGTATACAGAGACCAGTTCTTTATTTTATCTTTCCCTTTTACGATCAAGTATGTATGTCTGTAGTAGCCTTTAACGGCACATCAGCACAATAATGGCATATGGTGCCAATTAAAAGTAAAGTTCAAAAAAATGAAAGTTAAACGTAAAAAAGAATGTAAAATCCTTAAAACATATTGTCAACATTTTTTATATAAACTGCATTCCCTAAGAAGTCCAAGATTCTCTCAGATGGTACATCATCATGAAGTTTATTCATTGGGTTCACATCAAAATACTTCTGTCTCATAGAGTGGAAGTCGCCACACTTGACAAGAATGAGTTCCACTGTCATTGGGCGGTGGCAAGATATGCACTCTGGTCGAGGTTCACCCTTCAGGATGTATGCATGTCCGATAAAAGATCGGCACAATACTACCACATCGTTGAGATTTATTCTATACGGGGATGCCAATCTCTGATTGTAGGTTTGATGTTCTGAAGTTTGTTTGTGGAGTTTTCATTCCCCATATTTTGCCAAGTATGAAGAACATGCTGATTTACATAATATTTGAAGTCAGTATATGGAATTATCGATTCCGAAACGGGTGACTGTAGTACAGTTTTGGTTGCTTTATCGACCATTTCATTACCCTTAATACCATTGTGACTTGGCACCCAATAGTACATACTACTTTCTTCTAGGTTGTATGAGCAAATAATTTTTCTGTAAGATCTGGAATATTAACGGGTTGTCAAATTTAAGGTTTTGCAAGGCTTTCAGTATGGAAAGGGAACCCAAAAAGGTGATGAAATTTGTCTTTTGAGAGGTTTCACTATAGTTCAGTGATGAGAATATGTCTGCGGTAAAAATGGAGACTTTATCCGGTAACCGGCTCAAGATGACGCCATGGGGCTTTTAATATAAAGAGAGGATACTAGAATGGGTTAATGAATACAATTATCTAGGGTTTCTTCTTAGTAAGACTGGAAGGCTTCTCAAGGCTATAAAGCAAACAATATCAAAAGCCAATAAAGTGTCATTCTTGTTATAAACAATGTATATAAAATCTTGACCTACATATAGATTTCCAGCTAAAACTAGTCGATAGTACCATAGTATCTATGTTACTATATGGATCGGAAATTTGTAGCTTCGAAAATTGCAAATTCATTGAGAGAATTCATCATACGGATTTTCCAAGATGGGTTTCAAAATGTAAAAAGAGTACCCCGTTATACATGCTTTATAGACAAACTGGAAAACAACCACTTACACTTAAAGTGAAATTGAACGCCATCAAATATTGGTTTACACTAACTGATGGAAAACAGGACAAATACGCAAAGTCATAATATTATACTGAACGATATCGAAGCACATAATAACACTTATCGATGGTTTGATTACGTAAATTCTGTTTGTGAAGAATATGGATTCGGATTCATTTGTTACTAGCAATGTTTCCCTAATAAACAATGGCTCATCAACAGTATGCCGCATAGACTAACGGACAGATATATCCAGACATGGAACGCAAAAAAAACCCCCCCAAACAGATAATTTAAAAAAAAAAATGATCTAGCAAGGGAAACACCTATTTGATTTTTAAAACAAATCTTCAATTGGAAAATTTATTTAATTTCACGTCCCAAATTTGTTTGCATTATTCACTTTAAATTTAGAACATCAGACCACAGTTTACCAATTGAAACTGGCAGATGGTCAGATATAGGGGTGACACGGTTAATCGATATATCGATGTATCGATACTTTTTCTATATCGATACCCATATCGATACAAGAGGGGAAGAATCGATACAAAACGATACTTACTCTATACAACTGAAAAGGTTGCTTCCTTGCTCTGGTTAATTCATGATTACTTGGAATTTCCCTTACTCAGAGCATAAATGTGTTCGAGTTCGAAATTTTCGGCAATATCACACTGCCTTCATCAGCGACTACTGTTGATCACGTGACAACCTAGGGAAAAGGAAGGTGAAGGAGGCAATTGAAATACGAAAGCGGAGGCCAACACTAAACAGGAACGAGGGGCATGAACTACCACCTATCTACTCCAGTCTCCTCGTATCACGTGACCATTTACAAGTCACGTGATCAACAGTAGTCGCTGATGAAGGCAGGGTGATATTGCCGAACATTTCGAACTCTAACACATTCATGCTCTGAGTAAGGGAAATTCCTAGTAATCATACTCTATACAAGATACTTTAATCTTCAGCAGTCGTGAATGGTTACTAGCCATTTGCCTTTTCATTCTTTAAATTGAGAATTCATCTGAGACAGCCGTAGCAAGTACAGGCACTCATTTCTGTCAGTAAAAAAATAAAAGCAATTGACAACACCCACTCGCCTTCTACAAATTAACACAAGTTGTCTAACTCACGTGGTTCGAAATCTGCCCCCTTCCCCTGCCCCAATTCCATGCTGATTAGTTTATCCCGTCTACATCTTCAGCCACTGATAACATATATCAACGGAAAGAAGACACTGCAGATTTGTTCCCCATGTATTATTTAAGTACTTTACTGATCATTTAATAACCACTTTTACGCGAAATTTATCTGTTGCATCGCATCTTATCTACTCGGATCGAATTTAAGGCTACACTTCCGGTGTGTCACGCAGTGAAATATGTTACCTGCAATTCTGATTAGTGGTTGTTGTTCAAGTCCAGGGTAAACAATAACCACCAATAATGAGTAACTGTAGATTGTTCACTGCGTGACATACCGGAAATTGGCATCCAAACTCTATCCAAATAGATATAAAGCAACATAGAAACTATTAAATGATCTGTAAAGTACTTAAATCGTACATGGGGAATAAGTTTGAAATGTCTCCTTTTACGTTTATATATGTAATCAGCGACCGAACGTGCCGATAGAATTAAAAAAAAAAAAAAATAACAAAAATTAGCACAGAATCGGCAAGAGGGCAGATTCCAAACTGCACGAGTTTTAGCCACCTTGTCAATTTGTAGAAGGGGAGTGGGTGTTGTCAATAATTTCCTTTTTCACTGACAGAAACAAGTGCCTGTGACCGCGGCAGTTGTTTTCCATCTGCAGGAAGTACAATGTGAAGGAGTTGGTTGTTAGTCATCTCCGCTCCCACACTCGGACTTGTTCTAGATAAGATTTTCCTTGCACAAGGAAATTGCACTGCTTCTTCTGTTTTGAAGATAACACCGTAATGCCTTCAAAATTTAAGTGAAGACATGAAATTTGTAATAAGATGTTTTAAAAACATTCATGCAATGCAAAACAAAGGGCGTTGTGACAAGGATGTGTCATGCATCTGATCGAATGGAGCAGCCTGAAATGGCCTAAAAGGTTGAATAAAAATCACTAACAGCTAACAGGTAGTCTGTTTGGAAGTATTTTTTTTTTTTTTTTTTTTTATCTTGTCAAGGATGAGAATGGCATATGAACAGATGATAAGTCTATGTTTGTTTGTAATCTGCATACTGGAAATACACCCAGTATGTCAACAATTAAAATGGCACCACCCTACCATTGACACAGCTTCTAAAGATGAAAAGATCATCAAGTTGATATGTGTATCGATAATGTATCGTATCGTAGGCCGTGTATAGAGAATCGTATCGATACGTGGCAGAGGTGTATCGTTTCACTCAGATATTCCAAGGAACAAAAGAGTGTGTACATTGTGCAACGCAAATGATGTCAGTGATGAATTTCGATACATATTTTCTTCAAAACTGAAAGAAAACTCAACCTAAAAAGAAATATCATAGAATTCCAAATATATT
The DNA here is from genome assembly GCA_029931535.1 of Margaritifera margaritifera. Lineage (NCBI taxonomy): Eukaryota > Metazoa > Mollusca > Bivalvia > Unionida > Margaritiferidae > Margaritifera > Margaritifera margaritifera. The sequence goes on along the minus strand of JAQPZY010001584.1, from coordinate 4,423,207 downwards.
ATTTTTTTAATGATTTGCTTAATTCAAAAAGGTATTGATATTTTAAAATTATGTAAATTTATCAGTTATCATGTCGAAATTCAGTTGATAGTTGGAATGTATGTTTTTGTGTAAATTGAATTCCACATGTATGATTAATATTTCATGAATTGAAAAATTGTATGTTAAACGAAATCTTTGCAATCACCGTATATATAATATCATATGTTTGATATAATTATATCTTATATTATATAAGAGGTCAAATAAAAAACAAGAATGCTCTGATTATTATCCTAACTATAAAAAATTTGGTATGATGTTTAAAGCTGTTATTATTAAATGTTTAAAGCTGTTATTATTTGATGTTTAAAGCTGTTATTTGGCCAAATAAAAAATATGTGTGGTTCTGGTTACATTAAAAAACAAATTAGGGTAGGTAGGTCGGTACAAACTTTTTTGTTGTACGGACTGTTTGAAATGAAGCATAAACTAGAAAACAAGAGTCATTCGCATCCTGAATTTAACTTCAAGCGTAGTTACATCCGTTTGTTTGTTGGTTTTTTTTCCTACATTTTTTTTTTTTTTTGTTGATTTTTTCTTATTTTTTCTTATTCTTTTTTTCAACACTGGTATAGGGTCGGCAGGAAAAAAAAAGTTACCTGCTTGGGTAACCAGAACCACGCATACTTTTTTATTTGGCCTTATTATATAAACAAATGTTGTAACAATCATTCAAGTTTGTTGTGGAGAACACTTTATTTACTACACAATAATGGTAACTATACCATTAGTCCCCTGTAAAAGTGTGATATCAATGTTGCACGCATGCTTATCTACTTTTGATTTACTACTCATTTGTCACATTCGTGACTTGAGCGGAATAAAACATTGTCAATTGTCAATTGTTTTGCAATGACAGTTCCAACCTTGTCTCCATTTTTCGAACCGTGTGGCCACGATGTAATGCTCTGATTTCATTGAATTTACTTGAGAAAGGAGTGAATTTATTGAGGACTTTATGAATTGGCAAAGATCAAATATAATTTTGTCGGGTTTGGATTGCCAAGGTGGTGATTTTGAATGTACAGGGTTTGGTATTTAGGCCTAAAGACTACATTATATGGGGTATTAGTTGGATTATCATTAGAAGATAATTTATTAGTATCCTGTAAGTGCTGAATAATAGTGGCACCAATGACATCACGCGCAGACCGGTAACTCTTCCTATCTTGACAGAAACGGAGTTACGTTTTCCTCGCAGAGTTGGCGATCGCTATTTTAAAATCGTATATAATCTGCTTTTTTTTTGCGTTTTATTAAACCAAATGACCAATTGGATGTGTTTAATTAAACCAAATGACCAATTGGATGTGTTTAATTAGATCCTTTTATAGCAATTTTGGGCAAACTTTGCTTCCTAAAATTTAATAAAGCTTGACCGTTGATAAATTTATATTCCTAATTTTATTTTTCATAATTTATTTTAACCGTTTTTTAAACATAGTTATAAAGTTTACATTTAGCAACGTAAATCCACTGCTTTCCCATTTAATCTGATAATTCTGATATAATCAATCTTCACTTCCAACTTTATTCCGAAACCAGATAGCCATAGATTTATCCATATTGACGCCAAGTCTTGAGAATTTAAAGTAGCAAAATTAAAGGTTAAAGGCAGATTTTAAGGATTAGTAAGACCCATCCAAAGTAAAATAAGGTCGCATCTGCATTTTGAGAAAGCAAATATTCTCTATTATTAATTTGTATCCCTTTAATATTTACACTACATCATATGTGCCAGTATCTCCACGCAAGGGACAAATATATATAGATAAGGGATCCCAATGTCTACATTATATGTAAAACCAAGAAGAAATATAACTTTACACTGTAACATATGATTTAACATTATTATAACAAGCTGATATCCAGTTTATAATAGTATCTTCAAATTGAAATATATATATATATATATATATATATATATATATATGTATATATATATATATATATATATATATATATATATATATATATATATGATCTAGCACCTGAATCAAAAGCTTTCTCCAAGCCAATTAATAATAAACCTGGAATTTTGTGCTTTTAGGTGTCAAAACAAGGTTCATATATTTGCAACAATATACCTACCATTGTTAAAAGTAGTCTGAGCATGGTTTATAAAGTGAGGTAAGATGTTTTTCACTGTAGTAGCTATACAAGCAAAAGCTGTTTTATATGAAATATTCAGTAATGATATTGGTCTGCAATTCTTAAGATTGCTTTGGATTATCCCCTTTTGGTATACAAGTAATTATTCCCTCTTTCTGTGTTGATAGAAATTCCACAATAACATAACCGTAATTGGCTGATCTCACTAGCAACTGATCTTATCCCCTCCTTCCCCCCCCCCCCCGAAAAAAAAATAAATAAACAAATAAATAAATAAATAAATAATTTTAAAAAACTCGGTAATAAAACCATAAAACCATTAGAACCTGAACTTTTATTTTTTTACCATAGGTTTCCAACTTTTTAAAGCTTTCTTATCAGGTATAGGACTGTCTAAAGATGGTTTCTGTAAGTTGTCTAATTTTAGTATATCAACAGTCATATTATTACACACTGCATTTAAATTGATAGGACCTACATTCCTATATTTATACAGATTTTCCAAACATTCCTTGGTTTCTTGTAAAATTTCATTTTGAGTTGTCTGTGACCAATCATCCCTTATTAACATGATCATCATTATACTAACATAGTTTCTTTTCACAAGAGTACAGGAATACTTAGTAACCTTTTCTACTTCAGCAATCCATTTTGCCTCGAACGAACCATAACCCCACCACTTTTATTAGTTCCTCCTGTATTCCGTAAACTCTTCCTTTATTCTGTTAATTTCTAGAGAATTATCTAAATTATCCAAATCTGTTTCTAATTCATTAATTTCCTCCAATAAATGCTTCTTTTTTAATCTGTACTTTTTTTTCTTATATGTGGTATAGGAGACAGTTTTACCCCTTAATTTTAATAATGAAGTTCTCAACAACAAAAAAATGCATCATTTGTCACAAATGATATTTGAGATTTATTGTAAGAAAAGAGATTATCTATTATATTATTATATTATTATTTTTTTAATATTGTTTTATGTCTTATGCACAGACGAAGGGGCAAATATTTTGTTGGTCAAGATCACTATAGTCTGAAATTAGTTTCTGCATGATAATTAATTAATTAATGTTTTGAAAGCTGTTGGAGACAAATAAAAGCTTTGTAAAGACAAACTATGTAATCGTTCATTATATTCAGGACTGAATTTCTCCAACAGAGCTTAAGTCTATACCTAAATTTAAGTTTAGAATCCAGCAATCTGATTGGCTCAAACTTAAGTCAGACTTGAAATTGACCAATCAAATATCTTAAGTCTAGACTTGATTTAAGATGTATTTTGATGAAAACGAGTCCTGGTTTTTACTATGTACGAAACATCCTCGAACTCAGGGTTTTAATATTATTTTATCCTCACGAATAATGATTAAAGCATTCATCAAACATTTCCGTCAAGTCTTTTAAAACAGTTTGGAATCCCTATTTGTATATCACGATCACTTAGAACTTTAGAGCTAGTATTATTAGTACAGTAATGCACATTAATTGCACCTCTTTCTCTCTCTCTCTCTCTCTCTCTCTCTCTCTCTCTCTCTCTCTCTCTCTCTCTCTCTCTCTCTCTCTCTCTCTCTTAAGAACCCCATATCCTTGTTTTTCATAATATCATATCGCAATATTCTTTTGCCACTGTCCATGTATCATGTACAACCTTTTGTAGGGAAAGGGCGTTGTTCTAAGTTGTGAGAAATTGTAGCCCAATCTGGATGTGACAGTTACGGAAATAAAATACGTTTGAACTGAACTAAAATGTTAACATGTAACAGTTATACAAAAACTTCTTTAATATATCTTAAACGTAGGAAAACATCAGAACATGTGTAGCAATGACATATTGAAAATCTTCAAGAAAGGAAGATATTCTGTTGGGTACAATAAACGTCGACAGGTTAAAGTTGTTAAATAGCGTTGTCTATCAAGTACATATTTGTTCAGCAAACATTGTAATAAAGATAATAAGGTCCAATTTCAATCACTATCACCCAATCAAAACTTGGATAATTGGAAAATATCCAAGAATCTGACCGTGACACTAATTGATTGGAAAATCAGTAACATAAATTGATAGTAAAGTAGTCAGGGGCTGGACAACAGCATATTCCATGGCGGACGAGAATGGCGTTGGTTCACGCGTTATTTCATCGACATGGGACAGTAAAAGTCACATAACATTGTTTAGTGCCAATTAGTCTGGGCTGACCACGCTACTTTTTCTGTCCGTTGCCATCAAATAATGAATACCCATACATGAATGTCAGAAGGACTATATTTACTTTACTGGTCAAACATATCCTATCCACCCACCGGTTGTTACGGGATTGCCGTCAAGAACTAAATTGGACTTTAAATTAGAAATTCTGTTTTTAGACTATCCATTCACAAGTTAACATAACAAATTATTATATATATATTTGGGGAAGAAAAGTATAAACTAAACACACTTTTTAAGGCACTGGTTATGTGACTCTAGTCTGGTACATATTTTGACATAACTACAGAACACGTTTTATTCGAGCCTAGAAGAAGAAAGAAAAAAAACATATTGACTTAAGGTTGTTGTGAAAAGTGGGGTGGGGGTGGTATTAAGGCGTATGCGAAATTTAAACAACCATTTACCGTCCTTTATGACACTGTATAGGAGATAATGAATCAGAATGTTAGTTCGTGTGACCGTCATGAATGATGTACGCTATGATAGGGGATGAAACGCCTGCTGTGTTATCGATTGTAAATACATAGTGTTAAAAATTTCTTCTTTCTGGTGGTCATTTTTTATCCGAACTCCGGTATATTTCTCCAGAGCACCCATTCTTCTTTTGCTATTAGTCTTAAAGTACTTGATGTCACTTTTAATGTTTTTCAAGTTTTCTTACAGACCTTTGAAGCCAGATGTCTTTTTTCTCCGTAAAACTATTTATTTTTGATGACTTGCACGAAACGTTTCCATACACTGAATTTAGTATTCATACCCTGCAGTGCTTCTCCCGTTAACCAATATTGCAATGTCTATTAAAAAAAAACTCCGGATTTCGCTACTGGAACGCGTTTCTTTATAACGCTTCGTAGAACTTTCGAGAAGTTGTCCCAAACATCGTCCGTACTCAATCTGTTTCTGCGTTTTTCAGTCTCCTTTTTGGTCATTCAGTTTATTAGAGGTAACCATTACAGGTTCTCTATGATAGGTGTAATGAAAGCCACTTTACCCGATGGTTGGAAGATAGGAAGATATTTGATAGAGTTCAGAGTCTGATAATGGTTAGTACAAACTGGGACTTACATACACAGGGATAGAAGACACCTTATCTACCTCACCAAATATTCTCTGTTCCCTTGTGATATGCAAATGAGGGTACTTTGCACGTGATAGCAAATGAATCGCAAGGGTTGTAGAACTTTCAGGAGCAATTTAGTCTTGTTAATTTTATTTTCAAAAGATGCAAGAATAGATTAGTATTTTCAAAAGATGCAAGAATAGATTTTATATATGGGTGACCCTGGAAGTAAATTTCCATTCTATTTTATTTCATTTTCATTCCCTTTAGCACATCTGTGCTCGTTTTGGATGTTTAATAATGATGGCTATAACTAACGAAAACGAAGTAAGCAAGGTGTTTTAGAATAAAATATTTATGCCATTTGTTGAAACACAGAGTGGAGGAACCGACAGTACATGTTAAAAAGATTATGAATTAGACGGTAATTTTTGCCGGTTTCAACGTATAGATTTATGCAAGCTACATTCAACGTTTAGATGATTTTAGGAAAAGGGTCTCAGCAATGATGCTGTGCCATCATCATTTTGTTACTTGTACATGAATGTGCTTTTATGCATTGTACGAGTCGATCAATTTCAGTCCAAATGTCTTCAAAATACGGCAGTTTGAGTCTAGCAGAACTAAAAATAAGTAGAGGGAAAAAGAAAAAAAAAAGGTAATAGCATTTCTTGCATATTTGTAGATGGATAACATATAAGTCAGTAGCTGATGCCGCCGTATTATTGTTAGAATCGTGCATTACTAATGCATTTTTTCCCTGATATATTAGTTTTATTTTTCTTAAAAATTGGCAAGAATATCTTTCTTATGCTACTTTATTCATCTTTATATTGCACTAGAATGTAATAAGTATGTTCCGGTAAAATGAGTTGTGTTGGTGGCTAAAACAACAACATAGCCAGGTATATTCCTCGCAAATATTTATGATACGGCGAGGTACCAAATATAGTTAACGATTCATTTCGTTGAATCATGATTCCCGTCCCCCCCCCCCCAAAAAAAAAAAGTCAACACACACACACACATACACACTTCAAAAAAAAAAAAAAAAAAAGGTGACGAAGTTATTTGACAACTTCGTCATATTAATAGTACATGTATCTTCCACTGAATTTCCTTATTGTTGTTGTTTTGTCGTCATTGCGTCTATGCTATCATCAAGCTAAACGTAACTTTTTAGGATCACCGTTAGACAAAGATTTTTTAACGTGTCAAACACGATAAATTGCATGCATCTGTTTATTTCTTGTTTATTTACTTATTTTTTATTTAGGTTACTTTGCAATATACCTGTCCCCAATCCTTTTTGGGAGTTCGACTCTGGGGTGGGGGTAATTTGTTATTTGATTTTTACTGTTCACCCTCGTCGAAAGGGATTAACCTGTACCCAGGTCCACAATTTAATGATTTTCTAAAAGAATTAATTTTTTTTTTAAAAAATCAAATTAAAAAAAGTAATTTCTTCCAAGTGGTACTAGTTGGGATTGGTATACTGCGACTTACCATTTATTTATTTATTGATTTATTTTTAGTCCTGAAGAATAAGATGGAAACCACAACTTTGGTGAAGGTCTGATAAGTGTACCAGACTATATAATCAGCACTCCCGAGATATCCAAATACAATGCTGTAAATGGTGAAATGAAATTTCCCTCATTTGAAGCGATGTCAGTGAAGACCTACTTGAGTCGGTTTGATAAAGCATTAGAAGACAATGTAAAAAAAAATAATTTTTTTTTAGATATATCATAATGGCAAAGCAAAATGGTTTTACTTTCATAAAAAGTGCACGTAGAACAGAAATGAAGAAATCAGTTGTATATTTCACTGATGTGGTTATCTATGAACATGGACTTGCATACGCGTGTGAGAGTGCAGCGTGTACGCGGGGCATCATGCCAACTGCAAGCATGTTTCTGCTGTCCTTTTTTCATGCTTGACATTTTGCAAGATTGGAGATGTACTTGCAGAGGAGACAAGCACCCAAAATGTACAATCGTAAAAAATGTAAACGGTCATCTATGAAAGCAGTTGACATAAATATGCCTGGTGCGGAGGAAGTTACAAACATAGAATTTATCCAAGGTCGGAAGTTTTTAGAAGATATCCAGGGAATCCTGACTTTTTTGGGAATATGTGTTTGAACATAACAAGGTGTTTCGAAAATGCCAGGATTCCAGCTCTTTCCACTTTCAAACACTTTAGTAGTTGGTCATGACCATACATAATTAGAACAATCAGCAGAGGACTGGGTTCGATATAGTATAAATGTCACAAACATGGATGATGAGGAAATGAAGCGTATTGAAGCAAAAACAATAGACCAGTCTGGAAATATAATTTGGCAGCAAGAGAGATGCAAAAGACTACATATCTGGCATAATTTGTAAGGCCACACAGAAAACTGATTTAAGAAAATTGGCAAATTCGTTACCAATAGTCTCAAAACTTAAAGTATCTTCATTGCTTAAAGGGGAACATTATGAGTATATAGCCTTGACAACGTATGCATATGACAGGCCATGAGTTAAAAAATGTGGTATATTTGTCAGCATAGAAAATCCATATCTGGCCTGTTCGCCTAATAGTTTGATAAATCAGGATTTATTAGTTGAAGTGAAATATCTTTTTCATCTAAATATAAGAAATTACACAAGTCACTGTGCTCTATCTCAGAATAAAAGGTGATATACTATACCTTGACGCAACCCATGTTTAGTACTACTAAATTCAGGGCCAGTTGTATTGCACATGAGGACAAAAGTGTGACCATGGCTTGTGGTGTGCACCCGTACAGATTTCAAATGTGTTAGGGTGTCCAAAGATGTGTGTTAGGGTGTCCAAAGATGTGTTAGGGTGTCCAAAGATGCGTGTTAGGGTGTCCAAAGATGTGTGTTAGGGTGTCCAAAGATGTGTGTTAGGGTGTTCAAAAATGTGTGTTAGGGTGTCCAAAGATGTGTGTTAGGGTGTCCAAAGATGTGTGTTAGGGTGTCCAAAGATGTGTGTTAGGGTGTCCAAAGATGCTTTGTGACAAAAATGATAGCAACACTGGATACCTTTTTCAGTAATTATTTCGGGAATAGTGTGCTAGAAATGTTTTCTAAAGGTCTTACCCAAAGTAATTTAAACATTATGCAAGTTCATCCAAATTTTCAAACTTAATGAAATGAGAATGCAGAAAACATTCATGAATGAAATAGCATATATCAAATTTGCTGTCATGTTTAAAGTTGAGCAACTCCAAAATTTAAATTTTTGCAACTGTATATTCTTTTATGTTAAAGAAACAAGGTATATGCCAATGTTTACAGTTGAAAACTAATTATGAGTCAGTATTGAGCAGTATAGAACCAGCATTAAAATTCAAATGCAAGTAGATGCATATCTAATGTATTTCTAAATTTAGTGATTAATAAAAATGTTGAAACTTATGATCCCTTGTTTGTCTATACACTTTCACTTTCCACAAAAGTGTTTCGCTTGTCTCTATAAGTTCAGATGAAATCTAAATGGTCATAATTGTTTCAAGATGGACTGAAAATAATAATACATATTTTTAATTATTGACTTGTTTTCATGAAAATATGGCATCTAAGTTAAGGCCATATCCAATTCAAGTTGAGGCCATATCTAATTCAAGTTGAGCCCATATCCAATTCAAGTTGAGGCCATATACAATCTAAGTTGAGGTCATATCCAATCCAAGATGATACTCTTTAGGCTATATAGACCCGTAATGTTAAACCAATAGACTAATCCCACTGAGGCCATAACGGCCCATAATTTTAAACCTATGGACATTTTAAGATGGAACTCCCATTGAGGCCATAACGGCCCATTTTAAACTGGGGACCGTTATGTTAATTCCCATTGAGGCCATAACGGCCCATTTTAAAATGGGGACCATTATGTTTATTCCCATTGAGGCCATAATGGCCCATTTCAAACTGGGGACCGTTATGTTAATTCCCATTGAGGCCATAACGGTCCATTTCAAACTGGGGACCGTTATGTTAATTCCCACTGAGGCCATAACGGCCCATTTCAAACTGGGGACCGTTATGTTAATTCCCATTGAGGCCATAACGGCCCATTTGAGGCCATGTTGCCCCACTATACTACTAAGTTGACTTGTTATCATCATAACGGCCCATTTGAGGCCATATTGCCCCCCCCCCATACTACTAAGTTGACTTGTTTTCATCATAACGGCCCATTTGAGGCCATAATGCCCCCCCCCCCACTACTAATTTGACTTGTTATCATCTTCATACCAGGACAATAAAGAATGCAACTGAGCCCTAACCTTTTAATTTTCAAGTGGATTAAGAGTGGTACAGGCAAATACATTGTATGATCTGTAAGTCGTCTTCAGGAAATACATGTACTCGTTTATACTTGTACGCTTTAGGGGCATCGAAGTAGATTTTCAGAAACAATTGAACTCACATTAAAAGTGAGAGTGGATGACTTGATAATGTCTTTCTTTTGCATGTATTTTTGTTAAAAAAAGTTCTGAGGAAAATATAACAGTGCTTGATAAAATAGTATCCTTTTTTTTACTGACAGCAACCAGTGCATGTGGTTCAGTTGGGTATAATTTAGAAGACAGTACTCTGATGTACGTTTCTTGACGGGGGGGGGGGGGGGGGGGGGGTGGTATACAAAAGCAGAAACAGCTAGATAAAGAATTTCCGATATATGTCTTGCACAATCAACACTTTGCCCTTACCATGAATAGTTTCTTGGATGTAGTTGGTAGGAAGAAACTGCGATATTCAAACAATACTGTAATCGGTGAGCTGCCATTTGACTTGGTTGGCAGCTATTAACCACACTTGTAATGGCTGTGCGTCATTGGGAAACTTGTTTGACTTGTATCCATCTCTTTTTAGTGCACAATGGCACACAACAACCGCTTGAAGCTATTACTAATCACACAACAACCGCTTGAAGCTATTACTAATCACACAACAACCGCTTGAAGCTATTACTAATCACACAACAACCGCTTGAAGCTATTACTGATCACATAACAACCGCTTGAAGCTATTACTAATCACACAACAACCGCTTGAAGCTATTACTAATCACACAACAACTGCTTGAAGCTATTACTAATCACACAACAACCACTTGAAGCTATTACTAATCACACAACAACAGCTTGAAGCTATTACTAATCACACAACAACCACTTGAAGCTATTACTAATCACACAACAACTGCTTGAAGCTATTACTAATCACACAACAACCGCTTGAAGCTATTACTAATCACACAACAACCACTTGAAGCTATTACTAATCACACAACAACCGCTTGAAGCTATTACTAATCACACAACAACAGCTTGAAGCTATTACTAATCACACAACAACCACTTGAAGCTATTACTAATCACACAACAACTGCTTGAAGCTATTACTAATCACACAACAACCACTTGAAGCTATTACTAATCACACAACAACCGCTTGAAGCTATTACTAATCACACAACAACAGCTTGAAGCTATTACTAATCACACAACAACCGCTTGAAGCTATTACCGATCACACAATAGAAGTATTGTATGTAGTTCCTTTTCAGTACCTTATAACATGGGCGGAGATAAAGCACAAAGTATTTCGAAGGTACATGGACCGCAATCAAGTGGAACGTCTTCGTCTCTTTCCGATATAAGTCGAATAATTTAGACTCTCTGAAAGAGAATCGGAGGAAATCATATCGAATCTACCCAAACTGGATGTGAGAAGAATTTAACCTTATAAAATGATAGGTGTTGAATAAAAACACGCTTAACGATTCAACCAACAATGAAATACCTGCTCTTTCCATTTTTGATTAATTTACTGCAAGCTTTTAATCAAACAAATTGAAGAAATCGCGCTGTATCAAAATAGACTCTCACTATTGCTACACTTGCTATTAGTGGTGAGACGTCATTGAGTCGTTGTGACGTAAAGGACGTTACTATAACGTAATAACAACCATAGACTTGAGGGCAGTTTAAACTGGCCACTACTTACATCCGAGGGCTTGCACTAGCATGCGACGGAAAAGACTGAGGACGTTTCGAGTCGGACCACAATCAATCGTGGCTTTTCTCACGCTCCTCACAGCTCATGCTCTATCAGAATATATCGATGTCATAAGGATGTTTGACTCCAGGGCCACCTAAACCCTAATCCGTCGTCTTCGCGCATTAGTACACGAACACATTGACTGGATCCTACCTTACTTTCCTAATCACCGATTGAAATTCAAATGAAAAAACAAAAGGGTTAAAAACCAAAACTACATATGGCGGTTTAGGTGCGCGTCATTACGACGTTATGATATATTGTGACGTCTGCCGCGCGCTAACGTCATCCATGTGTCCCATCTCGGCAATTAAAGAATTCCAGACTTTTTCCTCCTAAGTATTAGGGTGGCGCTCTACAGGTTCGTATTTTGCATAGGGGTTAGATTTTTAAAGAAAAAGAGTTTCTCAGGTTTTCCTCACTGGTTATCCTGGCTATTTAAAAAAGACCTTGTATATCTGAGGTATTATTAAAAGGAACTTTGAATTCTCTTTATTTTGGTGTATGATTGATGGGTGTAATTTGAGCTATAGAGTATACAGCTTGGTCTTACTTCAGATGTGCACCTATCAAACAACTGCTAGCTCCGCTTGGTCATTTTCACTTCCTGGATTTCAAAAGTAAATTGTAAAAAAAGAGCAGATAACTTTTTTTTTACTTTTTATATGTTTTGTAACTCATTAATTGTACATTCCGAAGCTGGTATTGCCTATTCTGGCAAAATTCGTTTTGCCTATTTTAATAACTGCTAAAAATAGTGTACTTTGGACTAATTCAGGCTGATTTTTCGAGCACACGGCAGTGGCCATTTTTGTCAGCTGCGTGCTTAGATCATGTACAATTTCCACAAGAACAATATGTAAAGAAATTTCAGCCACAGTACATGAAAACATCATAGATGTATACCAACATTCTCTTCACTGTGCATGTTGCAAATTCAAACAACTTCACCTTCCACCTGTCACTCTCTCAGAAGTACATACTATCTGTAGAGCGCCTCCTAGGTAAAATCTTCACATTCTGCACTTGAGCCATTGTAAAGAAAGGATCGCAGAAATTGCATTTAAAATTGAGTGTGATGTAGTTATCAAAGCGTACCGTTTTCACTTGGTGACATTTTACCGCAAAATTTACAGCGCGGTGGCAGTGACGCTTTTCTTCCAAAGGGAGGTAACCCACTGTGAGGAGTATGGGCTTTTCTACCTAAATCCACTTCGGAAATACTTATGTGGAGTGATAGAGCGTAAAAAGTGGAAAATCGAGGGAACATTCAGTCTCACACTGCGATACGCTAGACAAAATAGAACCATGCCAAAAGCATTGTGATGCCTTTATTTAATTACATGCATTAATTCAGTAAAAGGAAGTTCTAAAGTAAGTTCATAGTTGAAAAAAGAAACTTGGGAATGTTTCGGCAAAAAGAAGTCATCTCAGTAGATAAGTCGCCGTAATGAACGCTTTGATAGTGTGACGTACATTTGACGTCATTTGATATACAAGGTACATGTATATACAATCGAGGAAAGGCCCGAGTGTTCTGATTGGAACCGCATTTGACAGTGGCGACCTCTAATGGAAGTTAACTCGCCTAAATCGTCCATTAGAGACTCTCTACTGGACTTAACAACTTGTATTATGCGAATGCAGAATTTTAAAGGTAAGAACATTTACACCTAATATCATTGTTTATGGCTAATTCGGAAGAGTCCATTATCGGCATTAAGGCTAGAATGATTGACTTGTTACCAATAATTGTTTGTAGAAAGAAATACCAAATTTCACACATTCTCTGTGATATCTTGTACCAGTTGTAATCTTTTGTTTTCATTTTGGCTGGCTGATCTTTGCTATGGATAATCCTAATTAGTGTCAATTAATGGAATTATAAGATCAATAATATGTGGATAGAAATTTAAATACATCAAAGAAGATTATACCAACTTGACAGGATAGACTGTGTAGACATGGAAAGATGAAATTATATGAAAGTGTAGCAATTACAGGATAATACTGTGTAGAGATGAAATTTCAATTATATGAAAGTGTAGCAATTATGGAATGTTTAAAAAGAATTTGATTTTGAAGAAAAGAAAAAAATGACTATACTCCCACTAGACCTGGAAACATATTTGTGTCGTTTTCGTAGTAGTCACAAACGTCCCATAGAAGTTAATAGATTTTTCAGTATTTACAGGTTTGAGAGGCTCTGTGACAAACATCAGACAAACGTCTGAATTTCACTATAGTTTTAACTGTATTTATTTCAACAGGGAAAGAGAGAAATGTTTACACATGCATCTGCTCAGTAAACCAAACATTGTTAACTTTGAAACCGTATAAGCAACAGAGATGTTTTTGTCAAACTTTAAATGATGACAGTCTGTTTCCACTGTACATAGTTCATTGTTTCATTTATATGCATTCATTTGTGCTAACATACCCATGCTGGGCAGTAGTAGGATGGTTGTCGATTGAGCACTCCCCCACCCCCAAAAAACCCTCCAAAAAACCCTCATCCGTTTTATTTATTTATTTATGATATTATTATTATTATTATTATTATTATTATTATTATTATTATTATTATTATTATGATTGTGTGTGTGTGTGTGAACTAAAATATTTTTAAAAATTGAGATGTTTTATAGGCCACAAAGATTGTTTAGCTTATGTGTCTCAGCAGCTATATTTTCGAACGTCAAAAATCATTGGTGAAAAACAATACATATGCAAAAAACACAAATGAATAAATCACTCGTCAAAAAGAACACATATGAATAAATCACTCGTTAAAAAGAACACAAATGAATAAATCACTCGTCAAAAAGAACACAAATTAATAAATCACTCGTCAAAAAGAACACAAAGAAGAAAACAATTAGTCATATATAATCATGACTAGTTTACTACGCATGCGTAAAATAGGTGCAGGTTCGTATAATAATTTTGTTTACATGTTACTCTACAGGTAAAGTCAGACAAAGGACGATGAGTATACATATTAATGAAGCATGTCTTGTTGGTACATCACAACATTCCAAGCTGTTTCTTCAGTGAGATATTTACCAACGATACAGATGTAAACATATTTAATAAATTTATGACAGATGTACGTATTTAATATGAAAAATAAATTAGATTAAATAATTTAGTTCACAAACTTGAGATGGAAAGCTTCAGGTTGTTTTTAGGACTGGTCTATAACTGCTTTGATAGCTTATCGAAAACATCATCAGAATATACATCTCTGTTCGAGACATGCTGCCGGCGTAGATTATGCAGATCACGTGTACTTCACGGTCAAAATTCTGTAGGAAATTGTGCACAAAAGAAGAAAAAGGTGCATACATAAGTAGTGCTCCATATCACAAAATCGACGGCATGGAAAATAAACATGCCGATAAAAATAAGCGACAACTGTACGTATAAGGACATTGTGTGGCTAACGTGTAACCATCCGTGACACATTCTATAGTGCAGGGGGGAACATAAGAAGTCACTAATAAAATGTGATTAAGAAAAATACTGTCCTAATGACAGAGTACAATGACGATCGTGAAGTACAGATAAAGGTCAGCAATAAAAAAGTGACCTCCCCCTTGTATATAGCGGGGTGGTGGTTGTGCTGTTGGGTTATTGCTAAATTTTTACTTTCTCTTTTAATGACACAATATTTTCAACCGGTTCAGGTATTAAACGAATCATAATAACCTTTCATTGTTGTTGTTGTTGTTGTCTTTTTAGAATCTGGTGTGCCTGGTATGAATCATCCTATTTGTCGCATAGAGACAACTCCTCCTGGTAAAATATCCCCTCAGTATTATTTCCCTTTGTCTTTCAATTTGAATACGGATCACCTAATATTATCTCTCTTACTTTAAATATTTCCCATGTACAATAACGTAGGGGTTGAAAATGTTATATTTTGGAATCTCTACAGTTTCGCCTATTTAAATTTAGGAGTTCCAAATGTTTGCGTTGCTAAGTAACCAAATAATTTAAACAAGACTTTAGATTTCTTTTCTTCTTGACTTGCTTGAATCGGATTCATATATGTGGATATATGATAGGTTTTCTTATATTTCTCAATCATGTTTTTGTTTTTGTGGGGTTTAACGGTACTGTTATTTGACACATTAACACATTATTGGCATTACTGGCTATATCATGCTGAGGAAATGGAAGCCAAGTGCATGTCCCAAGTACAAAACGAGGCAGCCGACCCGGGATGGCCTGGGCGGGTAACGAACCAGCGACCCTTGAGTTACGAGTCAGACACTCTACCAACTGAGCTACCGCGGCTCCCTATTTTCTGGTTTCATTTTGAGAGAAATGCTAATACATTCAAGTTCTTAAAGTTCTATTAAACCCTTTGACTTCGGATGCTGTTTCTCAGAGTTAGTGGAAAATTATTAATTATTTTCTTTCTCCAATAATTCCTTAACCTTGCGGTTATAAAATTCGTTTCCTTCATATAACTGTATCGTTTTCAGGTTTTCGCACCTTAGGGATTTCTCAAAATGCGTAATATACATCATTCCCGTGTTTAGACTTCACTTTATTAACCCCATGCGTATTTATAGAAAATATCAACCACAGAAAAAATGCATTTATAAACGTTATTATCCTTCTCGTTTGGTGTTTGGTTCAAAATCAACTATATGTTTCTGCCACTGTGAATCAATGTCATGAGCATATATCATTTTGTATGGAAATCTTTTTTGTTTCTGGAATTAAAACCTAAATGAACACCATGTGGTAACTACAGACTCGAAACAATATTAAAATTGTAAAGCATTACACGTCCAGGCATAAGTTTGGATTTCTTTAACTTATCAAAATCCGTTGTTAATTTCATTAATTATAGCATTAGATACAAAATTCTTTATACCCATTTCTGTGTTTAATTCAGTTTTAAATGTGCATGTTTCAATTGTAGACATGTGATCCATATCATTTAAATACTTTCTCATTCGTGTATTCTTGAATCTAATTCATCAATACTACCATGTACCACAGGAATATTTTCACTTCTTCGTAATTATAATATTCACTATCTGTTTTGTGCATTTCCATTACAACAGTAAGTTCATTCTTTAGAGTTGGTAAAGTCTTATCGTTTATCAATTTGTTTTTATCCTTCGAATCGGTGATAGAACTTATCGTGCTTTCATTAATATTCATTTTTGTCTTGGTGTCCTCTCCTTCTTTGCTTCTCTCTGCTAAATCATTCTTCTTTTTGAAACTGTGGTAAAGTATTACCGACTATTCAAGTCAGTAACTTTTGTGGTGAAATTCTTCCTTAACTGTTAATCTCTTGGTAGTTGTTATTTTTATTTTGTATTTCTTTGTTGAAGTCATTTTGTAGTTGTTCAAGTTCTGATTGTAAAGTCTTAGTTTTCGGACATTTCTTTATTTCTTTCATGTCACTCTGTAAATGTATCCATTTCTTCCATGTAACTCTGTAAATGTATCCATTTCTTCCATGTCACTCTGTAAATGTATCCATTTCTTCCATGTCACTCTATAAATGTATCCATTTCTTCCATGTCACTCTGTAAATGTATCCAAGTATTGGTTGCAAGTATTGTTGAATGCTTGGTATATCCACTGGTTGTTGACTTGTTTCCTCTCTCACTATATCATCAGATAATGTATTAAATCTGCGTTTGAATAAGTCTTGCGCATCTAATATCTTTTTTTCCAGTTGTCATAAAAAATCTGTCTTTGTAGCTCTTATATATTAGTGGCTCTTACATTACTGATTAACGTTTGTTGCCGTTTTGTTTTAATATCTTTCAAATTATTATCCTCCATGAAGTTACACCAAATCCAGTAAACGTTAGAGGTATAATAATTACTGTTCATAAGCCCGAGACTCCTAAACTAGCAGCTGCTATACCAATCCTACCTGACACTGACATGCTAACTTCTACCTAGTTTAAAATTGTATATTCTGTTTTGTATTTCTAACACTTCTATAGTCTTCTATGTCTCTAAGCAAGTCATTTTTAATTTTGTTAATCTTTTGCAATCTAAAATTCATATCTTTTCGAAGCGTCGTTTTATTTACCATTTATATGATGAAAATAAACACCTGAATTATTTTGTCTGGAAGGATCGTATTTTTTGTTAACAAATTGCCAGTTATTAGCTCAGAAAATGAAAGTGGAATAGTCAGTTTAAGTAATACATCAAATTTTTATTTTATTTACTAGTTGTACCTATAGTCATATGAAATATCTTTTTCAAAAGTACATTGTATAAGATTATAAGAATAGAGCTAACCGCTGAATGGTAAATAGTATGAATTATATTGTTTGGCTTACCCGTTTATTACTGTGAAATTTCTCTCTCACACAACATTTCTAGAATTGGATTTTGCTGTAGTTCTTGAATTTTTCTGATTCTTGATGATTTTCTTGTTTTTCATTGTTGTTATTTCTTTTATTTTTTTATATTTTTTTTTTTTTTGTGGGGGGGGGGGGGGCGAGATGAAGTGGGTTTTAAAAAAAAGTATATCAGGTTTTAAATTGTAACTATTTTTTCCTGCCAACCAACCAACCAAGCCAATAACTTAAACAACATTAACATCATCTATCAAGTAATGTATTGTTTTGAACATTTTTGTTCTCATCTTTAGTTACTGTTGGTTTTTCTTATTTAATCTTAAGTCCTTATGCTTTTGTTTTTAAAATTCTTTTGATTTTAATCCAATTTGTCTTCTAAGTTAAATCTACGCGTATAATTGTTCTTTTGTGAAGTTACTTTTTAACCTTTGATACAGACTTTTTTTCATCTATATTGTTTCTTTGATCACCTTCCATTTAATTTTCCCGTATAAAAAAAAAGATAGTTTAAGGTAGAGAAAACATGATTTAAAAAATAGTCTAATGTAAATTATGGAAACCAGGACATGTTCAAAATCTAAAATAGTTAAAGACATAATTAAAAATTTATAAAACTAGTTATTACTGCAAATCATGAATTAATAGTTCCGACAGAAATTGAAAAGAAAACTGTAGGATACTGGAATGAATACTTCAAATATTACATGAAAGAAAAAAATCACAATGGTCAAACAATTATGTTTAGGTAATTCACATGTCAATATTGCAGAAAGAAAAAAAAATTAATTCATCATATATTTTTCATCACTTGTCGTCAATACATTAATCTCATCAGCTGTTATTTTTTCTCCAGCATTCAACAGTACCTGCTTTATTGTTACAAATACGTTTGTTAGCAGCTTACACAAAAGCGGATTTAGGCTCTAAACCTTGATGTACAGTTTTATGTTCTTTAGGTCTATTATCAATCAAGTAGTTTTTTTCCCCATTAATGTTGAAGAGGAATATTAGAGTTATTATAAATTATGTTAAATTGGTTTAGATTTATAGAGGATATCTACATTTTTTGAGTGGACATAATCATATATTTCACGAGTGAAGTGGAAACATTGTATTGTCACGAGTGGCAAAGTAACTCGTGACAATACGAAATGTTTCCATTCACGAGTGATTCCGTAAATCTACTCTAAAAACGTAGATTTTCTTGTATTATATATTTTTAAGGCAAAAACCTTCGATTCGCATGAATTTGTTTCTCCATTGTGCCAATACAATTAACGGCTGCATTACTACATCGATAAAAAGAGGTTAAGAAATTTTGCAATAATTTTAGGACTGCGACTTTTTACGAATTTAGATTGTACATATAATGCTTCAAATTATGTATTTTGTCAAATTAATGACCGTTTTCATACGAAAATGAAGAGACTTTTAATTTCGTTAACACATTTCTTGCGCAGATTGATATAGTGAACACTGCTGGGGTGGTCTTATTGTAGAAAATGACAGAACGGTCCAACAAACTTCAGAGTGTAACATCATTAAACAACAGATTTTAATGATTGTGAATTTACTTGTAAGGATTTTGGTTTCTATTTTTGTTCATTTCTGCGTTCAAACGCGAATTTTTGTGTGTTGGCAAGCTTGCAGTCTATTTCGGTAACAGACGCTGTACCCAAATTTTGATTGTCACTTAATTTCGGTTTGCAATCAACACTCATCAATGCCCGATTTCTCCATCGTTTTCAGACATGATTATGATTGTGTTAAGAGCTAAAATAGCTACTTAAACAATTTTTTAAAAATATTTAATCAAGAGTTTTTCTTAATAATGTGTAATGTTTGTCGTTGAGTGTAACATGCGTACGATACTGTATGGGTGACACAGAATATCGAATAGTAACAGGTCACAAGTTCAGTCACTGACAATTTGCATGATTCACGTGGAAAGTTAATTATAAAAAGTTAATACTTGAAACCTATTTTTGTTGTTGTTTGGGTTTATTTTTTAGGAATTCTTGATGGCCCATTCTCGTTGGTTTCATAAATGTGTACAAGAGGGTCAACAGTTTTGACACATTTTAAGATCTGTTCATCCTGATTGAGTGGAGAGAGAGAGAGAGAGAGAGAGAGAGAGAGAGAGAGAGAGAGAGAGAGAGAGAGAGAGAGAGAGAGAGAGAGAGAAGAAACAATATGAAACAATATGAATTAGGTCTAAATATGGAAATACAGGTCTCAACAACATACATAAGGCCAGATATACTTCCTAAGTGGAAAAAGAAAGTAGTTCCAAAAGTGATATCGAAACTGTCGTGATAAAAGTGGTATCGCCACTGTGACAATATCATTTTTCTCCCATTGATATATTTCACTATCTCATGATGAAATATATATAATACATTTTATTATTTTTTTAATTTAATGCGTGTTCATCATGTAAAAGTATAGCACATTCAGGCAACAGTTTTCCTATTTGAAAGTAGACGTGAAACCTATATACCTATTTTACTAAGTCTGGTATACTTTTATCTGTTAAATGCCAATAACATGTTCCACAACCAGTTGTTGCCATCCATACTGCATAGTTAATATGATTCAGCCAAAAGTTCTTGTTGCACTGTGCTATGAATCTCTTAACAGAGTTATCACTGTCAAAATTTAAAATATAGTTATCGGAAATGTTTAATGGTTTGCATGTAAATTAATTGCTTCCGATGTGTAATTTTTTTTTAACTCTGTAAATATTTGTACAATGTCTTTGTTAACTGTGGAGTTAAACTGAGCTGTAGTACAATGGTAATGTGATGTGCTAGTTCATTTCTTAAATCTGAAGTCTGTTTTTTAATTGTCACAAATTTTTACACTTGAATTCTTGTACTATTCCACAAGTGATATTTGAGGTTGGAAAATGCAGCTGTTGAGGAGAATAAAATAAATATTAATTAGTGGTTTATTTGACAAAACATTTTATATATTAATAGATGAATGGCCTAGAAATATTTTATGTGAATAGATGAATGGCCTAGAAACATTCTATATGTGAATACATGAATGGCCATGAATGGTCTAGAGACATTTTATATGTGAATACATGAATGGCTTAGAAACATTTTATATGTGAATAGATGCATGGCCTAGAAACATTTTATATGTGAATAGATGAATGGCCTAGAAACATTTTATATGTGAATAGATGAATGGCCTAGAAATATTTTATATGTGAATAGATGAATGGCCTAGAAACATTTTATATGTGAATACATGAATGGCCTAGAAACATTTTATATGTGAATACATGAATGGCCTAGAAACATTGTTATGTGAATACATGAATGGCCTAGAAACATTTTATATGTGAATACATGAATGGCCTAGAAACATTTTGTATGTGAATAGATGCATGGCCTAGAAATATTTTATATGTGAATAGATGAATGGCCTAGAAATATTTTTAAACCTTCAGATATTTGTGGCCGGGTAAATATTTTTCAACTTAAGATGATTGTGGGGTGGAAATCTAGTTTGAAAAATGTTTTTGTTTTTTTTTTTTCTTTTTTTGTTTTTTTTTTCTGGGTCAACCGACAACTATCCTACTACTTGTGGTCTTTTGTGAAATCAAATGTCTCAAAGTGAAGACATGGGAAGGAACTAAATTTTTACCTATGCATTTGTTCAGTACAAACAGTTAACTTTTAAATCCTTATGACCAACACAGATACATTGTTACTAATTTGACTAGTAAAAAGTTAGAAATTCGTATTGTCAAACTTAAAAGGATGATCTTACATTCCACTAGTCTGTTCATTGTTTGCATTTTTATGCATTCATTTGTACTCACATCCTTTTGGGGTCTTCAGGGAAATAAAATGTTTTAAAAATGTCGCATGCACCAGTATAACTCGAAACAATGTATTAAAGTTGGTCTTCACAAGTTGAAACAATAAGGAAAAAAAAATAAAAATAATTACAGTGACTGACACTACGAGAGAAATACAAGGTCATTTGACTTTATTATGGTGACTTGGTTATCTTAGTGTAGCAATGAAAAGCAGTAAAAGCATTATGCATGCATCAGAGCAGGCTTATAATATTACTTGCATAAATTCTTGGAAAGTCAATACTTAACTCATTAACCCCTGGAGATTTTTATCATTTTCGCGTGAAATGGGGGTAAGCAACACATTTTTGGGGTTACTTCTGAATTCAGCCAAACAGATCTGCTTAAGAAAGTTTATCGTTTAGCCGGATGCTTAGGTGTATCAGAAACATTGTTTTTCATTGGCTATTATGCTCGCACATGTGCAGAAGGGTAAAAGTTGGACTTCTTTTTTTTTTTTTTTTTCGTATTGGACCTCCGATTTTTGTGTCCTGGCCCCTTTTTTCTCCAAATCGCAAACTTATCCTACTTTTTGCAAAGGTTCATCTGTCTGTGTGCAGTTTTGACGGGTCTGCTTTAGATCTAAAGCCAAAAAGTCTAAAATCCGGACACAAACTCCGGTTCCGCAACTGTCAATTTTCGACCTAAAAAAATCGGGTCTCAAAAAATGCATTTTGTTCGCTGTACTTTTTAATGCGAGTAGAAAGTCGACATTTTTTGGTATCATTGTAGAGCTACATATGTCTACTTTCCTGCAATACCATCCACTTTAGTGTATCTTAAATGATGTTGATGTTACAGAGCTCGGAAGTAGGGTACAACCTCATGACGCGTAAACGTGGCGCTAGGGGTTAATGAGTTAAGATAAGGTGAATAACTCTTGCATGTAAAACATGTTGATGGCTGTTTAGATTATTACCCCTGTCAGTGGGTAATATGCACAACATTTCAGTGTTTTCTTTGTAACGTGAATATCAGGAAAACTTGTGATTACATCTTAAGCGTTCTTGAAAGCTGTTTGAAATATGGGTGATTTAATTTTTCATCGATATACACGTTTGTATGTAATACATATTGACATAGTAACACACACGAACAGACATGCATGTGGCGAGGAAAGGTTAGTCACCTTTCTAAATTTCGACCATTAGGAAACAGATAGTCTGAGAGGGGGTTAAGTATATACAAAGAAGTAAGTTTGATATAGATAACCATAGCCATGTGAAAAAGTACCTTACCTTGTCCGTTTGTTCATATAAAAAGTTTGCTGACGAGTGACGTCTTGTCCGTGTATTTTTCTACCATGATGTGCACATATGTCATATCTCCTTTAACGCATAATTCTTCCACAATTTCGATGGGGTCGTACCACCACAACTCTCTTTTAGGTGTTCCCTTGACGCCACTGATATTTCAAATACGGACGTACCGATTGATTTGCTTCTGTGTCTTGTAATCCACGATATATCGAAAATTGATTAGAATGAATGAATATATAGGTGGCCGGGAATTTGCACAAAAGTCCCTACCTACTTTTCCACCTGACCGGGGAAAGCTGGACTTGCAGCATAAACTATACAAACAGCGCTCAATACTGTTAAATAAAATTGTTACTTAACATAAACTAAATTTACTTATAATTATTGAAGCATGCCATTACATAACTCAGTTTTAAAGACAGATTCATTGATTTTGTTTCACCGAGATTTAATTGATTAATTTCAAACATAAAACAGAAAACCATTTCAGAATGAAATTCTTGAATGCTTGGCTTTTTCCCGTAAAACTATAAATGATAAACTTTGCCACTAAAATTATGCAATTTATTAAAGATGATTGATTCATTCCTTTAACATCTCCAAAGTAAATTAAGCTTTCTGTTCAGTCAGATTCTAATTTAAATTATATTTTAAGAACATTCAAAACCTGCAACCAAATTTTTCACCACTTAACAGCCGCAAAACAAATGTCTAAATTTGTCTTCTTCAGAGTTACAAAATACACACGTCTTGTCATTTACAAAAACTGTGTTCAGCAGAAATTTATTTTGTGTACGTGTACAATGATTAATTCGATACTGAAGCAATATACTTTTGTATCTAATGTGATTTGATATGGAATTAAATATACTTCTGTATCCGATGTAATTTGATATGGAATGAAATATACTTCTGTATCCAATGTGATTTGATATGAAATTAAATATACTTTTGTTCAACATTCTTTATATTTAGGTATGGCATGTTTCACGTGTTATGTATGATGTTTATATAATATTATAAATATTTTAGGAAATTATAAATGTTTCTTCACTTTAATATTTGCTTAAATCTTTATGTTTATCAGGAAAAACATGTTTAACTAGTGTCCTTGAATTAGGTTGTTTTGATCAATATGTTTTCTCAATTTGAAGGTCAAGGTTGATTTTTGTTTACAAGTAAAATTCCATTAAGATGACACACATTCTAGAACATTCTGTCATGTGACCAATCTTTATATATACCATGTTTGGTGGACATTTATTCAGTTTTGACATTACCATCAGTCTTGTAAAGAGCTATTACAGTTGTGAAAATTCATTCCAAATTCTAAGAGAGGAATTATTTGAAATATTCATTGGATTATAACAGTGCTCATAAACTTTTGGATTTTGGATCTTTAATTGATGATTTTGGAATTTATGTGAACTTATTCAGAGATTTTGGAATACTTCATTTTGACTTCAGCACATCAAAGATTACTAGTACATCAGGACTTTGGAGACCATTAGCACATCATAACATTCAAGGACACAGCCGTGAATTCGGAACATTCTATATTTAGGACTTGTGATTAGAACAATCATTCTTATTGGATTATTAGGATTTCAAAACACATTACTGTAAGTGACTTTTTGATTTTTAATTTTAATTATCTAGTAATAAATTGCTTGTTGATTTTTACTTGATTTGTTGGTTTCACTTTCTTTCTGTTACATTTTTCTTAGACCATAGAGTCGTAACACACGAAATACTTTTCTTGAGCTTTCTGACTAATGCATTGTACATCACTAATGTGCGATGCATGTTAACAAAGATTGCCCCTATGTATTGTTCACATTCGCACTTGTATTTTTCCGTCTAGTTAGACCAAGAACTATAAGTGTGAGAAAGTGAATCTTAAGTGAACAAACCGTGATTGCGGAAGGGCAGAACCAAATCTCATCCGTTGCACACATTAAGGTAATAAGAAACTCGTAGCATACTAAATATTCCAGCTTTGTGATATTTGCACAAAATGCTGGTCTCTTAATTTCTCCTTATTGCTAGTTTTCTTAAATTATTGGGTGCCATCACATTGCCTCTCGCAATCAATTTAAAACTTGTTTGTAACTTCGGTACTAATGCATGCTTGTTATTACACAATATCAGTTGCACAAAAGCTTAGACAATACTAACCTCACTAAGAGACAACCTCTAAAAGGTGCCTGGTGGCTGTAATTTAAATCAATTCAGCTTATTTTTTTATTTCAGAATCTCTGACGATGCGACTCTTTTTACTTGGATTTATTCTCCTTGCGTCTGCAAACTCGGAGCCACAGAAGCAGGTAACATTTTCCTAACTTGTTTAATAAGTATAAAATGAATGTATTTAGTAATGGAAATTATACTTTTAAAGATACCGTGCTTTTTAAAACAGTATTGTAGTGTTGTCATTATTTTATTATAAATTTTCTTAGTGTCCCAGTACTATTTGAACTTAATATCGACAGTATAATAAGAGGAATATGTGATAAATATTGATTTGGTCACATATTTCTTATTTTTAGTTTTTTCCTGCTTAATTTGTTGGTGATAATATCGGAATTTACCCATTGCTCTGATTCTGTGAGATTCCACGGCACAATTTCGTATTTTGCACAGATCAATTATTTTTTAAAAATAAAAAGTTAGTCCCGACTTGAGATCATGTTATTTAACAAAGAATACTGGAATGCTTATTTTATATTAAATTAGTTTCATTTAAACAATTAATATGTACCAGATGCTGTGAGAATGTAGCTATAGACGATTACCACAGCGTTCGAATACGAAACTATGCGCTCAGAATGAACACACAGTTTTAGAAAGCCAACATGTGTACCAAATGTTTGAGATGAAATAAAAAATGTTTAGCCGATCAGATTTCTTACAATTTCGTCTAGAGAAAGGCCAATTAAAGTACTTAAATCTCCATAAGAGAGTAAGTTTAGGAAAATTCGTTTCTCAAAACAGGGACAGGGCAAATATACCGAATTTCGGCCATTTTTTAAAGCATCTTTGCAAGTTTACAAGCTGGATTTAAACGGATTCAGAATAAGTCTGACTCAAAAATACGATGAAACCACCAGCTACACAAATAGAGAAGTTTATGCTGGATCCTATGAGATGAAAAGTCCCTATTTTTGGCCGTTTTCACCGCAAAGATTTTTTAACCTAAAGCAGATGACAAACGTACCAGAAAGTCAAATTTTTTGAAAACTGTGGAGTGTTAACCCGAGTCTCGAGACACTGAATTATTATAAAACTTAATCATGTTGTTGTGTACATATCTCTCAAACATGGAGTTATTGAACTACAAGAATTCCGAAAAATGCAATGTTTTGCCTGCTCCGCCGATACATCATTTAATCGTAGTCACTAAAAAGCAAGAAAACTAGGTCACTGCGACCTACATTTCAAGGCAGTGACTATTATTCGAATGCAGTCGTAGTTTCATGACTGTACATGCACAGTGTCAGAGAAAAGAAGGTATATATATGAAACGTGACAACTAGTTCATGTGACCTACTTTTGCAAGCGTAAGCAGAACTGCTTTAGATGAATGAACCCATTAAGTGTCAGGAAAAAGGCAGCTAAACCCAAAACCTTAATGTTAACGCTTAAACTCACAACAAGAAAATCATATGAAGAGTAAAATCCAGACCAAAAGTTAGCCCCCCCCCCCCCCCCAGTGTTTATTTCATTTTTCATATTAAAATTTTCATCAGCTATAGCGTCTCATAATATTTACAGGATCATGACTTTGGTAAACTTTCTCTTATGGGATAGAACAGTAGGCAATATCTATATTTTTAAAGATTTTTCGAAAACAATTGCAGGCTGCAGTAGAATGTCAGTACAACGGTAGGAAGTTCAAGCCTGGAGATCTTGTTACAGGGGACAAGTGTGACCCCTGTTTCTGCTCCTCCTTTGGGGCAGTGTACTGCGCACTACGTCAGTGTCCCCCGGTCATGTGTATTGACGCCGCCATCCCAGAGGGAGAGTGCTGTCCTGTTTGTTCCAATGGTATGTACAGCTATATATACACTTCCAAAGCACCTAGATAGCCTGGCTAGCTACTTCCTCACCTACCGTATATACTCGCGTAAAAATCGAGCCCAAATGCAAACAAGATAGACCCTGATCTGTCGTCGCATAATGCGCCAGCAGATCAGGGTCTGTGTTGTTTGTTCTACTGATTAGTCCTTACAAACTGCATAGACCCAGATCTGCCGGCGCATTATGCGACGGCAGATCTGGGTCTATGCAGTTTAGAGATGGTATGCGAGTATATACGGTACTTAGCAATCGAATCTTGTCATATTTATTAAACTAAAAAAGTTATTTTCACATGCATTCACGTTATATATATATATATATATATATATATATATATATATATATATATATATATATATATATATATATATATATACATATATATATATATATATATATCGTTATCGTCCTATCATCGTCACTGTCATCTCTGCCGCCGCGGCCAACGTCATCATCTTCAGCATCAGCATCTTCCTCTTCTTCCCGAGCAAGTAATCAATGTTTTATGTTTCAGGCCAAAATTGTTACCTGTACTCCAATCGGACTATCATACCTGGTGGCTCGATCTACAGTCAGACCGATTTCATAGAATGCGAGTGTGTCCCCTACTCTATGTATGCCTCCTGTCGGCCCAAACAGGGTAACCACTTTCCGCAGCCTATTCTCTGAAGTGAAACGGACAAAAACAATGGAAACAGCTTCCTCTAATAAGACATTGCTATATAGTTAAACCCGTATTCACGCTACAGGTGACCATCTAAAGTTTCGTGTCTCACCCACATATTTTATTTAAAAAAAAAAAAAAAAAAAAGAAACCCCCCAAAAAAACAACTTTACTTTTAAATCTTTTTCTATGCCAAACAAAAGAAAACTAGCAATTGTGAAATTTTCCGTCTGAATGTGCCATAATTTAAAAAATGAACATCTTTCTTTTTGTGATTTTTTTGTTTCCATTGAAAATCTTTCTGTCAGTGTCTGTGAAAATTGTTTTATTATATTGATGGAGTTTACGATACATTAATTTCATTAGTAAGCAGAATTGGTGATTGATCTGTACATTTAGATTGATACAAAAATTAAATTGGAATGATATGTAAAAAAATATAACGACCTGTCAACGCATACTGCAAGGTATTAGTTTAAAACTTGTATGACTAGCTTTTTAAAATTGTATTTGGTTAGCATACGGAAAGATTTTATACTGATCAATGTGCGTATTCCTACATATGTATAACTGTTGCAAACATTCATGATGTTCTGTGCATGAACTGTGTATCTTCTGTTTACTTTTTTTTTATTTGCACATGCCAGATAAACAACTACAAAACACGAGTTTCCTATTCTCTTTCTGGAACAAATAAAGAATTTTGTATTCTGTTTAGTATGCTGTGATTGTTTTCTTATCGGAATAAGTAATCTTTTATTCTGTTTTGTGAGAGAAAGTTTTTAACCATCAGCCCAATGTGTTTCGGACTTTGAAACATTTCGAACTTAATATATAAATAATACATATGAACTCTCTGTCTCTGTCTGTCTCTGTCTGTCTGTCTGTCTGTCTCTCTCTCTGTCTCTCTCTCTGTCTCTGTATGTCTCTCTCTCTCTCTCTCTCTGTCTCTCTCTCTCTCTCTCTCTCTCTCTCTCTCTCTCTCTCTCTCTATATATATATATATATATATATATATATATATATATATATATCGTATCAAGCACAGCGTACTAAACAAACACTAATAACCGGATAAAATCAAATCTGTGCATGGCCAAAATCAAGTTATTTACGCCCCCATTCATGTATACTACCCTCGATCTTGATAATATAATGTCATCTGGAAGTTAAACTCGACACGGCTGTTCATTTTTAGAGTGAATATTTTAGACTGTGTACGTCTAAATAGACGAAATACATTTAAAAATCTTTCGAGAAAACTTTTTTTTAAAAATGGATACGGAATATTAATGAGGCTTGATAGAGTCCATTCCCGGCCAAAAGCTTCATTGCCTCGCGGATCTTACTCAATGATGCCATCATCTTTACAGTTTGTTCAAGAACTGCGTTATCTTTATGCAAGTAATTGACGAAAAATCATTATTCTTTAATGTAATATTTGTGACATGGTTTGATTAACAGATAAAATAAATAAATGCATGGTGGGGCCGTTTTTCTGTATGCTCTGGTACAATAGATCTTTTATTGGACTTGTCTGACGTTACCATAGCTCTGCAAATTCCTTTTCATTTTGCTTATAATGGGGACTTTGGAGCTAAGGTAAAATGAACAGACATTGGATGGTTCGAGGCAGAGATGGTGTATGCACCGAGGGGCAACTCAGTAACAAAAAATAGTGCTGTATATAAAGAGACAGAAGCATAAAAGTTTAGTAGAGTTTGGATTCGAATGTATTTTGATAAAGAAAATCATATAATACAAATAATATGTAATTTCTTTGATTTTACATCACTTTTTGTGGAAAAAATGGAGAGTGAGAGATAACTGACAATGATGCCAACGCACGACTACGATATTTCTACGAAATGGCAACATAAATAATGGAGGAAGCAGGAGCCACAGAAAGGGTTCGTGATCGAATATTATGTCCTATTCATATAAAGATAGTAATGTTACTGGTGGTAAGTCACACTGAATGTCTAAAAAAAAATTTCTTTTTACACTTTCCGTAATAATAAATGTCCTTACGGTTTAGCTGTAAAAGTAATTACCGTGTGACATCAACGCCGTAAAATTTAACTAAAATTGCACATGCCAGATAAACAACTTCAAAACATGAGTTTCCTATTCTCCTTATGAAACAAATAAAGAATTTTGTATTCTGTGATTGTTTTAAAAAAGATTTTCAGTCAGGAAATATTTTGATACCTGCGGCCAATTTCTTTGCTTGTCACGAGAGGGCACGTGGTTTAAAATAATCCTAGCAGTTTTCGGAGATGGATGTCTTCTTTTTTTTATGGCTGTGATTTAATTAAAACACATTGTACAATGCGTTTCCTTCAACCTAAATCTAGCCATCCTCGCATTATATATGAAAAATCGCTCGTTACTTGGTCGTAAATTTGTCATTTTAAAGTAGATAACGACTCTAGGTCTTAAAATATATAACAGAAAGAAAGTGAAACCAACAAAATCAAGTAAAATCAACAAGCAATTTATTTCCAGACACTTAAAGTGAAAACTCAAAAGACACTTAAAATTTGTGAGTTAAATTCCAAATAATCCTAAATGTCCTAATCACACGTCCAAAATAATAGAATGTTCAGAATGAATTCCAATAGCCTTGAATGTCCTGATGTACCACAAAGATGTAATCCAGAATGTATTTGAATGAGTTCACATAAATCCCAAAATCATGTATTAATCCCAAGTCAATGAGCACTTTAGCAATTCCAATGAATAATTAAAATAAATAATTCCTCTTAAATTATATCTGATTTCATCAACACAACTGTAAATTCAGACTGATCTTTAGAAAAGGAATTTTATAACAAGAATGAAATTATTAGCCAAAATCTGTATATATATATATATATATATATATATATATATATATATATATATATATATATATATATATATATATACACACACACGCAAGCGTGCCTACCCCATTTCACAACAGAATATGAGTAATTCTAATGGAAAAACGCTTGCCTACCTGACCCATGTCACAACAGGACATGTTGCGAAATACTATGTAAACAAGTGGACGAAAGTTAATTACGTATTTTCAAATAACCATACAGCTTACAATCATAGACAAAAGTTAAGTATATAAACACCATACATAACAAGTAAAACGATAGTTAAAGGGAAAATGTTATCACCATATTAACCTTCATAATTCTAAACTAATGTACTAATTTTCAAAATTGTGGCTGATCTGATAATTATGATGTAGGCCTAAATTTTATTATCACAGGGCCGCGCCACGTTGATTCTATCCATTTAATCTTGAAACTCCCTTCCCGGCAGATCTCTCTGGTGATAATGATTGGGATGTTCTTGTTCGAGTGTACATTCCTAAGGTTGCTTCTATATTTGTGTATTTACTAAACTTATTAAACATCGTATTTATTAAGATGGATGTTAACTACGAACAAATATGAATGCATAAGAATTCTACATTTTTATAAGCGGTAAATAAATCCTTCATCAGACATAATGTATAACATATCCATACCAGATCCACTTTTCTCAATACCAGATCCACTCACTTTTCTCAATACCAGATCCACTTTTCTTAAATGAAATCTCGTAATTGTAGGCCACTGATTTAAGAAAATAAAAAAAATATATATAAAAAATAAAAAATTAAAAAAAAACAAAAAAACAATAGATAAGTTCGTTTATACATGAAAAATATACAAATGCTATTAATGCAATGTATCTTTTATTTATTTTATTTGTGCGAGTAGGCCAAGTTTAGAATACACATTACATATTTGTTTAGTTCAGGTCATTACATATACCTAAAACTAGGTAGGAAGTGTAGTGAGTTGTCCAAGTGGTCTTTAAAATCACATCTCCGTAAACAGGAAGTGAGGGAACTAAACCGCATCGTGAAAATATTTATAGTAACTAAACGTGGACTACTACTTGTAATGCTGCAACAACATCAACAACAACAAGAACAACTACTACTACTACTGCAACTACAGCTGCTACTACTACTAGTGCTACTACTGCTGCAATGCTACTGGTTCTAGTTCTACTGTGTCTATTACTACTACTACTATTTAGAAATGGAAAGAAAAAGAAAAATATTTATGAAAAATTCTCTACGAAGTTGTAATATTCTTAATTCATAATGACAGAAAATTGACTTTGTAAATTTATAAAAAAAAATTTTACCATATTGACTGAAGTTTTTGAACCAAATACCACATTTCGGTGACTTTTGTTTGTCGTTTTCGTGTATTAATTAAAACTCGTAGATTCTTCAAGATTTAGAAGAATAAAGATGAGGAGGACGAGGAGGAAGAAGGAATACAACAGGGGACATAACTCTAGATGACTAGTTAACAACAAAGAGATTTGCTTCCCATAAATTGAATCGCAAACGTCGGCATGTGATGAGTGTGGCATCTAATTCGGTATGTTCGAGAAGAACAAGAACAAGAAGAGAAAGAAAGAAGAAAAGAAAATGAAGAAAAGTGTAAGAAGATCGAATGATTTGCTATCAGTGGGATATGACTTTCAAGTCAAGATATTGCGTTAAAGAAGTTGTTAGGAAAAAAAAAAAAAAAAAAAAAGATAAGAAGATTGACGAACGGAAGTCTGAACCAAAACCTTATAGTACAAGCAGATTAAATCGTGTCTCCCCGCCCCCTTCCCCTCCATTTGATACTGTTTGATCCATATCGATTAGATTTGTGTTAGATTTTGTGAAAAGTCTGTGACACCAAAATATCCAATATTTGTACATACAATATAAAATGGAAGCAAAGATAAATCGAAACTGTTTGAAAGCGTCTAACGGGATTCAGGTTTTCCAAGAATTTATTTCGCAGATTAAATCAAAGGTACTTCCATCTGTCGCCATGGCGCAAATCTCCATGCTTTTTAATTACATGTTCCCTCGGACCCCCACCCCCCTTTCCCTTTCTGAACAGAGGCCCTAACCTAAAGTCTATTATGCATCCTAGTTTCCTCATGTTACGAATGCATACGTAAAGTCTGATCACACAGGAATATCAAATGTCATTTTAACTGTAATTTTTATACATTTGATTGGATCTTTTACCCCCTCCCAGGGATCTCTAGCGAGAAGCCCAACAATCATACCTCTCTCGCTGATTGTTACCACAAGGGCAACGTATGTTTCAAGTTTTGTGAATTCCCATCCAGTGGTTTAGGAGGAGCTAGAATTACGGATGTACAGACGGAGGGTATCAATAACCCACCCCCACCCCCACCCCTTGCTAAAGTGTGGGGATAATTAGCAAAAACGAACAGAACTATAAATATATAAAATCATTTATTCACAAAATGGACGGATACTAAGCTGTACAACTGGGCAATACATGACAAAGTTAAAGCAAACAAAGTTGAAAATATGAAAACAAATGTTGAGTAAACATAAATAGTTGTAGAGATCATTGCCCTCTTTCAGACTGCATTGCTTAAATGTGATTAAATGTGACATCACTTTCAGGTTGCATTGCTTAAATGGGATAAAAGCTCATTGTCACAGTTTTGAGAACGAATTTAGCACATTACATGTTCATATCAAACTCACCATTACCTTTGATGAACAACATGAGCAGATTTTTAAAAAATGATTTAGACCTAGCTGATTTTAAATCAGTTTCTATACTGTTTTTCAAACAATAATCAGTAGAAAACTGCAAGTCAGAGTTGAAACAGGATATTTGCATAACCTTTCGTAAGAAACAAGTACAATTTTTTTTTTATCAAAAAATATATAAAAATAAAACCCAATATATTTTTACCTGCGTATACACAAGTCATTGATAACCAAGGTATTTATTTTTCTCCCTCCTCTTTTTGTTATTGCGGATCTTTCATAAAAACCTTCACCTCTGTGTGGACTCGAACCCATCAACGCTCTAGACCAAAAGGGCACGCACGTTTGCATCCTATAATAAATACATTTTTGTGGCCGCTAGTATTTCACACTGTGTGTCC
Organism: Margaritifera margaritifera; assembly: GCA_029931535.1. Lineage (NCBI taxonomy): Eukaryota > Metazoa > Mollusca > Bivalvia > Unionida > Margaritiferidae > Margaritifera > Margaritifera margaritifera. The sequence goes on along the minus strand of JAQPZY010001584.1, from coordinate 4,389,465 downwards.
ATTTTATAGTTGATTAGAAATCACTTAGTGAAAATAATCAAACAGAAACGATCAATAGCATTTGTCCATAAAAATGAATTGTGCCTGTACGTTTGTTCAATATACATTCAATATATATAAATATATATATATATATATATATATATATATATATATATATATATATATATATATATATATATATATATAAATTCTTTTTTCGGCTGTAAGAATATTTATCAAGATTAAATTCAGTAGTTAAATCTTGTTTGCAAACTAATCCCATAATTTTATACATACTAATGAAGTTGTACATAAAACCTGAAGAACAATATAAGGCAAGGTTTTTTGAACACTCAAATGTATAACGTCTATACTCGCGTATAAGTCGGGTCCAAATGCAAACAGCATAGACCCGTGAAGCATGCATAGGCCTCTGTGAGGTTTTGAATATCATGTACCAGGTACGGGAGTACTAAACGTGAAGCATGCATAGGCCTCTGTGAGGTTTTGAATATCATTTACCTGGTACGGGAGTAGTAAACGTGAAGCATGCATAGGCCTTAGTGAGATTTTGGTCTATCATGTACCAGGTACGGGAGTGCAAAACGTGAAGCATGCATAAGCTTTAGTGAGGTTTTGGTCTATCAAGTACCAGGTACGGGAGTAGTAAACGTGAAGCATGCATAGGCCTCTGTGAGGTTTTGAATATCATGTACCAGGTACGGGAGTAGTAAACGTGAAGCATGCATAGGCCTTAGTGAGGTTTTGGTCTATCATGTACCAGGTACGGGAGCACTACACGTGAAGCATGCATAGGCCTCTGTGAGGTTTTGAATATCATGTACCAGATACAGGAGTAGTAAACGTTAAGCATGCATAAGCTTTAGTGAGGTTTTGAATATCATGTACCAGGTACGGGAGTAGTAAACGTGAAGCATACATAAGCCTTAGTGAGGTTTTGGTCCACAGTAGTTTTTCTAACAGTCCATACACATTGTAAGCTTCTATTCCGCGATGCTCTTTTTTGTTGTTTTGTACTCGACAGTAAATCTCAGTGGTAAAGTCAGTTCAAGAAGACTTCAGCTAGGTACTTACAAAAAAACTATTCTGTCTTGAAGAAGACTTCAGCTAAGTACTCACAAAAAAACTATTCTGTCTTGACAGAATGTAAAATTACGTCTACGATTAGATTGAACAAGGCCATGACTACGTCCAGCACACGCGGAAAGCATAGATGTAAATCTATATTAAATCTAAGTTACTATTTATTTTTTTCTGCAGGTAACTTATGAAAAACTAGCTTACTGGGTGTATTGCAAAATGACTTGTCTTTGCTTCATAACGAAACATACAAAGTATAAACAGAATAGATGGCAGACTTAAGGAAATACTGTGTATAATTAAATAAAAAAAAAAAAAAATTTGACAACAACTATAACGCAACTATCTACGAACCTCTACGTAACATATTTTGTAGCGGTTCATAGACAAACAATACGTTTATCAATAAAACGTAAAATTTTGCCAAACTTTAAACCATAAATCAACTGAGAAGACGACTGCAATATATGAAGGACATGTTATCTGGCAAGACGTACTGGCATACACATGTTTCAAATGGAAACCATGTTATGCTACTTCATGTTTCTAAAGTTTCGTTCTCAACTAAAGAATCGTGATTATTATTATTATTATTATTATTATTATTATTATTATTATTATTATTATTATTATTATTATCAGCATTATTATTATCCTATTCTCGTAAAAAGGAAAATCCGTAAAAACCATGATTCACTAAGCTTCATAATACTAGAAATATAAGTACACGAAATCACCACACCATCATTTGGCACACTGGCAAATGTACAATACCAAAATTATTCAGCGACCAAGTGTGTTAACTTCCTAATTAGTTGCAAAGCTTATTTTAGCTGCTAAGGACGTTAACGTAGACCCATACCTGAACATTTAACGTGCCAACACATTAGGATCAATTCAGTTGCTTATATCTACCAAAAGGTTTTGTTAACGCTCAGTGTAAGCTGTACGTGATATGTTGTGTCATGTGACTGTGCAATGAATGATGCTTGGAGAGAATCCTGATTCTATGTTATTGTCCACATTGGTTGGCTGCAAGCTGTTTATGTAACAGTTAGCATAAATTGTTACCATCTTCAAGAAGACGGGAGTTGCAATCGATAGTAAACACAATAATTTACCAGTACACGACAATGAGATACTTCGATTGGATAGAATCGTATGTTTTTCTGGTAAATTAGGCACGGACTGTTTTGATATGCAACAAGTCGATTGGCGGAAAAGGTGAACTGGTGATTCGGAACTTATCGGCTCTGGCGTGTTTCCAACGGAAACAATGGCGGATAATCTCCCATGGCGAAGCTCACTGATGTCAATGCCTCCTGTCAATGTTGTCTTGGAGATCTTGAGAGATGCCTCGGCATGATTAACAAGTGATAATTTTTCAGAAAAAGCTCAAGGTGAAGCAGCTGGACAAACTGAATGCCAAGGCATATCAACCCACTGATATAATGAATTGTTATTGATTTTTCTCCTAATATTTAGGGCACGTATTTGTCAGGATGTCAGCTTAAGAAATGTAAAAAACTGAAATCTATAGAATGAGCAAAGTTTGACGTTGTATGGCCTCTCAACATCCCTGGTGATGCAGTACTGCTCCCAGTCTGCTCGTGCATTCATAGACTTTGCATTCAATAGCTTTACCTTCTTTTATATGTTCTTCAACTGTTACATTAATATTGAAAAATGCTTGCTCAATGAACTGTTTTCATTGCTTTCAAAAAAATTCTTTTCATTTAACTTATGTCATATTAGAAATGCTGCCGTCCAAACAACGCGTGCTAAAACTGACCTAAAAAGAAAAATACAGATTGTCCACAATCTTTCTTCAGTGACACCTCGGGTATTATCCAATACATCAGTGGGTTTCGATCCTGCACCCAACTAGTTCAGCTAAAAAACGGAACACTTTTTAGAAAAGCTAATACTTGTTTGTAAATACAGTGAAATTTGTCCACACCAGAACTCCAGGGAACAAAAATCATCAATCATCAGCTGTGAAATATAGATATGGGCCTCCGCCTCGCATCAGCCAATGCCGTATTTCACAGCTGAATAAAGCAATGTATAAAGCAAAATAAAGCAAAGCCCATACTTGTACAAATATCGTGTAGAGGCAGATGGAATAAAATGTCTTGACCAGGGACACACCACGCTAGCCGACCAGGGATGCACCACGCTAGCCGACTTGGGCTGATTTGAATGTAGGATTTGAACCTTCGCCTTCTTGGCCGCGAGTCCGGCACGCTAACCACTGGGCCACCGCGATTACATTTGACAATGCTTACGCATATTTGAATCACAAACCTTTTATTTTGGCTAACTACCGTTACAGCGTTGATATCATTATAAGCAGCGTTGATATCATTATAAGCAGCGTTGATATCATTATAAGCAGCGTTGATATCATTAAAAGCGTCATATTGGAGTAATAAGCAGTTAAATACTCGTTGTAAACTTCAGACGTTCCTGATTCGATCACCGATACTATAATGCATGTAAGGAGGCGATCATCCATCTGTATTCGACGGTTTTCTTCTCAACAATATATGTTCCTCGACCTCAGTGGCGTAGCAAGAAAGTCTGACCACCACCCTCAAAACTGAATTCTGGACCTCCATCCCAATAAAAAAAGTTGCTTGCTGGGAATTTTGCCCCCCCCCCCACCCCCCCTAGCAGTTGTGGGGGTTGTTTGGGCGGTTGTTACGCCACTGCTCGACCACAAAGACCACTTAAAACCTACATCTCTATTTTTTGACCGTCCTTGTTGAAAGCTCTAAGACTGGTTGCCACACCAGACAAAAAGAAGCTGAATTGAATCAACAACTGGAAGCCTGAAATGAAGACACCAATGGCTAATATTTAACCTTCAACTCGTCTCTTATTTGATCGACAAAAAATAACAACAACAACAACAACAACAACAACAAAATGCACGCTTAAAAACAAAACGTATTTATGGAACACGGATGCCCCAACAAAATGCCTGAAAAACTGACCTAAACGAAAAATTAACCAAGGTAGGACTGACGAACGAACAAAACTATATGCCCAAAGCACGGTCGTGGTGTGGCATTACAAATAATAAATCTTTGCGTAATGTGGTCTGCTGACTGAGAGGGGTTGCTAAATTAATTTTGGTTAAACGGGTCTTTACCACAAGGATACGCAAAACACAAGGACACGCAAACCACAAGGATACGCAAAACAAATTCATCGAGGTTAAATCTGCTTATCTTGTAAAAAACAAAATCAAAATATCTTTGTGACTCAAGTAGTGAATCACGCGAAGGATCTTCAGCATGGAGAGCTGCATCAGCATCAAACGCTTGACAGTATCTCAGTTCTTGTGTTGCAAGTGCATGGTGTTTGTGGAATAAGACAGAATTAAACGATGAATATACAAGTATTTCATCAACCCCCCCCCCAGCAAAAAAGAAAGATAGAGAGAAAAAAAAAAAGAAACAATGAAGGCAACAGATGCATGTAAACGTCCAAGACAAGAAGCTTTTGATCTGACTTATTGCAAAGTTATCAACATAAATTAATTTTAATTTTGTACAATTAAAAAAATTAAAGATCCAAGGATTAAATTAATAAAAAGGAAACTAGAATGCACTACAATAACTAATATAAACGACTAAAATTGCAATGAGATTAAGAATTAAGATAAGAAATCTAAATGATCCTTTCAACTGAACACATATTTTATCAGAGCTTGCAATACTAAACGCAAGAGCTACCCACTGACTAGCAATGCACTATGTGAACCTACAACAAAATTAACACATGAATACAAATTTGTGTCAAACAATACAGTCTGTATAACAAAAAACAATCAACATAATCTGTTACAAAAAATGGTTTGAGGTACACCTTCTAAATCAGTTCGGGGTCATACCTTTAAAACTTCTAATAAAAAAAAAAAAAATGAATAAATAGCATAGTAGATTAGAAGCAATGCAAACGTATATTTTCTGGAGCTGAAGTTAGAAAGGAATTTTGACTAGAATTTTCTGCTTGAGGTCAGAAGGGAACTTTTGAATGGCACTTCATGACTCTGGCTATGCATACGTCTTGACTTTACTACAAATTGGTGCCACAGGTAAATTCATAAGTTCATCAACGCAGTTTTAAAACTAATAAGAATTCAACATATTCAATTAATATAATCGTTTTTCCCATAAATATGTCGTGAATAACAACAGGTGCTAGCTTGCAAATTTTAACCTTCTGTGCGCTCCACGATAATATAGGGCATACACATACGCAAAAACAAGAATTCTGCGTAATGTCATGTGTCACCTGCTTGCAAGGTGCATGGTTAATAAAGTAAGCGATGTAGATAAGCATTAAATGCAGGCAACAATGAGCTAAGTCACTGCATACTGCCGGATTTTTTTTTCCAGCAAAGTGATGGATATTAATGTCTTGACTATGCGAAGTACAATTGGTATCCGTATTTGGAAGAAACGATTGACATCAAATTGAATTATTAATATTAATATTTTGTGCCGGTGATACAGGATGAAAATGTATTAGTAATGAGAAAATTAAGTGTACTGAAACCATTTTCTGAATACAAAATCGCGTGTTATATCGTATTGTATCAGGGATGTCCATTTATGTGAAACACGAGTTGAACAAAAGATGAGTAAAAACGCTTGCTAAATAATGTATTATTTCAAATAGATACACTGGGTTCTATTTCTAAGAAATATTATATCGAATGTGAAACAGAAAAAGTACCATAAAAGAATTATAAAACAAATTTTAACACGTAAAGTAGCATATAACAAGATATGCAAGGGAAATATGAGAGACAAAGCTATGGAGTAAATCTGGCATATATTCTGGGTGATAAAAAATGTCTCTAAAATATTTGGAACTTGTTTTTTACCCCCCAAAAATATTCCAGTGTCTAAAAGATCTGGATTCTGTGATTTTCTCTATCACTTACAACAACATTTCCATTGGCCAACAAGCCGAGACCCTCGAGACCCTTAAACTGTCCTCCCTCACTGCCGTACGTGCCAAACATGCAGTAATACCGGCCATCACCCCGGAACACTTCGATCCTGTTATTCCCACTATCTGCAACAACTACAAATCCTTGTTCGTCGATGGATATGCCCTTTGGAAACTTCATCTGTCCCTGCATAGTGCCGATGGATCCAAAAGAGAATAAGAAGTCTCCGTACATACTGAATACCTGGATCCGATGGTTACTGCTGTCGCTGACATAAACTTTGTTGTCGGAGCTCATTGCTAAGTAATGTGGATTTTCAAACTGGCCTTGTCCATGTCCTAATCTTCCAAATTTTCGAACGAATTGTCCATTAGACTGAAAAACCTGTACTCTATGGTTTTCCTTGTCACAAACATATATAAATCCCATGCTATCACAGGCGACACCCCAGGGATACATCATTTGGCCGTCTTCTCGTCCTTCCTCGCCGAAAGCAAGCTGGAACGCCCCGTTATGGTCGAATACTTGTATCCTATGATTGTACCGGTCCGATATGATGATCTGTCCTAAACAATTGATTGCAATTCCTGTCAAGCAATCAAACTCACCTTCACTGTCCCCGTAAGAACCGAAAGACTTGACGAAAGCTCCAATGTGATCGAAGACCTGAACCCTGTGATTACTACTGTCGGCAACATATATGTTGTTATCCCTTGGTGAGACGGCAATACCCCGTGGCCAGACGAACTGAGAGTCTTCATTTCCTCTCTGCCCAAACCTAATTATGGCTCTTCCTTTATCCTGGTAATTGTTTCTAGCAGTAGGAACTATGGTACTCTCGCTAGTGCTTCCATTTCCAACCTGGAAGGTTATTTCATTATCGCCATCATCATCGTCTCCTCCATTGAAATCTACATCGAATCTCACAGGAGGCGGTCGTGGCCTTGTCATGGGGTCGGCAGTGCTAGCTCTGGAATGGTTTTCCTCTTCCCGTATGGCCTCCATCTCCGAGCTGGACGTATCCCGCGCGAAGGTTCGACTTCTTGTCAGCGACGGAGAGTTAGTCGCTGTTGATGCTGAACCTCTTGATGTAACCTGGGGTGATGTCTGCGTAGATCTTCTTTGCGTGAAATCTCTCAGTGAAGCTAAAGATGACGGTTGGTTTGAAACATTAGTTCCTCTCCCCCTGCTATTTGCTCCATTCCGATTATCAGAACTGTTCCGTCTGAAACTTGTTGGAGACTCCACAATGGCGAGTCCTCCACCTCCCGTAAGTCCTGCAATCCTCGTATCTGAATAATGTTGGCGTCGTCGTTCGGCCAATGTTCGTCTCGGAGGATGGGTGTCTTCTGCTTGGTTAGCATCAGACGAACCATTGTTTCTTCTCGGATAACTGAAGTCTAAGGGAAGTTCGTACGACGTGCTTGGAGGTACAGGTCGACGGGACGATGGTGAAGAGCTGAAGAGTGATGATGCATTTGCGCCTTCGCTGGTTCCATTTCCACCTTCTGCACCCTGTGCTGATCCATTTATTGCTGTAGAACGTCCAGGAGACTGCCTTGAGGGAATTCTCCCCATGGGGGACCTACTTTCAGACCTGCGAGCGTTTGTGGTTAACGATGTGGATTCTGAGCCTGGAGATGATCTAGATGCTGAAGCAGACGATGTCTCATCAGCAACAGTAATCTCGCCAAAGTTTGAGATGGCTTGAGAAAATCTACCGTCTTCGTAAACAAACTGAATACGCCTTTCGTTTGGCAAGTGGAAATTTCCATTTTCATATACACGTAAGTTTTCCATGTGTTCCACACATTGTCGTTTTATTTCGGCAAGATCTTCGTCGGGGATGTTTCCAATTGACCGTGCCAATGTAGACTCTGTAGAATCACAGAAACTGGCCATGCTCGCGAGTTCTACCTCCACATTTTCCTGGCAGAGCCTGAGAGCTCTCATTTCTCCTAGCAGCCACATCTGAACCTCACTTTGCAGAAGCCTCTGGCGACTTCTTAACTCGCCTATATATCGTTCTATTATTTCATTGATTTCTGCCTTGGCTGCTTCAGCCCTCTGAGAAATTTGCTCAGACTTATTCTCAATCGTACTGACTGCACCAGAAAGTTGCGGCAGACCACGCCGAATCTGACTTACAAGTCTACTGATGTCCATTCTTAGCTGATCTATATGCACTCTCTTGCATGCGTCACACACAATTTGGTCGCAATGAGCACAGCGGCTAATGTGACCCGCACTTCCACAGGCGGCACACCCAGTCCTCGTAGGGATATTGGTGGTCGGTTGACCAAGACGTGAGCTTGCCGCGGCATTGCATCTTTCCCGCCTTTCGTTGGATTCATTCTGAGCTACACTATTTACATCACTCCGTGCGGTCGGCGGGGCCTCGGCTAATCTAGGAAGGTTTGAGGAAGAGGAGCGAGCTTGAGCAGGAACTTCTAGAAAATTAAGGATCGTTCGGTTGTTTGGGAAGGCAGAAACTCCTTCAAAAGGCACTCTGTGTTGAGCTCGACACTCCGGACATCTTAGCAGTCGTGTTAATCTGAAGATAAAAATAATCAGGATAACACTTACTAGTCTCAAAAACATATACATAAACATCATTCAAGATGGACGCGCTAATTAAGAGTGATACGCTTGTAGTTAGCAATTGCGACATGTTTTTGTTGCTCTTTGGGCAAAAGGTTTCTCAGCAAAGCGCTGCAGTGTTTCGAATTAAGCGAACGTCTAAAGCAAAAAATGGGCGGAGGGTTTAAGCACACTAATCTGAATGTCTGCTAAACACCGTCAGTGTTTTGTTTTTTTTATTTTGTTTTTTTTTGTTTGTTTTTTTGTGTGTGCCTATTTTATATGTATTGAGTACACTTAGTGTTTTTCATGCTTCCTCATATATCGAGGCATATAAGTTCCAGTAGTCCGTGCATTAGATGAGTGAGTACTCCGTGCATGAAACGGGTGTTAATCTCTAAACCAAGGGTGTCAAACTCATTTGCTATGGCGGGCCAGATTTGATATAAATATTAATAAATAATAATAAATAATGAAAATAAATAATGGGTCTGGCGGGCCGTATGTTTGACACCCCTGCTATAAACTTTATCAGCAGTTGTTGGTAGTCACAGTACGAAGAGAAGAACTCTACATGCAAAAGGTAGCTCCTCAACCATTACCCATCGTCTACATACACTTCTTCGTAATCTTTTTATTCAAAACACGATTAAAACACTGTTTCAATTACTCCATCAAGTGTGATAGCTTAAAGGTAAACAATTAAATATGCGATTGTATTTATATTTTGTAAATCTATTAGAACACAAAAACGATCGATCTAAGGCCAGCAGGTTATTGAGGAAAGATCACGACTAATTTTTCCGCATATAGCGAAATGTAGGTTTGAGATCCAAGTTATTTGGGACGTCAAAACTGAAAGTGTTGAACACCTTCATATTTACTACTGATTTATATCATTATTCATATTATCTAAATTAGACTTATGTTCAGGTTTGGAATGGAGCCAATCGCTTCAGTGGCGGCGCAATTGGGGGGGGGGGGGGGCCCCAGGCGAAGAGGGGTGCCGTCGGGAGCTCTTTTTTTTTAGCTTAACTTTTCGTAGTATTTCACCTCACCTTATTGTAACGGGGGCAATTGTTTACAAAATTCATATGGGGGGGGGGGAGGGGAGGGAGGTTGGCAACTGACATAAGAACTGTTCTCTGTGGCAAGGTAGGGGCGCCACTAAAGAACATTGCCCCCGTGCGCCTCGAACCCTCGCGCCGCCACTGGTTCGCTTTTAAAACCCATACCTTGCCGCTTCGTCAGTATGAATCTGGCATTATAGTTCATGCGACTGAGAAATGATTGCAAAAACTTTCAGTTTTGATTGAAATTAGACCAATCTAAGGCAATATCTAATTAGATATAAAATTGTGCATAGTGAATGTGGTTATGCTTAGAATGTGATATCGATACATGTGATCTCTTCTTATCCTGTAGAAATATAAGTCAAGAACGGAAACAATATTCGATACATTGACAAATGAAAGATCATCTAAACTGACTACTTTTAGCCCCCCTTTTACTTTAGGAACAAACTATCGAACAAAGGGGTAAGAAAGTATTTTTATACGCTTCAGTCTTCCTGTAAAGATACAGCCGAGAAATACATTACCGTATATACTCGCGTATAACTCGGATCCAAATGCAAACAACATAGACCCAGATCTGCCGTCGCAAAATGCGCCGGCAGATCAGGTTCTATGTTGTTTGTTCTACTGATTAGTTCTTACAAACTGCATAGACTCAGATCTGCAGGCGCATTATGCGACGGCATATCTGGGTCTATGCAGTTCGCAGCTGGCAACGTGTTATACGCGAGTACAGACGGTAGTTCTCAAAAAGTACATAACAAGAATGAAGTAAAATCTTCAACTCATTTAGATTTTTTTTTTCTTCCTCCAAATGTATTGACCGTTTCGGAAAGAGTGCCTTTTACATCACCCAGACCCACAACATAGCAGCCACAAACCATAACTCCAACTCTATATATAAAAATGATATACATCCTTGAAAACATGGTTGGAGGTGCAAAAGGAACTCTTAACTCCGTTCCTATGGCACATGATCCTACACAATGCAATTATAATTCTCAAAGAATATCGTGGAGAGCCAAGATAAGCCGAAGAGGGCAAATCGATACATGTAGGTCTAGATCTATATATCTATATATATATATATAAAGTGTAAAATTTCCACTAAAAGAATACTCTGACCCAAAGATATACTTTATTATTAGGAGACGTCAGATCGGGGTAGCATTTTTGTCTTACTTTTCTTACTTTTGTCTTACAACAACAACAACAACAACAACAACAACAACAACAACAACAACAACAACAACAACAACAAATTAGATTGTATGGAGAGAATCTCAAGCAGAAATCTCTAGATAGCTACATCTTGTTTTTGTTAGATAATATTAGAGATGGATCGTGGTATTGATCATGCTGAGATGTTCATAATGAAGTCTATATTTAACAATGATCAATATATATCTTTCCTGTACTGCATTTTTCCAGTTCCAAGGAAGTGAATGTAACTCTTCGTCACTGATGGAAAATGTGAAGTGCATGTTGCTAGTCAGAAAATATAAATTTAAAACAATTTAGATGCTGATCTACAATGTACCAGTGCGTTATTGTAGGGAATTTTTGTGATCTACCGTTGGTCACCTCTATGTCCATTTTGAATTAATCGTCCTTATCCTCATCTGAAATTAGTAAAAGCCCTAAAAAAAGATGTCAACTTGATGAAAGATCCTCAAGGGAAATGTGGAAATCATTAAAAAATATTTCATCGATTTTACAAAAGCAAACAAACAAAAAGATTGAATATGTTCGTGTATTTGTGTGTGTTTCTCTGTGCTCTATTGCAGTGTCGCAACGTAACTGCAACGTCAGTTTCAATGATGCACTATATACCAGTTTCTCCGAAAACTCTGCCTGCCTAAGTATGAATAATATAACAGAATGTGAAGCTTCGTGCAGTATAAACAAGGGGGTAAAAAAGTGCATTAACATTCAGTGCCAGCAACAACACTCCATCGCTCAGCCTACACATACACGTTCTTGTTGGAAGTGCGTTCTTTATTTCCCCAACACACCCATAACGACTACCAAATTTTACTAATACAGACGAAATCAACTACAGTTGCTTTCTTTTTACAACTATTCTAACCTGATTTGCAACCATGAGTACCACATATGACTCTGTGTCGCTCTACCAATTTGTTTGAGCCGCAGAAACGGTGAGAGCGCTGTTGCGCGTTATTGTGTAGCTATCAATACTATTTCAACCATAACTATAGATATATTGTAGAGAGAACGCTTTTCAACGTTTTTGTGTAGCTATCAATATTATTTCAACCATAGTTATAGATACATGACTGAGAAAAATAAAGCAACACAAACATTTTCATAATTTTTAACTATAAATTACAGTCACCTAGTGTCAGGGGTAAGGTAACAAAAATCAAATTCTGTGGTTATTACATTATATACCTGTGTATGAAACCCATGTGTTTTTAAAGGCCTGTTTTTATACGTCCAATGGATGAACGTAATAACTAGGTTCAAAATGATGTGTACGCATTTGAAAAGTATTTGTCGTCGGTTGTCTCTCTGTCGCCCATCATTGTCTGCAATTAAGAATGATTCTGGTGTCAACTTTTTCAATTTGGTGTATAGTTTAATCTACCAAGTTAGTTTAGCTGATTCAGTTGTTTAGAAACCAGAAAAGTTGAATGGAAATGATATAGAGGGAATGTTTTACAAACAAGCATCGTCACTTTACGACAAACATGATGAAACAGACGATTTCAAAAACAAAGCGGAAGAATGGTAATACGCATGTATTCGTGAAATGTAGAGGCAGATATTATGAATCGTTTAACAGTTAGAAACCAGCAGAAAACACGACGCCGTTAAAAAAATGACACGTTCATGGAGATTACTCATCAATCATAAATAAAAAGAAGTGTCAAGTAGAATGATTTGTTTGTTAAAAAAAGATAAGTTTCTAGAATGTGACAAATGTAACACAACAACAACGCATTAGAAAATAAAGGAATTAAAACGCGCGATATGCGAGTGTGTGTTCATCACAAACTAGAGTGACAAAAGAAATCACATCCAAAAATATTACAGGTAAACAGCAAAATGGTACAGATAATAAACCTGATATGACGATTTCAATCTACACAATATCTTTGCATGGTAATAAATGGTATTAAAAATAGATTAAAAAGAGATAACATACAAAAATATAAAGCTGATTTTCACCATAGCTCAAAAAGGCAATAAAAACCAAATACAATATAAAAGGCTACAAGTTATTCCATGAGATTCTGGACAAGATAAATGATAATGAAAGTAACAAATGTCGATGCAATCATGTGGTGTTCAAACAAAGAAGGTATAGCCGAGCTTCACGCAATTACATCATAAACATGCATTTTTATTCTGGACAAAATCTTAACCATGTACAATTTTAACGCATCCATAAAACATTATGTTACAAAAAATACCACAAAATGAAAAAAATCAGTTGATAAGAATGGATGAAGAAAATTCCAGTGCATATACATAAATCATTGTTGCTGTTGAACTTTTACGTTTAGTAGCATATGAAATTTAACTACCAAATATAAACGTTATAGGCAATATTGGAGAAACTGTCAGTTGTAAAATGTCTTTTTTTTTTTAAATGCAAGAGACAAAAACTGATAGAAGAAATAGAAAAACGAAATAGAAAATATCAGAGTTGTGAGGATTGAACTGGAATTACAGTGGATGAAATGAAAAGTATATATGTATGTGTGTATATGTATGTATGTGTCTGTATGTTGTATGTATGCACCAGGTAAAGGTGCATGTATGTATGTATGCATTGGGCTTAAAGGCATATCAGTACATTACTAGATATATATAGCGCCGAGAAAGTTTAGGCATCCCCAAAAAAGGCATACAAAAGATAAAGTCAAAAAAGGGTAAAATCCTTAAACTAAAAAGTAACATTTGGGATATAAACTTAGCTCTTTTAAGATGTCCATGACCTTCTGAGCGTGAACATCATCACAGGACTCATCCCAGTGCAAAAAAAGCTGCCTCCATTAGACGCCTACAACATGCAGGCGGGGCCATCGGGCAAATTCTACATCCCTGAACCCGCACGGGGAGAAATGAGATTAGACAGAGAAATCAACAAAGAAATGCATGTGAATGTTCTGAAACAGTAAATAGAGGTTCAAGATATTTGCACAAGAAAAGCCAAATACAATATATATATATATATATATATATATATATATATATATATATATATATATATATATATATATATATATATATATATAGATTCTTTTTTACAATCAAATAACGGATATTAGGTACAGATATAGTTACAGTGCGGCTTTTGGACATATGAGGGAAACAATGGAGGACTCCAGTCCAATAGTAATATACTCCCAATCCTAAAGTAATAGACTCTGCTTCTAATGTGACCGTGCCTTTGTCATAATCTCTGGATGAGAGGTCTCCTGCAGAGATATCGGCATAAGTTCAGTGTGTGCACAACACGCGGATAGCGGAGCAGCCTGGCACAAAGGACTTCAAATTAAAACAAACTAGTATAGCACCTTACCTTTGTTCCGCGATTCAATTTAATATAATAAATTGGGTAAACCAATTAAATTTAACACAAGAAAACGCATTTAACGAGAAAAATTTGCTATACTGCAACTTAACTTTTCACATACTAACCATTAAAATTTTTTGATAGCTATAATTTATTATTTAAAAATTATGACTCTATGAATAAATACAGAGCACAGTGTGACATGAGATTTTGGCAGGAGCAACTAACCTGTGCCGTTTGGATGGGAACCGCTGGTTGTGGAATTTTGTTAATGCACTCACTAGATAATATGTTTCCAGAGTTAAATCTGTTAACTGGTTTCACGTTTATTTCCAGATGCGAAAACTGCTATCTGAATGAGAAATAACTTTACCTGACGATGCAGCATTTAAATTAAATAACAACACTATTGACTTAAACGATTTTAAGTTCATATGCAACAATGTAAAGTTCCACCAAATCATAACTGGAGATACCTCAAAGGAAAATAACAAATACTTGATCGATAAGGGTCCAGAAGAACATACAACTGTACAAAAAGGTTTTGGTGATCTTACAACTGCTTATTTGCTAGCTGCTTACTAACTTAAATATAACTATGAAGCGGGTATATTGGAATACTGAAGAAAATTGCCTTTAATAAACAAAAAATTAAAAAATGCAAGTAACAAATCCATTAATGCTACATCAATTAAAATTGCCTTTAATAAATTGCAAGTAACAAATTTACTAATGCCACATCAATTAAAATTGCCTTTAATAAATTGCAAGCAACAAATTCATTAATGCCACATCAATTAAAATTGCCTTTAATAAATTGCAAGTAACAAATTCATTGATGCCACATCAATTAAAATTGCCTTTAATAAATCGCAAGTAACAAATTCATTAATGCCACATCACCTAAAATTGCATCTAATAAATTGCAAGTAACAAATTCATTATTGCCACATCAATTACAATTGCCTTTAATATATTGCAAGTAACAAGTTCATTAATGCCACATCAATTACAATTGCCTTTAATAAATTGCAAGTAACAAATCCACTATTGCCACATCAATTAAAATTGCCTTTAATAAATTGCAAGTAACAAATCCACTATTGCCACATCAATTAAAATTGCCTTTAATATATTGCAAGTAACAAATCCATTAATGCCACATCAATTAAAATTGCCTTTAATAAATAGCAAGTAACAAATCCAATAATGCCACATCACCTAAAATTGCCTTTAATAACATGCAAGTAACAAATCCACTAATGCTACATGAATAAATATTGCCTTTAATAAATTGCAAGTAACAAATTCATTAATGCCACATCAATTAAAATTGCCTTTAATATATTGCAAGTAACAAATCCATTAATGCCACATCAATTACAATTGCCTTTAATAAATTGCAAGTAACAAATTCATTATTGCCACATCAATTAAAATTGCCTTTAATAAATTGCAAGTAACAAATCCACTAATGCCACATCAATTAAAATTGTCTTTAATAAATTGCAAGTAACAAATTCACTAATGCCACATGAATTAAAATTGCCTTTAATAAATTGCAAGTAACAAATTCACTAATGCAACATCAATTAAAATAGCCTTTAATAAATTGCATGTAACAAATTCACTAATGTCACATCAATTAAAATAGCCTTTAATAAATTGCAAGTAACAAATTCATTAATGCCACATCAATTAAAATTGCCTTTAATAAATTGCAAGTAACAGATTCATTAATGACACAACAATTAAAATTGCCTTTAATAAATTGCAAGTAACAAATTCATTAATGCCACATCAATTAAAATAACACGTTCAGCCAAGAAAGAAAGAAACGATTTAGCCAGCAATTAGCAAGAAAGCAACTTATCACACAAGCAATAACACCGGGTAAAGATGATGCTACGTTTTCGCTAACTCAGACAAATTAAGGTTTTATTAATCGCTTTTTAATTTTGTCAACGGACGAATCGTTTTTGCCTCCTGATGGAGCAGCATATCCTCCTCAACGAACCACTGAAGCACCTGTCATAGTGTTAGCAATTGACAGAGCAATAGTTATATAGCCAAAAATATTGCTGTGGCTAAAGCAGTTATTGCAACACCCTTTTGTCTAAATAATTCGTTCAATCTTACTCCTATTGGTAATGTTTCGATTTTTAAAACTGTTCCCTACAATCTATTCCAAACTTTGTTAGCTGTCTAACTATTGCGCTTTTTTTATTCCCACCACAATCCATCTGTTCTTGCGATAATTTGTGTGTGTGTGTGTGTGTCTGTTCTTTTCCTGACGTCGTCCTCAACTCTTCGATATGTTTTTCACACATGTCAACACCAAATTTCATATATTCTATTTTCGAATTGACAAATTACACAGCATGTATTGTTATGTATGATGTTTATATAATATTATATATATTTTAGGAAATTATAAATGTTTCTTCACTTTAATATTTGCTTAAATCTTTATGTTTATTAGGAAAAACATGTTGAACTAGTGTCCTTGAATTAGGTTGTTTTGATCAATATGTTTTCTCAATTTGAAGGTCAAGGTTGAATTTTGTTTACAGTTAGAATTCCATTAAGATGACACACATTCTAGAACATTCTGTCATGTGACCAATCTAGAACATTCTGTCATGTGACCAATCTTTATATATACCATGTTTGGTGGACATTTATTCAGTTTTGACATTACCATCAGTCTTGTAAAGAGCTATTACAGTTGTGAAAATTCATTCCAAATTCTAAGAGAGGAATTATTTTAAATATTCATTGGATTATAACAGTGCTCATAAACTTTTGGATTTTGGATTTTTAATTGACAATTTTGGAATTTATGTGAACTTATTCAGAGATTTTGGAATACTTCATTTTGACTTCAGCACCTCAAGATTTCTAGTACATCAGGACCTTGGAGACCATTGGCACATAAAAACATTCAAGGACACAGCCGTGAATTCGGAATATTCTATATTTAGGACTTGTGATTAGAACAATCATTTTTATTGGATTATTAGGATTTCAAAACACATTACTGTAAGTGACTTTTTGATTTTTCATTTTAATTATCTAGTAAT
Source organism: Margaritifera margaritifera (assembly GCA_029931535.1). Taxonomy (NCBI): domain Eukaryota; kingdom Metazoa; phylum Mollusca; class Bivalvia; order Unionida; family Margaritiferidae; genus Margaritifera; species Margaritifera margaritifera. The sequence continues at coordinate 4,372,128 of JAQPZY010001584.1, read as the reverse complement.
AAATTGCTTGTTGATTTTTACTTGATTTGTTGGTTTCACTTTCTTTCTGTTACATTTTTCTTAGACCATAGAGTCGTAACAGAAATTGGGGGCTCGTCGTTCCGGGATCTGAATTTCTTTAAAGCATATTAGAGATATTAAATTTATCTTTGAAATTCATATTGATTTTGTCTCGGAGAACTTTTTTTTGTCTTTAGCAAAGATTTTTAATAGAGAAATTTTTTTGTGTGAAACCAACAAGCATTTACAATGTCATCTAATGTTCAGAATTTCATTTCAAAACCTACCCAGGAGGGGTTAGAGTGCATGAGAAAGGATGAGTTGCTCGAGCTTGCCAGAAAATACAGTCTATCTGAGGCAAAAGTATCATTGACAAAACAGGAGATAAAGATTATTTTAATTCAGTATTTAGTAGGAAAGGGAATTTTTGAAAATAGTGCTTTGAGTTTGAAGAGAAAGCCTGTATCTGGTTCTGACAGGAAATTAAGGGAATTAGAGTTAATTAACCAGATGGATTTAGAATTGGCAAAGCTTCAGATTCAGAGAGAGAGAGAGAAAGAAGAGAGGCAGATACAGATGGAGAGAGAGAAAGAAGAGAGGCAGATACAGATGGAGAGAGAGAAAGAAGAGAGGCAGATACAGATGGAGAGAGAGAAAAAAGAGAGACAGATACAAATGCAAAAAGAAGAGAGGCAGATGGAGAGGGAGAGAGAGAAAGAGGAGAGACAGATGCAGATGCAAAGAGAAGAAAGGGAAATGCAATTTAAATTAAGAGAATTAGAACTGGCAAACAGAGCACACTCCACTCCTTTAAAAACAAGTTCAGGTTTTGATGTTACTAGGTATATTAGGTTAGTACCCCCTTTTCAGGAAAAAGAAGTAGATAAATACTTTCTTCATTTCGAGAAAATGGCTGAAAACTTGAAATGGCCCAGAGAGCATTGGACTTTGTTATTACAAAGTGTACTTATTGGCAAAGCTCGTGAAGTCTACATTTCACTGTCAGTACAACAAAGCACTGATTATGATGTGGTTAAGGAGTACATCTTGAAAGCTTATGAGTTGGTACCAGAGGCATATCGACAAAGGTTTAGGAATTGTAGAAAAGAAACTGGACAAACTCATGTCGAATTTGCAAGGGATAAAGAACAACTATTTGATAGGTGGTGCTCAGCCAAGAAAGTTGATCAAGGTTATGATAACCTCAGACAGCTCGTATTAATTGAAGAGTTCAAAAGGTGTATCCATAGCGATGTTAAAACCTATCTTGACGAGCGGAATGTGGAAACTTTGGAAAATGCTGCTCGTATGGCTGATGATTATTCCTTGACTCACAAAATTTCATTTGGCAATAAGTCGTCCTCTCAGCAGTTTTCTGGTAAAAAACCATTTCAATCTCATTCGAGTACTTCCAAATTTCACAACAGCACAACTGTTAGGAATCAAACATCTGATAAGACTGATCAGAAATCCTTATCTCTTCCTACGTGCACTTATTGTAAAACGAAAGGGCACGTTATTTCTGATTGCTTCAAGTTGAAAAATAAGCAACAGAGAAAAGACAGAGCTTTTCCAAATGCTCTTATTTCTACGAGGTCAAGGTCACGGTCTTGTATTGAAAGCAATACATTTGTTGGGTCAAACAAACCCCAGTCTGATTCTATTTTGGAGGCTTATGAACCATTCATGTCAGAAGGTTCTATATCACTTATTGGTGATTCTGCCAAACCTATCCCAATTAAAATATTAAGGGACACTGGAGCTTCTCAGAGTCTTTTATTATCAGGTACTTTGCCTTTGTCTGAGGAGTCTTCTTCAAGTGAAAGTGTTCTTGTTCAGGGAGTAGAGTGCGGCTTTGTAAATGTTCCTCTCCACTGTGTAAATTTGGCATCAGACTTAGTTTCTGGACCTGTGACTGTTGGGGCAGTGACTTCTTTACCCATAGAGGGTGTTCATTTATTACTAGGCAATGACCTAGCTGGAGATAAGGTTGTGGTTAATCCACTTGTAACTGACAAGCCTTGTTTGGATCAGAAAGTTGATCCTGTCGAAACTGAAATCCCTGATTTGTACCCTGCTTGTGCAGTTACTAGAGCTATGGCAAAAAGAGCTCTTGAGAGTGATGTTGATCAGGATATTATTCCTTTAGCTGACACATGTATTGGTCAGTCTTTTGATGAGGTCACTTCTTCCTCAGGTATTGATCAATCAAATGGTATTGATCACAGTGATCCTCTTTTGGCAACTCATTCTCTTTGTCCTACTCAGGGTGACAAACGACAATCCCTTGTCGTTGAACAGGAGCAAGATCCCGAGATATCTTGTTTGTTTCAGAAGGCTATTAGTGAAACTGAAGCCACACAAGTTCCAGTGTGTTACTTTGTGAAAAATGGGGTCCTTATGAGGAAATGGAGACCACCTGATGTACCCGCTGGTGACGAGTGGTCAGTGAGCTATCAAATTGTTGTTCCTAAGTCATATCGACAGGAAATTCTTAATTTAGCCCATGAAACTCCTTTGGCTGGTCATTTAGGAGTCCGTAAGACTTATCACAAGATCTTGAATCATTTTTATTGGCCGAAACTCAAAAGTGATGTTTCTAAATACTGCAGATCTTGTCACACTTGTCAAATGGTAGGAAAACCCAATCAGAAGATACCTAAGGCTCATCTGCAACCTATTCCTACATTTGATGAACCATTTAGTAGAATAATAGTAGACTGTGTTGGTCCTTTACCTAAAACCAAGTCAGGCAACCAATACTTGTTGACCATCATGTGTGCATCTACAAGATTTCCAGAGCAATTCCTCTGAGAAATATAAAAACTAAAACTATTGTGAAAGCTTTGGTGAAGTTTTTTACACTTGTTGGCCTTCCCAAATCTGTCCAGTCAGATCAAGGGTCAAATTTTATGTCTGGAATTTTCCAACAAGTTATGCATGAATTAGGCATCCAACAGTTTAAATCTTCTGCCTATCACCCTGAAAGTCAAGGTGCTTTGGAAAGATTTCATCAAACTTTGAAGAATATGATTCGATCATATTGCTTTGATACAGAAAAGGATTGGGATGAGGGTGTTCATTTGTTGTTGTTTGCTGTTAGGGAATCAGTCCAAGAGTCATTGGGTTTTAGTCCCTTTGAACTAGTTTTTGGTCATACTGTCCGTGGACCATTGAAATTAGTGAAATAGAAACTTCTTTCAAATGAAGATTCAAACATTAATCTTCTTGATTATGTATCTGATTTCAAATACAAGTTGTCAAAGGCCTGTGAAGTAGCAAGAACTAATCTTCACACTACCCAGTCAAAAATGAAATTAAGGTATGACAGAAATTCACAGGAAAGGAGTTTTAAACCTGGTGACAAAGTTCTGGCTCTCTTTCCCATACCTCAGAATCCTCTTCAGGCTAAATTTTATGGTCCTTATACCGTTGAAAAGAAAGTAAATGACTTAAATTATATCATTAACACTCCTGGGAGACGGAAACAGAAACAACGTTGTCATATAAATATGTTAAAGGAATATTTTGACAGAGATAGCTCAGCTAATTATTCTGTTAATTTAGTTGTACCTGTCCCACACAGTGAAGATATCAACGATGGAATACAATCAGACTATAGTGACTCTGGTATAACCAATCTTCGGAATTCAGAAATATTGAACAACCTAGACCAGAAACTTTCACATCTACAACAACAGGAAAGAAGTGAACTAAAACAGCTATTACATGAATATGAGGACTTGTTTCCTGATGTTCCAACACGAACAAGTAAAATTTATCATGACGTTGACATTGTAGATTCTGCGCCTGTGAAACAGCATCCTTATAGGATGAATCCTCTCAAACAGAACTATCTGAAGAAAGAAATTCAGTATTTACTGGAGAATGATTTCATAGAACCAAGTAAAAGTAACTGGAGTTCACCATGTATTCTTGTTCCCAAGCCAGATAATACATTCCGTATGTGTACTGACTATAAAAAAATCAACAGTGTCACCAAAACTGATTCATTTCCAATCTCAAGAATGGACGATTGCATTGATAAAATTGGAAATGCGGAATATGTCACCAAGTTTGACCTTTTAAAAGGATTCTGGCAAATTCCACTGACGGAAAGGGCAAAAGAAATTTCAGCATTTGCAACTCCAGATGGACTTTATCAATATAAAGTCATGCCGTTTGGAATGAAAAATTCGCCTGCAACGTTTCAACGTCTGATGAACATGGTAACATCTGGTCTTGATAATTGTGACTCTTATATCGATGACGTCATTATCTACAACAACACCTGGGAAGATCATTTGGAAACCATTCGAAAATTCTTCGATCGACTCAGCGATGCGAATCTGACAATTAATTTGAGCAAAAGTGAGTTTTGCCATGCTTGTGTCACATTTTTAGGACATATTGTGGGACAAGGTCAAGTTAAACCTATAGAAGCTAAGGTCAAAGCTATCTCTGAATTTCAAGTTCCAATTTGTAAAAAGCAACTGATGCGATTTCTAGGTATGGCTGGATATTATCGGAAATTTTGTTCCAATTTTTCCAAAATTGCTGAACCTTTGACAAGTTTATTGAGTAAGAAAACCAAATTTCATTAGTCTGACAAGTGTCAGGAATCTTTTGACAAGTTAAAGGCCATGCTTAAGAATGCACCAGTTCTTTCTGCACCAAATTTTAGCCAATCATTTAAATTATCTGTTGATGCAAGTGATGTAGGGGTTGGTGGAGTATTGATTCAGGAAGACAAAAGTGGTGTGGATCACCCTGTGTGTTCATTTTCTAAAAAACTAAACAAGCACCAGAACAATTATTCCACAATTGAGAAGGAATGTTTGGCTTTGATATTGGCTTTACAGCATTTTGAAGTGTATGTTACCTCAGCTCTTTTTCCAATTATTGTGTACAGTGATCACAATCCCCTTACTTTCATCAACAAAATGAAAGATACAAATCGGAGATTGTTGAGATGGAGTTTGATATTGCAGGATATAACATTGACATTAGACACATCAGGGGAAAAGACAATGTGATTGCAGATGCACTCTCACGTGCCTAGAAATGTAATATTGCTTGATGTAATTAAGTCCAGTATCATAAAACATGTTCTTATGTAATTTTGGTTATTATAGTATTAGATGCATATTCAAAAGAAAGCTTTATTATATAAATCTTTCTTTTTCTTTATGAGGGGAGGTGTTATGTATGATGTTTATATAATATTATATATATTTTAGGAAATTATAAATGTTTCTTCACTTTAATATTTGCTTAAATCTTTATGTTTATTAGGAAAAACATGTTGAACTAGTGTCCTTGAATTAGGTTGTTTTGATCAATATGTTTTCTCAATTTGAAGGTCAAGGTTGAATTTTGTTTACAGTTAGAATTCCATTAAGATGACACACATTCTAGAACATTCTGTCATGTGACCAATCTAGAACATTCTGTCATGTGACCAATCTTTATATATACCATGTTTGGTGGACATTTATTCAGTTTTGACATTACCATCAGTCTTGTAAAGAGCTATTACAGTTGTGAAAATTCATTCCAAATTCTAAGAGAGGAATTATTTTAAATATTCATTGGATTATAACAGTGCTCATAAACTTTTGGATTTTGGATTTTTAATTGACAATTTTGGAATTTATGTGAACTTATTCAGAGATTTTGGAATACTTCATTTTGACTTCAGCACCTCAAGATTTCTAGTACATCAGGACTTTGGAGACCATTGGCACATCATAACATTCAAGGACACAGCGGTGAATTCGGAACATTCTATATTTAGGACTTGTGATTAGAACAATCATTCTTATTGGATTATTAGGATTTCAAAACACATTACTGTAAGTGACTTTTTGATTTTTCATTTTAATTATCTAGTAATAAATTGCTTGTTGATTTTTACTTGATTTGTTGGTTTCACTTTCTTTCTGTTACATTTTTCTTAGACCATAGAGTCGTAACAGTATATAACCACTTAATTAAACTGGAAAATGAATAGGGATTTATTGAAAACAGAAATAGCAATGACCCTATTCTCCGTAATTGATATACTGAAAACAGCAAACGACTAAATCTATTAGATTTCTTCCAATCGACAAAGCAGACAGTTTGCGAATTAAATGAAAGATGATTACATGGCTTCAAACGGAATTAGACCTTTCACTGGACTATCATTTAAGCTATGTTTGATAACTTTCAAATATATCGATTTTAAAACGACAACAGAAAATATGGAGGAAGCAGACAAATGGCGAAGCCAAAGGCACTCGTGCGGATCATGGCCTCTGGAAAGCCGAACACGGAAACAAATGTTTAATAAAAAACTCTTTTCTGGTTGTTTGTTTTATTTTTGTTTCAGATGCATTTTGTACCTCTAACAATCATTGTTATGACAACTCAAATTGTACGAGAGTCTGTCAACCATACAAGGTCGATATAGAAAAACAAACTAGGGAATACTGTTCAACATCTACCCAATAATGAAGTTAGCCATCTTGAATAATTCGACTGTTCTATTATGTTCTTGTATCTCCTTCTTTGATGACATCTTATCATTTTGTATCTATTTCGCCGGATATCATATATGCTCTATCTGACCGGTGGAAGCATTTGTTTTGCTGATCCAGATCATAAAGTTGGAAAGAAGCACAAAGAATGAATTGACCAATGCGTAAATCATCATTAACACCTTCAAGTTAAGTAAAGTTTAGCCACTTTAAGTAAAGCTCAACAAATGGAACACCGGGAATTTTAAATGGTGTATCATGTTTAATATTTTGTTTAAATGCGGATAACATTTAACTTCTTTATTTTGATTTAATCTTAAATTTTAATCATTGTGCCGTTTGTGTCTCGTGTATTCATTTTCGTGTTCTGTTTTCCTTTATCTATTTTCATGATCCTCTTTATTGTATTCTCTTTTGACTTCTTTGCAGTATTAAACTCCTTTTAACTGTACTAATTTTTATAGCAAGGTTTACTGTAACTGCTGGTTCTGTACAAGCCAGACACGTCTTTTTTAATTTCACATATTGTACATACTGTTTTTATTTACCCAATTACATTTCAAATTAATTTTTACTATATTGAAAGATTGTGCTTTGCAAACACGCACCCTATGAGATGACTTAGAACTATCGTTTTTATTATATTGAAATCACGAGAAGTTAATATTTCATATTTCTTTGTAAAACAAATAGAAGGTGAGCAAGACAAAGAAGGATAAAAAATCAAAGGTCAGCAAAGAACCTGAAAAGACTAAATCACAAATGCAAAGGATCCTCTTAGAATTTAATATGGAAGACAACTTGGAAAACATTCACATTCATTTATAAAAGTCACAGCTGAAGTTTGAAGAAAGAACAACAAAAGTCTATTACATCACAAGATGCTGCAAGCACACTATGTGAAAACAATGATACAAGTTCATGAAGTAAAAACAAAATGCTATCTGACAGATGGTGGAATAGAGTTTCGGACAACTTGTTTATGTGGATAAAAAGTAAAGTTGTTCCTTCACAAACGTTTCAAAATCCAGTTGCAACAGACGTTGAAGTCGAACGAAGTTCGTCACTGCAGGTGAGGTATTCCAGGGAAGAATGGGATCCACCGTTAAAAATTAATAATCAACACAAAATTAAATTGTGCTGTGCACATGTACAATAGGTACAATCCTAGAATCCAATACCATGAGTGCTTGAACCTTTTCATGTAATAAACAGTATATCTTGTAACAATAGAAAAATGGCGAGTGAAACAAAACAATATTATTAACTCCGTTTACAATACAGAACCTAAATCTTCTCACAACTGCATACAGCATGCGTTTGAAGAAGTTGTATAAGATGCCAACAGGTTCACCGTTAAACATTGAAAAATTCCAAAACAAATTATTCCATGTTCACTTTGTTCGCAACTGGCTACCTGATAACATATGAACTTTAACCGAATAAAATTGTTCACACTGTACAAAGGTAATACAAATTACATTGCTAAATGCTTTCACTTTTTGGAATAATAACTAGCATAGTTTTTGCCTACAATCAAATGTTGACTGAAACTAAAATCAGGATGAATACAATTTACCATGCAACATTAAAGTCTGCTCTAACGGTAGCCTTCAGCATGCTTTTGGAAAAGCTAGTGTTGTTTATAATTGGTATACTACGATCAAACACGGATACTGAAGAAGTTGTGAAGTTAGTTATTCCAGTATCTTTAAGTCAGTTCACAACTGACTACCTGATAGCAAATGTACTTTTACATGACAAAATTGTTACGCAATCATTGAGTACACCAAAGGACTGCACATCTGGTGTACGTGCATAGTATCGGCACACATGCAAAGCATGAATACATTTCCCCCACCCCCATGTTAAAATCCAAATATAACCTAAAACATTTACAACAGTAAAATTTAAACCAGTAAAATTATCTACCACTCCAAAGATATGGGGGAAAAAGTGCTAATTACAACGACTTTTAAATCCTACAATGCAACTAGGCAATGGTCTTAATTTTAGACTGCAACAAGTTAAGGTTAAAAAACAGTTGGTCATTGAGATCAAACAATATATAGGTGTGACAAATGACAAAGTTGCATATAAAGTTTTAAACTGGGTGTAGGCAAACCTTATTACAGTTTCAGTTGGTATGGGTGAAGTAGCAGCTGTACTATATTATGTTACAGGAGTAGCTTCCGCTGTAATTGTTCGTTTTGATTTTTGGTGTACCAATAATAGGATTTGTGGTCAAAAGCTTTCAAGAAGTTGATATACACCAAAATTGTAAAACAATATGAAATAGTAACTTCTTCCATGAGTAAGTTGAACAGTATTAACATGGTAAGCAAAGTGATCAGTGACAATAAAATCAAGTTTATTTTTGTCATCAATGAGTACAACAGATATAAAGAGTTTTTTTTTTTAATGCAATCAAGAAACAAACAAACAATACAGAAATCAAAGACAGAGATGAATTGAAATAAAAAACAAGAGAAAAAAAATGGAAGAAAGGAAGAAATTCAAAGAGAAATACATTTGGAGAAGCTTATTGGGAACAGACAGTCTATAATCGTGCCGAAGGGACATCAACAATTCCTGACCTGCAATGTGTGCCTTCGTCACAACATAGGATACAAGTGGAACAGAAAAACTAACTATTGTTTGCGTGAAATTCTTCTATACAAATGGAAAGTTATATTACAATCGAGAGACAATCTAACAAAGAAGTCTATCTCCAAAAGCCAACTGACAACATAAATCTCAATCTATGTAGATCGTTGCAAGGAATACAGTTTTTCTGTTGCCACTGCAATATTTCCATTTAACTGAAAAACAAAATATTTACTTACATACATAACATTAATGAAGCCAGGACTGTTTTGATCCCTGATGGCTTGTACAACCTTGAGATATAAATGTAAAAAGTCAAAATGGGAATGACTGCCAATGGCGACAAAGAAAAATGTGTAGCTGTTGAATGTCTGAAATTCAAAACTTAAAATCCCTCTGAATATCAATTACGCAGTATATTCTCCAACAAGAACGACAAATCATTTGGATTCTATGGCCTGAGAATTATATTGGCATCTGATAAATCTAAAACACCTTGTCAATTTACAAACCCAAACGTGTATACAGTTAACTTGATCAAATCAGTAACACTAAAAACTAATTAATTGGTAAGTATTCTAATTTGTTAGAGTCTTTCCTGGTGTGAAAAAATAGTAACTTTCCTTTTTATCTAGTTAAAGGTTATTACAAAAAATACAGAAGGGTACATTGAACTGATTGAATATAAGCATTAGAAACGAAGATAGAAAAGTATACAAGTATTAGATTTTCACGGCATACCTGTAGTATATTTTTTTTTTTTTCATACAAATTAAAGAGCGTTGGCATGATGATTGAAACTACAATATCTTTAAGAGGTGCTAGAGTTGTCAAATGCATAATTTTAACCACCTAACTTTAAAGAACAGTTACTTTAGGAAACGTTCCGGTTGTTTGGCACTCAGTTTTAGGGGTTGGGAGCGGGCGCCGGCTCCGCTCCCTCCACTCAACCCCGATCGACCCTTGGTGTGTTCAATTTATTTGATCCGGATTTTTTTGCACTTTTGATGGATGTTAATGTATCTGTTGTTTACAAGCTTTTGTAGCATATAAATTGCACAGGTTGAAGGCAAAACCATTGTAACGTATGGTAAATAAATAACTCCTGAAAAACATGAAAAGATACCACAAGTAGTTAAATACCTCAATCCAACACATTACGGTATCACATACACCCCGAGTAACATCAAATCGGACAAACTTTACAGATATTAATAACAAAGCTAAGTCCAAATACTTGATTGTACCAGGAAGTTGTTTCGTCACGTTTGATATGAAGGTAAAAGAAGATGGTGGCAAAGCAATGGTAAAAAAATTAGGTAGAATGCTTGTGAAATATATCACCATATCCTATAGAAATGGTGATCTTTAGTTGAATGGAGAGAACATATTCAGGAAATACAAAGATTTGTCGTTGCCAGTATCTGTTAAAACAAAAAAAAAATAGAATTGAACAAGGTATCCAAAAAGATAAATAATGTTTCGATCTGGGGCTGGTAATGCACAAAATATTGGTACTAAGCTATAGAGTAGGCGGTGTGTGTTACAAAGTTTAGAATACCACTTGACTTCCACATCCTAACTGATCATTGCCCACTGCATCCCTATGCTCTTCCACATGATTTGAGATTTCACATAACAGTTGCGAAAATCTCTAAACTGGTTTAACTGATGTTGACAATTTTTTTAAATTTTACAACTGAAACTTCTTCAGGCATAATATCCATCGAATTATGTGCATTGTAACTTGTGTTCCGATACTTTTCTGCTGTATAAAAAAAGCATATTTTTACATATTCTTTTTTTTTCTGTCCGTGACGTTTTGTTTATCTGCGATGACACAAATCTTTAAAAACTATTTATTCCAGTATAAAACTGTTGATGTTCTCTTTTTCCCCCGACATCTATCAAACCAAAGACTGTATCTGAATTGTATTTTGATGGCTGATACCTATCTATGTGCAATTATAAATATTCAGCCCTACCAAATATCCAGCTTGTACTTTGTTTATTTCCTGTCGAAATCTGGAAAGTAAAATCTCAAATAAACGTTTAATAACATTATCGATTTCGACTCTGTTCATATGCATTATGGTAATAGATAGTTCTTTTGTAAAAACAAAAGTCTGTACTTTCTTTTGCCCTTCTTAAATAGGTTGTTTATTAGTCTGACAGTTGTCTTGTTGAGCTTTAACAGAAGAAAATTGTCGAAATTTTCTACTGATGATCTTCTTCAAACACAGTTCGATGTCATTAAAAATTCGTACAAATCTTTATTGTTGCCGCCGTAAAATCTATATTCATTTACACTATGATTTAATGAATCTCTGAGTCTATCCGGTATGATTTGTCTCATCATCCGCCTTAATTCTATTTTAGTTGAAAACGTAGTAAAGGTGGTTGTAATTATTTTCTCATTTGTTTTAGTATCGGCATATCAGTTATCGATGTTTTCATTTGTACATATTGCACTAAAAATGTGTGTATATATATATATATATATATATATATATATATATATATATATATATATATATATATATATATATATATATATATATATATGTATATATATATATATATATATATATATATATATATATATATATATATATATATATAACTTATTTTGTATGTACATGTATGTGTGATATTTGATCTTTATAATAAATTTCAGGAATAGCCCATCTGCCACTTCTGATCTGTCGGGGGGGGGGGAGGCAGGCATTCATACCGCTAACAGAAACACGATTCGTCCGTTTTTCTAACGGTGTTTTGGGAGGGTCGTCGGCTCAGGTTTCTTATGTCAAATCATCCGTGAATATCAAAGAGGTACGGGTTAGATGCCCTACCAGGCCAGCTTGGGTCGGCTGCCTCAGTGTGTCAGTGGAAAAGGCACTTAGCTCACATTTCCCATAATGTGTTTAAAGTTCCGTTAAAACCAACAAAAACAAACCAAATCAATTACACGGTTGAATTAACTCACCATTGGAGCTTCTTAATCGAAAGGTTAAAAGCTCTGAAAGTAATGCAATCTGTGTAAATAGTTTATCCGTCTGCAGAGATTCAGCCCTACCAAACCCCTATCTACTATAAGGTGTGCGCAGTTTCACATGTCCCATAATCTGAACTACGAGTAATATCAACTCACACTCTTGGCACTGATTTGATATCATACCTTCACCCCACCCCACCCTTGACTCGAGACATTCAGCCCCAAAACACTGTCCTACTTGCCGATGAATCGACGAGAAAGAGTAGGTGTGCTCAATTATATACCTCTGGCATGAACCAAACCGCTTACCTTTCGATCTGTAATCCCGCACGATATACCTAGACAAAGCAGCCTCAGTTACTAACACGGTAAAAATAAATTGTAGCTTTTCCCATACACTGACATTTCGTATTCGCTGCGATCACATCCAAGCAGCTTCGCTAGTGATCGTACTAAAGGTAGATCACGATCATTCACTGAAATCAATCACGTTTGTTAATTTTTGCCATACTACAATCATACCATTTGATCATCTCCAGTTATTGTAATAGTAAGATTTCTAATAGCACACTAGTAAGAACTCTGCTAGAGTAGTATACATAAAGAGAGATCTTGAACTGGAATTTCTCTATGTATTCATTTATTTATTTTGCCTCGCCCACATGAAAACAATGTGTAGTCGTATTAATTTGTACTATTACGCCAGAGTTCCCTATATTTCTCTTAGTCTATGACAAACATGGAGTTCATTTCGTAGGTCAGAAACCTTTGGATCTACTTTTGTCTATAGATACGGAAAAGAAGAGAAAAGGACCTATGCCCGTGGGCTTACAAATAAGTGCATATGGTACATGCCTTTAAAAACATATACACAGAAAAGGTATGCACACAGTTCAATCTAGCAAATTACATATGGCAGCATGCTTGCTGCTGGTGAAACAGAAGGTAATATATATATATATATATATATATATATATATATATATATATATATATAGATATATATATATATATATATATATATATATATATATATATAAAGCATTAACCTCTCTTGGTGAGACGGAATGAAGTTCTGTGTTAGTCATGTGTGTAATCATGGATAGTCAGTGTGAAGTCTTCAATGCGAAGTCTTCCATGTAATTGTTGGTGTATGCCAACATGCATGCATGTGTGTGTGCGTACGTGCGTGTGTGTGTTGAAGATCCTTACCCTAATCCCAGTCTGAATGCAGCATGAAAAAGAGGGGAAAAGTTTATAGACAGACATGAATACGGTTGAAAATCATCAATAAAGCAATCCTATAATCAGCAAAACTCAAAATTCCTTCTGGAGTTGCAAGCTCAGTTAGACATAACTTCTAATCAAAATGCAACCCATTTTCAACTCTTTAATATGCTAGACAGATCCTATATATCTCCTAATATAAGTACATGTAAATAAAAAGACAAGCAGATACACAGATAGTTGGAGATACAGAGAGACATACATATACATATACAGAGTTATGAAGACAAATGGAAAGACATATATATATATATATATATATATATATATATATATATATATATATATATATATATATATATATACGTGCGTGCGTGTGTGTATTAATGGACAAACCGGCAGTTGGACGGATAGGCGGTCGAACCGAGAGACAAATAGAGAAAGTGAGAGAGCGCTAAATGGGTCCACAGACAGCCAGACAGTCATTAACAGACAGAAAATCAGACCGATACCTGTCAATTAATCCTTGTAGACATGGAGTTTCGCAGAATGTGTGTTGACATGGAAGAAGTTTAGGATTTTTAAAGCGGTCCAGGCATATTGGGCATCTGAGGAGGTCATTAATATGTTGTGCCGAGTAACTCAATTCTTCCTCATCCTCTGTGTCTACCATGGCTGCCATGCCTTCCTTTTATTCCAGTGACGCAAATTTTATTTCAGTTTTTAGGCTTCCACACTTTGTATCTGAAAATAAATAAACAAATACGATTTTAATTGAATATGCATTGGAATAATTTCTTTGGTGAAATAAAAAGTTTTAAGAGGTGGAGGGTGGGGGTGTACATGAAAGAATGTGTGCTTCTGCTAATGCAGCCTGAGGGTATAATTAATAAAGGATAAAATTACAAGAGGATGAGGATTTTAGGCATTGAGGACGAAAATTTGTCCTCTTGACATGAAAAGGTCGAGTGGACTGGAGTTTTTTGTTTGTTTTTTTTTTGCTTTGTGGGGTTTAACGCCATTTTTCAGCACATGACAGGCTATACATGGCGGCCAGTATATTTGGTGGAGGAAACCAGGAGAGACCCTTGGAGGAACCACCGACCCACGGGAAGCTACTGGCAAGCTTTCCCACATACCCACGTTGGTCGAAGGTCGAGTGGAGGCAAAGCGTACCATCTTAATCTGCCATTAAAAAAGTTTGTTTCATGATCCATTCAGATTTGAATTGAAGAGTATGTATGTATGTATGTATGTATGTATGTATGTATGTATGTATGTATGTATGTATGTATGCATGCATGCATGCATGCATGCATGCATGCATGCATGTATGTATGTATGTATGTATGTATGTATGTATGTATGTATGTATGTATGTATGTATGTATGTATGTATGTATGTATGTATGTATGTATGTATGGATGGATGGATGGATGTATGTGTGTGTGTGTGTATGTATGTGTGTGTGTGTATGTATGTATGTATGTATGTATGTATGTATGTATGTATGTATGTATGTATGTATGTATGTATGTATGTATGTATAGGGTTTAACGGCACATCAGCACAACCTTGACCGTACAGTGTCTAGTAAGCTTAGACATAAAAAAAGGCTTACACAACAAAAAAGGTTTAAACAACAAAAAAAGGCTTACATAACAAAGATAAAGGCAGAAAAGAGTAAATTCCTTAAGATACAAAGTAAAATTACAAAGTCCAAGACCTTCTGTGTGTGAACATCATCAACAGGACGCGTCCCAGGTCATCAACAGGACGCGTCCCAGGTCATCAACAGGACGATTCCCAGATCATCAACAGGACGCGTCCCAGGTCATCAACAGGACGCGTCCCAGGTCATCAACAGGACGCGTCCCAGGTCAAAAGGGTTGCCTTCATTAGTCGCCTCTTACGACATACAGAAGGGCGCATATGGCCTATTCTACATCCCCGACATACAGAAGGGCGCTTATGGCCTATTCTACATCCCCGACATACGGAAGGGCGCATATGGCCTATTCTACATCCCCGACATACGGAAGGGCGCATATGGCCTATTCTACATACCCGACACACAGAAGGGCGCATATGGCCTATTCTACATCCCCGACATACGGAAGGGCGCTTATGGCCTATTCTACATCCCCGACATACAGAAGGGCGCATATGGCCTATTCTACATCCCCGACATACGGAAGGGCGCATATGGCCTATTCTACATCCCCGACATTCAGAAGGGCGCATATGGCCTATTCTACATACCCGACATACAGAAGGGCGCATATGGCCTATTCTACATCCCCGACATACAGAAGGGCGCATATGGCCTATTCTACATCCCCGACATAAGGAAGGGCACATATGGCCTTTTCTACATCCCCGACATACAGAAGGGCGCATATGGCATATTCTACATCCCCGAGCCCGCAGGGGATTGAAAGATTGAAAAGAATATCTTCTTAAACAAAAATAATAAATACTTGATTACCTTTACGTTCACGAGTACCTGATTACCTCTACGTTCATGAATACTTGATTACCTCTACGTTCATGAATACCCGAATACCTCCACGTTCATGAATACCCGATTACCTCCACGTTCATGAATACCTGATTACCTCTACGTTCATGAATACCTGATTACCTCTACGTTCATGAATACCTGATTACCTCTACATTCATGAATACCTGATTACATCAACGTTCATGAATACCCGATTACCTCTACGTTCATGAATACCGGATTACCTCTACGTTCATGAATACTAATCTAGCATAATCTCAAGAACTGCATGCATTCCCAGTGTTCCAAAAATAAGACAAATTAAGTCAAAGTGTGTAATGTTCTGTAACAACCCCTAAAGAGATGGTCAAGAACGAATCACACGTGAATAGGTTTTACGTCTCCTTTATTCCGACTCCACTCCATAACTAACAGTAACTTTATATCCTGAATACAATGCTAGATGAAGGCGTGTCTAAGTACGATTGGCATCACAAGTACTGACCACTACAATGTGCATGTGTGTCGAATGTATTTGGATATTTTAATTAACATCTGGATAACAGCTGCAATCCGCATAGTTATCATACATGGAGGGAACCATTGTCAGAAAACAAAAAGGTACCTGTCTCTGTAACTCGCAAGTCTATTTCTTTTACCATCTTCACTTTTGTACAGTTAATAATTTATTTACTCTTGGTTGTGCTTTCTTGACTCTGTGTATATGTTTTTCCTTCCTCTCAGTTGACTTCAGTTTTACTCTACACAGAGCTATGTTAGTCTCATCTCATTTGTCCGTCTGTTCTTTTCTAAATCTGTTAGTAACTCGCTGTTTCTCGGAGACAGTATCATACTATTCGTTACTTTAGAGCGAATATTCTTATGACTCTCGATCCATCTGTCTGTCTCTCTGTCTGTCTGTCTCTGAGTATCTTATGTCTGTTAAAAAGTATATTTAGTAAAGTAACTTTTGAAATAAAGTATTTCCAACTTGTTAAAATTTTATTGCGATATGTTCCATTTAATTTATTTACATTCCATGCATATACAAAATTAGATCCAAATGCATGATAATATATAGAAAAATAAAAACATATAATATTTATAGTGACAATCTTATTCGAACAACACAGTCATCTCTGTCCTCATTAAAAATGTAATATGCATACTTACAAACAGCACAAAGTCCTTTATGAAGACAAAAGTCTGTTCAACTCACACCTGCTGTAGCTTCATGTATACCATTTAATCCACACAGAAAATCACATACAATTTTACATTGAATAACTTTGGGAAGATATGTACAAAAGATGGCTAGCCCCAGCTATTGCGTAAATAGAAGGAGTTTGTAAACAAAGGACTCTGAGAATGCCTCATAAACAAAGTTAACGACGCCACTCTGAATCATATGAGGGGCAGGTTGCCAAATCCACCAAAAATAAATGTTTGCCTGCTACCACCCTCTTGGATGTCATAATGACCAATTTACTGCAGGCTGCCATTGGGATTTCCACCACTGTAGCTAAGGCTGGGCGATCAGGTGTTAAAAGATATTGAAAATAACTTAGTTGTTCCAAAAGTTGGACTGAATCCCCTCCAATGTTTTGGCTAATATTATTGATGATCAAAGTAATAGTGATATGTGAGGAATTTGTGAAGCAGTCTACAAAGATGCTGAGGCTGATATGGAGAGAGGATAGAGGCTCAGTAGGGAGGGGAGGAGGTACTACAGTTGTGAGGCCTCCTATGGGTGATGATGATCATCATTTTGTTTCCTGCATTCAATACTCATTGCATTAGCCTTTCACTTTATTCTTATAATAGCATCGTACATCATCTAGAAACAAGGTTCACCTTTCCAGCCCCTTGCCCTGACATGGTATACGGTATGGCAGCTATATGGCACAATACTGAGACAGAGGGGAGGAGTTTGACCTCTTTCCCAGTTTACTGAACTGTTATAATGTCAGAGGAACAAATACATAGAAACATTCCACAGCTGCGTGTGAGCCAATTTTGTCAGTGCAAACAAATGAAAACATTACACACGTACGTGAATGTTTCTGATGTCGATAGCACATATATAGAGAACTTAAAGATCTTTTTTTTTTGTTTTACGCAGAAATATGAAATCTGACCCATGCATGCTATATGAAGTGTGAACCTCGACCAGAGCGCATACATTGCCAGTGTCCACTGACAGTAGAACATATTTTTGTCGAGTGTGTCGATTTCCACCTTTTCAGACAAAAGTGTGTGTGTGTGTGTGTGTGTGTGTGTAAACTCAGTTATGAAGCTTTTGCATGGTGTACTACCAGATATAATGTTTAACTCGTTTTAAAGAATGCTGTTTATATATATATATATATATATATATATATATATATATATATATATATATATATATATATATATATATATAGAGAGAGAGAGAGAGAGAGAGAGAGAGAGAGATATATATATAGATAGTTATATATATATATATATATATATATATATATATATATATATATATATATATATATATGACCCTATCATTTTAAGGATTTCACATTTTTTCTACCTGTACCTTTTATTTATATACCTTGTACAGAATGTTAACACCGTTACCTATATATTTTATGCTGCAGAAGTACATGTTACCGTGTATTTGGAAGCGATTTGCTACTTTGTGCTCCATATTCCTAATACCACTGTGTCTATCGGAATACACAACTTTATTATAAAGAGTTCTCCCTTTCTGTGAAATGATTTAAATTACATCATCATTTTAGAAAGATTTATGGATCTTATTCACATGTGGACTTTCTGTCGAAACACATGCCATATTGCAGGTACCTTTTTACTAATTTTCACGTGTTGGTTCTTCTGAAAAAATAAACAAGTAAACATTGACGTGCTCTGTTATACGTCTTTACTTGGTTTCTTAATCCAGAAAAGTAAATGCGTAAAAACTGCATCATTCATTTTCACTGCAATTTAATAAATACATTTATGCAAACCAATTTATTCTGGTACATCCTACATACTACTTCCATTTCTAAAATGGGGGGGGGGGGGGGATTACTGCTAGAATAAATTCTGCAATCATAACGACATTATTTTTCCTCTTGAATGAGCAACACTTGATGTAAACAAAGATCGATATTGCTTAACCGAGGCGGTGCTCAATTAATGACGTCACATGTCATGCAGGTCACTGAAAACTCACAATGGCCACATAACCTCCCTGAGCAATCGAAGCATCTTCAGCCTTTTCCGTTTCTTCTGGCTTGATAGAAGGGGCTGAGGTTGCTCCGATTGTCCCGTGAGTTCTATTACAACTACTGCTTAAATTGCGTGTATCTAACAAATTACACAAAGAAATTTGATTTTTTAAATATTTTTTTTTAAACATTTTTTTCCATCCTGAAAAATTCTATCATATGGCTTCAAAATAGCGTTTGGTTAAATTTTATCGTTAAAGCTAAGTGATCGGGTTTTGCTGAAAACAGTATCACTCCTTGTAAACTGGATACGCGAGACCCAATTTTGTATGGGTATGGTTAAGTTCTGTTTATGATACAATATACTCCGGTTCATAGGTACGGGTTTTTTTTTTCATTAATTAAATTCTTTTTTTTATATCAAGAGCCTCAATAAATGGTTTGTCAATACTGCCTCGTGTATTGACCTCTTATTGTTATTTGGTGTTTAGAAAGACAAACCCACAGACGTTACTAAAATGAATTGTGCCACCCTCTATACATAAAGCGGTTATTATTATTAACTATCGTAAGTTAAAATTAAAATACGGTAATTTTACAGATGTGGTCTAACGAGTATTGTTCAAAATCAAAACAGCAAATGATATGCACTGCATCTGCATATCAGATTTGTCTCTTAAATCTCTCTTTAACATTGGAAAAAAAAAACAAAAACAAAAAAAAAACAAGATGAAACCCAAAACAAACAAAAAAAAAAAAAAACATTTGTTTGGTATTTTCTGTCTGATAATATCGATGACTGTAAAGTTAAGACTGGGGCCTGGTTGCTTGGGCCTGACTTGTGAAGAGGCTTCGAAAATGTCTACCTCAAATCTTACATCAAAGTAAGAACTACCAACAATGTTTAACAGCTTATTTATGATTAAAGGGGAAAAATGGCAGAAATTCGCTTTTACTTGGCTGTTGGGCAAACAAAGCCAACAGAATTAAATCTGACACCTAAAGTCCTACTGAAGTCAAATAATGTATACATACAAATGTTCATATGTAGTAATTTTATGAAAATATATACAGCTATTAGGAAGCAACACGATGGTCTGCTTGCTCTTTAGTGATGCCAGAACCGGTAAATTACAGATGCGTAAAGATACTTGTATTCCAGTCTCAAATTTATTTGCTATTAGTGTTTCTTGGCTTCCTGCATATCTCACTTGTATGAGACCTTCAAAAACAAAAAGAAACAAAATTTAAATTCTCATTACATTTACAATGATACTGGCTCATGTATGCATCAAATGATAACATGTAAAACTGTTGTATTGTGCCTGCTCAACACGATCATCTCTCGCACACTGTCTCATGTATGCATCAAATGTTAACATGTAAAAGTTGTGTTGTGCCTGCTCACACGATCATCTCTTGCAACCGTCGTATGTATGCGTCAAATACGTGAACATGTAAAACTGTTGTGTTGTGCCTGCTCACACGATCATCTCTCGCACACTGCCTCATATATGCATCAAATGTGAACATGTAAAACTGTTGTATTGTGCCTGCTCACACGATCATCTCTCGCACACTGTCTCATGTATGCATCAAATGTTAACATTTAAACTGTTGTGTTATGCCTGCTCACACGATCATCTCTCGCACACTGTATGCATCAAATGTTAACATGTAAAACTGTTATATTGTGCCAGCTCACAGGATCATCTCTCGCACACTGTCTCATGTATGCATCAAATGTTAACATGTAAAACTTTTGTATTGTGCCTGCTCACACGATCATCTCTCGCACACTGTCCCATGTATGCATCAAATGTTAACATGTAAAACTGTTATATTGTGCCAGCTCACAGGATCATCTCTCGCACACTGTCTCATGTATGCATCAAATGTTAACATGTAAAACTGTTGTATTGTGCCTGCTCACACAATCATCTCTCGCACACTGTCCCATGTATGCATCAAATGTTAACATGTAAAACTGTTATATTGTGCCTGCTCACACGATCATCTCTCGCACACTGTCTCGTGTATGCATCAAATGTTAACATGTAAAACTGTTGTATTGTGCCTGCTCACACGATCATCTCTCGCACACTGTCTTCGTGTATGCATCAAATGTTAAAATGTAAAACTGTTATATTGTGCCTGCTCACACGATCATCTCTCGCACACTGTCTCGTGTATGCATCAAATGTTAACATGTAAAACTGTTATATTGTGCCTGCTCACACGATCATCTCTCGCACACTGTCTCATGTATGCATCAAATGTTAACATGTAAAAGTGTTATATTGTGCCTGCTCACACGATCATCTCTCGCACACTGTCCCATGTATGCATCAAATGTTAACATGTAAAACTGTTGTATTGTGCCTGCTCACAGGATCATCTCTCGCACACTGTCTCATGTATGCATCAAATGTTAACATGTAAAACTTTTGTATTGTGCCTGCTCACACGATCATCTCTCGCACACTGTCCCATGTATGCATCAAATGTTAACATGTAAAACTTTTGTATTGTGCCTGCTCACAGGATCATCTCTCGCACACTGTCTCATGTATGCATCAAATGTTAACATGTAAAACTGTTGTATTGTGCCTGCTCACACGATCATCTCTCGCACACTGTCTCATGTATGCATCAAATGTTAACATGTAAAACTGTTGTATTGTGCCTGCTCACAGGATCATCTCTCGCACACTGTCTCATGTATGCATCAAATGTTAACATGTAAAACTGTTGTATTGTGCCTGCTCACACGATCATCTCTCGCACACTGTCTCATGTATGCATCAAATGTTAACATGTAAAACTTTTGTATTGTGCCTGCTCACAGGATCATCTCTCGCACACTGTCTCATGTATGCATCAAATGTTAACATGTAAACCTTTTGTATTGTGCCTGCTTACAGGATCATCTCTCGCACACTGTCTCATGTATGCATCAAATGTTAAGATGTAAAACTGTTGTATTGTGCCTGCTCACACGATCATCTCTCGCACACTGTCCCATGTATGCATCAAATGTTAAGATGTAAAACTGTTGTATTGTGCCTGCTCACAGGATCATCTCTCGCACACTGTCCCATGTATGCATCAAATGTTAACATGTAAAACTGTTGTATTATGCCTGCTCACAGGATCATCTCTCGCACACTGTCTCATGTATGCATCAAATGTTAACATGTAAAACTGTTGTATTGTGCCTGCTCACACGATCATCTCTCGCACACTGTCCCATGTATGCATCAAATGTTAACATGTAAAACTGTTATATTGTGCCTGCTCACAGGATCATCTCTCGCATGTTCAACTTATGAACTAGTATTTAGTCTATAATATACAATTTTAACCTTTTTCATCGTAAATATAGCACAAATCGATGTCCCTTTTCGTTCCATTATAAATTGCATACAAGATGTTCTTTCATTCAAAACAGGAGATTGCTAACTTCCACATATCTTTAGTTTTAACCGTATAAAACCGGAGTTAAATGAATCTCGCGTATCCAGGTTTCAAAGGGTGAGTATAAAACTCACAATATGTAGTCTAACAGAGACTACAATAAATACGATGCTTTATTTACAGTCCTTTATCCAGTATTGGTGTTTCTACCACTCGGTGGCAGAACGCACTGGCATGTATCTAAGACATATCCAACAGTCTCTTATTGAGCGCGGTAAGATTTTGAATGCAGATAAGGCAAGCTTCATGGAGATAAAGGATTATCAGATTACTACCACAATATTCAGTACCGCTGTAACGTTCACACGTGTAAAAGACATCGTTTCGTGATATACGTTTACCAAACCCGCTCTCCGTTTAAACGATAAATAAAGCAATTAGCTTTCCAATATGTTTTGTTTTCCTGCAAGAGGAAAATAATGTATGTATCGGCTCAGAATCCTTGTCTGTCTTCAGAAAGTAACTTTTGAGACGACCGCCACTGCTAGGCACGAGAGCCACTGACTAAAGTTGTGAAAATAAAAAAAGTCCCGCTTATTATTTTGGCATAGGCGTAAAGGCTGACTAACCTCCATATATCCGAACTATTTATTAACACTGAACGAGAAAATCAAGAAAATGTATATTACTGTTTGCTTGTAAATTCTAGGTGACCGAATTTGCACGTTTCTGCATTATCTCCCAGAGATAAAACTGTAGCGAGTTTAAGATTTTTTCAAGAGTGTAGTCATGGAATATACATTGTGTAAACTATTGTTCTACATAGTACAAATGATGTTGAAGTTAATTTTTGTACCAGGACAGACTCAACTCTGCTGGATATGGAAAGGTAAGTTTGATTCTTGCTTTAATCTTGATAACATTGATGATATTGATGGAATCGTTAGAGCATAGTCTGTTCGTATTCCATAATACACGTCGTCTTGCTGAAGTTTCGAGGTACAAAGTTTGAGCCGAAGCATAGGCGAACAGTAAATATTTTTTAAAAATTTATTTATTTAAACGTGACAAGTAATCTGAATTATTATAGAAAATACTTATTTTCGGACTTAGTTTAGAAGACTTTACATATCCTGTCAATATCTTTTATGAAAACAATCCACATTTGTCAATTGCCAGTTCTAACATGCAAGTGAATTAATCGCGTTTAAACGGAATTGTTTCGTGTTTGTTTGCTTTTTATTAAACGTGACAATTTTAATTAAGAATAGTTAAATGTCTGGCACAATTCTGTTGTCTGCGTGTCTGTGAAAATATTGTATTTATCCAAATATCCACCAAATCTGGCATTAACCCCACAGTTGAAGCCCGCAGTGGTCGTACTTTAAGAGATTTTGAAAGATCTGGCCCCGCCATAAAAAAAAATGTTACTCTGGACTTGGACATCCTGCTCACAACTGAAAAATGTAGCCTTTTGATTGGACAGGGTATTTTTGAGTAAGAGTTGGAGTCGATTAAAGGTTTGTTGAGGAGATGCATCGAACTTAACAAATTAGGAAGAAATTCATTTATGTAGTCTGTCAACAGTAACAATCCACTTTGGCACAAAATCTTCATATTGGAAGAGTGCATCAACTGCACCACAAATTTGGATTTGCACAAATAAACATTGTATGGTATGTCATCCATCATGAAACGGGTGTTCAGTCAGATCGGCGATCACTCGGTGACATTCCGCAAACTACAAATCTTTCTTAAAGAATAAAAATGTAAAAAAATAAACAACGGACAATTTATGGCATTACAAAATTATTTGCTAGTGGAGTATTTGTGGGAACTGATGCTTACAACATGTATTTGTGTGTGGTGAACTGCAAGTCCCACGAGGAAACTGTCATATTGTATTAAATTTAATTTAGTCTAGCTGTCTAAATATATTTTATTATAAGCCCTTTATCAGTTACAAAGCAGAATCAAAGACAAGTACTTTTCTTATCTAATTAGTACATTACGAAGACTAATATAGATGCAATACCTATAGTTTCAATTATTTAAGAACAGTTATTCTAGTTGCAATACAGTTTGAAAATGACTCCATTCCAATGGCAGTATAGGGGCCCCGGGTGGCCGAGTGGTCTAAGGCGCTCGCCTTTACCGATCACTGCCATCTCACCTCTGTCCGCGTGGGTTCGAGTCTCGGGCTTGGCCAATGTGGTTATGTGAGAAAGCTTGCCAGTAGCTTCCCGTGGGTCGGTGGTTCTTCCCGGAATTTTCCCGGGGTCTTCCTCCACCAGATATACTGGTCGCCGTGAATAGCCTATCATGTGCTGAAAAATGGCGTTAAACCCATAAAAATAAACCAATGGCGGTATAAACATACTCAGACTGTTAATAACTTTTTAAAGCCAGAGAGAATATTATTTTTATATTGGATGTCTGATACATCATGAAATTTCAAAACAGCACGATTATAAAGTATAAAAATACAATCAGTTATACGTCAGAATTTGACAATAGTACATGCATTCTTATTTCTAGCACTCATGAAGCTGAATTTCAGAATTTGTTAATAAATCGATTTAGATATTTCTGACTTTCCATGCATATGTGTGTGGGTTGTCTCCATTATGAATATTTCTTTGAAATGTGTATGATAAGTGATTGCCAGTAATAGATAGTAGATATCTGCATTTTGAAACACACGATAAAGCTTGGAATAATTACACTGAAAATAGCGAGAAAAAGAGCAAGGCATTGCGAGTCCCGGCTAGACCTCTATTTTAGCTGTATACATTATTTTAGGGCAATATTTATATACAACTTCAATCTCCTTACCATACGCTATGATCTGGGTGAACACAATGACATTAGTGGGGCAAAATCAATTCAGACGACATCAATAACTGTTCCCACCCTTTGATTTGACTTGACCCAATTATTATCAATCTAAAAAAAAAAAAAAAAAAAAAAAAAAAAATTTCGTTTTTGGCATTGTTTGTGGACACTGACAAGCAAAATTAACAACAATTATGAATGCGTCATAAATGATTTTGATTTGTCTGCTGGAATTTAAACCATTCTTATCAACAATACAAATACATAAGCAAACAATATATATACCAATAACGTTAAAAAGGAAGAGAAAACGGTGAATCATACGGATGGATTGTGAATAATCGAAAAACAATTGCGAATCAACGACCTGAAAGGTGTATCAAGTTTATTCTTAACACATCAAGAATACAAAAGTCTGTATAGCAATTAGTTTTCATTTAATTAGCAATGAGTTTTCTTTTAATTAGCAATGAGCTTTCTTTTAATTATCAGTGAGTTTTCTTTTAATTAGCTGTGAGTTTTCTTTGATTTAGGAGAGACTTTTCTTTTATTGAGCAGCGATTTTTCTTTTACTTAGCAGTGAACTTTCTTTTATTTAGCTGTGACTTTTCTTTTAATTAACAGCGAGTTTTCTTTTATTTAGCAGAGAGCTTTCTTTTATTTAGCTGAGTTTTCTTTTAGTTAGCAGCGAGTTTTCTTTTAATTAGCAGTTAGTTTTCTTTAAATTAGCAGTGAGTTTTCTTTAAATTAGCAGTGAGTTTTCTTTTAATTAACAGTGAGTTTTCTTATAATTAACAGCGAATTTTCTTTGACTTAGCAGTGAGTTTTCTTTTACTTAAAAGCGAGTTTTCTTTGAATTAGTAGTGAGTTTTCTTTAAACTAGCAGTGACCTTTCCTTTAATTAGCAGTGAGTTCTATTTTATTTAGCAGTGAGTTTCCCTTAAATGTACTTTTTCATGTACAAAGAAGCCTGCACATTTGGAAGCACAGTGTATTTGAAAAGTTCTGAAAATTTTATAATAACTATTTTGTTTCTTTAAAACTGTCAATAAATTTAATACCGATAGAGTGACAAAAAAAAAACGTTATATAAAATAAACTGCAGCTGCACGTACAGCGTGCCGGACACTTGCAGATATATGCATCTGATGTAACGTAAGTAAATGACAGTGACGTAAAAATGTTGAAGGGGAAACAATTCTGCTAGTGAGCAAAGTGCATACTGTAAAATCCGGGCGATGTTAGGGTACTTTTCGTTGATATCAAGGCCGACTTGGATAAAGTTTACGGATGTAATTCTCCGTCTTATCTTACAATTTTGAAGTGGTTTCGTCGTGTTAAAGATGGTCACGAATCCATAGAAGATGACCCACGTTCTGGAAGACCTGTGTGACCCATTTTCTGGAAGACTTTTGTCTGCAATGTGAGTGTTAAGTGGCTGCCGTGAGGGAAGCAATTGATGAAGATGCTCGATACACAGTGGATGTTATTTATATTATCACGGGCATTAATTTGTCAGCTGCTTTGAATATTCTGAAAAATCATCTGAAGATCAGAAAGGTTTGTGCAAGATGAGTCCCGCATTTGATGATGGGTGATTAAAAAAAAAAAAAAAAAAAAAAAAGGACTCGGGTTGAAATCGCCAAACAGCTACTCGCCAAATATGAAAAGAGTGACCAGAGATGTTCGAATGAGATTGTCACAGGTAATGAAACACGGATTTACATTTCTGAACCCGACTCAAGAAAAAGTAATAAAGTTTGGATCGAAGAAACCAACCAGAGACCATAAATTGCTATGCGCTATACATGTACCT